>CM067357.1:36923238-37075738 GCA_034190875.2 Urechis unicinctus
TGCCTCTGTTAGAGGACAAAGCGAGAGTACGCCTTATGGCGCCTGTCGACGCCCGCGGCGACTATATCAATGCAGTATTCGTCAAGGTTTGGTCATATTTATTCACTTCAGAAACGATTAACAATCAGATACGCGAGGATAACTATCGGATGTTCTGCAACGCGCCTCTGTAATCTCAGCCTTTGCAATGAAAGCCTTACGTACACCTCTGTTTAAGCTGCTTTTGGGCAAGTGACGGTTGGGCAAATCTAACACTGTTTATCCTAGCCTATCGTAATCGGAATATATGCAATGAATGAATATATTCATGGATAGTTAATCTCAGTAATTGATTTTCATGTACCAGGGTTACAAGGCGCGTGGCGGAACAATAGCCACACAATACCCCATCAGCAAGTCTGTGGTCGATTTCTGGAGAATGATAACCGACTATCGTATCAACTCCATCATCGTCCTAGAAGAGCCGGATGTGAGAACCCTACAGCATATCTCGGCTTGTTAACGTTAAATGCAACACCAATGAGATGATTCAGTAAATGAACATACCCCATGAAAACTAAAGCCTATCGAGCAGTAGATCCGTATGCGATATCTGCTGCTTTAGCTATTAGTAATGGCCTGGACTTAATTAGACTGTAAATATTAATAAGAGTGTGTTTGTCGCCTGTGTAAGTCTACTGAGATCGCACCATGTAAAAGTAACCGGGTCCTGAAGCTCCCCCATGTGACAATCCAATGGCAAGGTCACTCAGACAAGGGTCCCTACTCACAGACGACTTTGTCTGTCCTGGCCACACAACGTCAGAAATCGTCATCTGAAGAGGAGCCCCTGTACATGAATCAAGAGCAGACTGGACGTCAAGTACGGGTTTTCACTGCGAGGGCGAGTACTAATAATAGCCACGGCATCCCGCTGGCAACGCTGTTAGAGTTGAGACGCGAAACTGAATCGTGGCAAGCCGAAAAGAAAACCAGCAACTCGCCTACGGTTGTCGTATGCAGGTAATGCAATATTTCACAGGCCTTGTCAGCTCAAGGGTCCTTGTCTGAAAAACCAATCTAGGCCAACAAGATGCGAGAGGGGGAGGGGGCGGGGTGAGACGGATTTTGCAGAGATTACTATTTATGAACATTATTAGCTTTCACCTCGGACCTCGTGACTTTCTCGGAAGGGTGTCCCGGGCGGTCACCGCGTACCCAACCTATGTCTAATGTTGATGATATGATAACGCTTATCGCTACACGGACTTTTTACTGTGACATAATGAGGGATGAATCTTATGAAAAAAGTTACTATAAAATCTCATGCTATGATTCTTTCATGGGCGACTAAATGACGCTGTAGGCCACCAAGTGTCATAGCCTGGTGGCCCAAGATACATAAAATAATATATATATATACAATAATATATATAGATATATATATATATAGATAGAGATATATATATATATATATATATATATATATATATATATATATATCTATATATATATATAGAGTGTATATATATAAACATCTATATATATTTACATATATAGATGTGTATATATATATATATACATCTATATGATATATATATATATATATATATATATATCTCTCTATATATATCTCTATATATATATATATATATATATATATATATATATATATATATATATATATATATATATATATATATGCACACACATTTATATCCCTGTGTGTCTTAATACGTATGTGCGTGTGTGAGCATGTGTGTACAACATTGACCCCTGTCCTGACAGGGACGGTGCTCTGTATTGTGGCTGGTACATCGCGGCTAATATCGCCCTGGACATGATGCATAATGAGGCAGAGGTAGATATTTTCTTCATCGTGCGACAACTCAAGGCAACGAGGAAGGAATTCATATCGAAACTGGTGGGTATATTCTTCTTTCAAGAGATGATGAATTCTAAAATGATCTGATAAGTAATGGCGTGCCAACTATTGTCACCGGGAACCCAACGGAATACAGGCCATTTGCTAAACTCGATTTATACGGTAGAACTCGATCATACATGCATGTGCAAATGAGCCGGATATACTTATGTAACGAGCTATATCTGGACACAACATCAGGTTCAAGCATTAGTCAATGGTTCAAGTATCTAGGACACGCACCATTAACATATCATATGGCACAGAAGCCTTGTAACCGAACCATCATTTTTAGCTTGAATGGGTATACAAGTATACAGGCGTTTGAGGCCGGCTGATGATCGAATGAGGACCTGGAAAGAGCTGCATGCTCTGTTATGGCGTGTCTTTAATCTTGCGGATCCGCGCGGGTCCGGTTGGATCGGACTTCAAGATAATATCGCCTATGTTCAAATAACATTGATGTCATCTGACACTGGGCAATTTTATTTTCAGTTCAAATCTAATTCGACGCTAAGTCTTCGAAACTGTAATATTTTTTAAAATGAACAATATGGCTTATCACATAATTTTGTGAGCAAAGACTGGTAATTGCTTCAATCTTAATTAAAATCTTGATTTTAAAATAGCTTATGTTAAATATTTGTGTGTAGAGTGAATATGAAAGCCTGTTGGCCCTTGCTGTGGAGCACCAGAAACAATGCTCTGATTCCGATGAGCATACATATGACAGCATATGTTAACTAAAGAATCCTGGTAAAGGTGTTTGGGACTGGCTCAGATGAACTTATGCTCAACCAAGCACTGTTATTATAGCCTCTATGTTTTTAAGTGTTTTTATGCACCTTATAGCTCAACATATACACACCTATACCTGTGATAATATGTGAAATATATGTGTGCGTGTGCATATATTTATATATATATATATATATATATATATATATATATATATATATATATATATATATATATATATATATATATATGTGTGTGTGTGTGTGTGTGTGTGTGTGTGTGTGTGTGTGTGTGTGTGTGTGTGTGTGTGTGTGTGTGTGTACTGTACAATGGAGTGAATCAAATTCTGATGAATAGTTTAATTTTTCACAATACAGCATTGATATTCAAGGATTGCCGCAAATGATGTCTGAATCATTGTATGATTTACAGAGATTAATTGAATTGATTCTTATATAATAATTTAATCCATCTATATATTATTTTTCAAATTGGTATGCTGTAACCCATGTGTGATATACCAGAAATATGAAGTGTTTGCTATGACAATATTTATTCACGATCATCTTTTAACATTTTATATTCTAGAAATTGTGTGTTTACTTTATGCTTCATGAGAAATCCCCCTTTCAAATGAAAAACAGGGATATCGTATTGGTATTTTTCAAACCATTCTCAATATTCTGATGTAGTTGACCCTATTTTTGTCTCGTGATAAAGGTCGCGATTTTCAATATTTTTCGCCTAGAACCTACAGGTTTTGTTTTTGCCTTGACCTCAAAGTTATGTCATCGAAACAAATTTTAAATCATCAATATCTCCGTGGCAAATGGTTCGATAGCAAAAACATTTACATATTATGGTAGCTCGATTCAATGGTAAAGTTTTGAATAATGTAATTGTAATAAAATCCATTGCACCAAGACGAAAAATCGTGGTGTCCGTCCAAATATGTTTCTAAAAATTTCGGATGCTCATAAAGTCCGTAAGATACGTCAGATGGAACTAAAATTGGGTAAAATGTTTTCAGTAATAGGGTCAGCCGCATAGTGAAATTTTATAGATGCTGATGATCTCATTTCCGGTTACGAAAGCACCAAAGGTTGAAAAAAACGTTATTGTAAATTATGTGTTTGTTAAATATAACGCTGTAGGTCGGAAGTTTCTGGCAGCTAAAATCTGTACATTTTTAAATTTGCAATTAATGAGCCAATTGTCGTCCGATCGTAAAAAGTTGACATTTTCTGAAAGCTTGAAAAACTTTTAAATTGACATTTTTATCAACATATTCGTCGTTTTCCAAGTGCTCTGAGTTCAAAATATTTTTGACAGTGACAATTATCATAAAAATTTCGATCGCTTATAACTACGAAAATATTGGTCCGATAATGATTAAAATTGGATCGATTGTTATCAATCGTATCCAAAAATAAACTTAAAGCGAAATGAAAATCGGAAAAAAACGCGCCATTTCCCCGTGGTTAATGGTTGTATCGTAGTTATCAAAAGTAGCCCATTCTATTCTGAACAAATAATTAATTACGTGTAGTTGTAAATTTGGGATAGTTTTCTCATAAAATTCGAAAAAAGTTACGGTTCGGATGTGACCGACGACCTCTCACACTACCAATGCGCCATGTGGTCTGTATGAAGTTCCATAAAACACTTAAACATCATAAGGGGGAGAGAGAGACCTTGTTGACGTGAAGCCCGTATATTTTGTGACAGTCACTGCGCAGCATGTTCATCCCATGCCTGAATTGATATTGAGTTAACAGTGACTCCACGTACTGAGGGTGCCGTAGATGCTTCTTGACCACCACCTTCTTCACGCCCTTTGCCCTTTTAATCTCATCCCGGCTCGACATCAAGATCGAGTACATCTTTGGGCGTAGGCCAACATACTCTTTAATAGCCACACCAATGCACTCATCCTTCATTTTCCCTAGCACCTTCTTATTTAGATTACTATATAGGGCATGGGAAACATTTTAATTGCTGGTATCAAAGTGGTGACTATCACGTCGGATGTACGGATCTCTAGAAGCAGCGAGTCAGTGTCGGTGTATAACAGTTTAAGGTCGCTGCCATATTTCGACTTCACTGTATTATAATAGAAGTCATACATCAAGTGCTTTGAAAGATCTAGAATGCACATGCCCACAAACACCGGACGGTTTAAGACTAAACGGGTCTTGTGCATATGCAGGGCAGCCAGATCATCGTCAAACACTTTTTGTCGAGCATAGGCGGGGCTGGCCACAAGCCTACGTATTTTTTCCGATGAGCGCACAATCTTAACGTCGACTCGCCTCCGGAGATTCTCCATCGTTTTACCAAAGACGGAGTTGTTCATAAGTTTATAGAGATCCTTCTCAAAGTCGCTGGTGGCGGTCTTGCGCAGATCTGTATTCATCCTAATGTAAGGCTCCATCCAGCTGATAAGCCCGGGGTAAAGGAATGGATTAAAAAACAGCTGAACTCCTTGGCAAACGCCCTGAAGAGCCTAGCCGGTAAGGCAGCAGCTGCCCTTCCAGGAATCATTGGCTCCATCATATCATGGCTGCTTAAGTCAGCTGCAAATGTGGCTGGTTGGATGGCAGAACATGTATGGGCCGCAGCTGTGGCGGTGGGGGGAATTATCCTCCTGGTTATACGTGACTGGCGGATGGATGCCGTAATATCCACTGGGGAATTGATAGCATCCTCAATATTAGCCTGAAACTGCTTTTGAGCATCAAAGGACGTGCCAACACCTAGTATCTCTGAGCGGGTCTGCGCCTGAGCCCCAAGAATGGCCCAGACATAAGTCCGAATGCTGTCGTTGATCCGTGTGATACCTGGGGCGGTGAACCCCGCTGATTTTTCCAGGATGAAAGTACTCCAGGCAGTGCTTGCACCCACCTGGTCTTGCTTTATAAAATCAATATGTAGCTTGCCGCCCTGGAAAACAAAGCCGTCGGTTGATTTCTCAAAGGTTTGACTAACGGATTCGTACAGGTGGGTGTTTCATAATGAGTGATCACCCGCACCTTGTGTGTTTCAGGGTCGGTGAAGTAGATCCGCCCTAGGCCCTGGTTACCGCCCTTTATCCTCCAGTCGCTGTTTTCGTCAACCCCAAACTCGTGGCAGAGCTGGTGGTAGATTCTCTTGCCAAAGGTGTTGTTGGTGGCCGACCACGTGGCGTCATCTGGCAGTGCTATTCTCATTTCGTCAAAAAGTCTCCGGATGGTGTAAAAGACGTGGAACCTGTAGAGATTACTTAGTACTGGGGAGTCAGATTTTAGGTGGTCCAGGGCAGAAACTCCGCCACCACTGGTTGCGCACCATACAACCAAGTTTACCTGGTTCTGCCAGTATTGCATGTGGTTGGTTCTCCAGCCAACTACAAGGCCGTCGTCACTTATGTTCGGCACCAAGTATTTCTCAAACAGGTTGGAGAAGTCCACCCCAAACGCATCTTTGATATTATACGATTTTACCTGGATGAGGAGATGTGTCAGATCCTCGCGGGCAATATGGGGTGGGTATACCGGCCCGGTTTTGTACGTTTTATTCGTATTGAAACTAAAGGCTTGTTTATTCATAGTGCTATGTTTTACACTCTGTCAAATGTTCAAAGCGGCGAGGCTGTGTCCCAGCAAAATCCTATTGACAACACTGCGGGCGATCTATGTGTTGGCCTAAGGTCAATCACGTATACTGTGGGCTGGTACAATCTCGAAACAGACGAGAACATTGTATGGCGGTCTGAAACTGCTGGGAAAGGAGGAAGAATCAAATAAAAACCCGGCCTCTGGAGTTTCAGCCTTCTTCAGCAGCAAATTACATAATTAGGTCTTGGTTTGGAAGTTGATGCTGTAAATGTGTTTTTTACCCTCGAAATTCCCGATGGGACTGTGAATATAACAGACGGAGTGTTAACAATGTTGGGTCTTGATGACGGTCTCGTAAGGCGGTGGATTTATTCAGGTACTTACACTGGCGACCGGCCCATTAACTTTAGCATCTTTAACACAACTTATGTTCACCTCGATCAAGTCAGCACCACACACAACATTCTAGATGGTGCGCCCACTACGCTTCTTGAAGTTGTTGGCTTAGAGGGTGGCTCTTTCGGTGATATCATAATCACGAACATCACTAATCCTGTCTGTAAGCGTGTCACTAGCGGAACAGTATATATATATATATATATATATATATTATATATATATATATATATATATATATATATATATATATATATATATATATATATATATATATATATATATATATATATATATATATATATATATATATGGTATACCATGTTTTATGCAAAACACACGCATAAGGCACTTGATGATGTAGGTAGATATTTAGTGTGCGTGAGTATTAGCATTACGCTAAATAGTGGCTTCGCTTGAGGCATTTGTGTGGGCGAATGTTTTTCAACTATCTGTTTGCTACCTAAGGATCGGTGATACCTGGAATATTACCCTGGACCCTAGGTTAAATAGGCAGTTCAGTGACACTTAAGTAGATACGTCAGCACAGGATAGGGAATTCCAGGTTATGCCAACTCATCGTACCGCGCCAGTCTCCCTTGCTTGGAGGCTAGTATTGGGAATGGGAAGGGTGATAACGGGGTTCCTGTTTCAAAGCAGACAAGCAAGGTAGAATGTGACCTATGACACATTTATTCATCTGGGATTCGCTGACATCTACAAAGTGGAACAGGCAAACTTGCCTCAAGCCAGCCAATATTTGATAGACTGGCTCGACCGGGTCAGTAAGCTGGCGATCAACGCATTTCAAGGATTATGAGACTAGGCCGATGGTGACCCGATTTCGTCAGGTAATCATTGACAAAGAGGCGGCGGGTCACCATACAATTCTGCATCACACATTCGATGAAGGGGGTTGAGGGAGGGGATGTGAGTAGCAGGGTAGGGAGGGTCAGTAAGCGTGAGGAACCCAGGGTAGGGAGGCTAAATTCCCCTCGAGCATGGAGCATCAGAAACCCGACGGAGTCGGCGGTGGGAAGGCGTTTAACGCCCTGAATCACTAAGCCAGTTAATGTTTCCCTGCAGGTGACCCGCAAACCAGCCCCTCGTCCTGCGAGGTACCTGCATAATATGTTTGAGGCTTCAAAAATACACCTTAATCAGTTGCAGGGGCAGAAGGCGGCTGAGTTGTTGTTTCATGACGATCTGGGAGATTGAGCTCTCCATTGACACCGGGGATGCCAGGCCTATCAAGCAAAGGATGAGAAGAGCAAAGTGAGTCAGACGAGCGATCGGTAGAGACCCAGCGAGGCTAATGAAGCTAACGGCCAAGAATGCCTGCCGATTGTACATGATATAGAGAGGTAGGATGTTGCATACATAGTTATACAGAGGCCAGTATGTAGGATTTATGGGGGGGGGGGGGGGGGTGTGGAGCGGGGTTGTTGCGTTCAGAAGATTTTCAGGGACAACGACTTACTTTTATAAAGTGGGAGAGTGTGCTAGCGGATGGCTTTAATGGCTTTGTACAACCGGTCAAATCGGTGACCATTTCCACTAGTGATATATATATATGATGATGATCATCTTCATATATAGATAGTGATATATATATATATATATATATATATATATATATATATATATATATATATATATATATATATGTGTATATATATATATATATATGTATATATATATATATATATATATATATATATATATATATATATATATATATATATATATAAAACATTCTACACTACACCTACAGTACCTTGATACATAGCATACAGCATGAACTCAGTCTCAACTAAAATATTTAAGCTGTTCACACCATAAACAAAACATACAATACCGTGATATATACATCTTGCTGAGTCACAACTATATGCTCAACATTTACATTCAAAGTATATATGTTGTTTACACCCTACACTAAGCCCACAACACATTGACACTGTGTATACACCATGTACTCAGTCTCAACTATGTGTACAACATCTACATTCAAAGTATATATGTTGTACAAATGCATCTACATTTAATGTATATGTTGTTAACATCCTACACAACTCATTTGATTCATAGCATACATCAAGTTCTCAGTCCCAACTGTGTGTATATCATCAACATTCAAAGAATATGTTGTTCACATCCCACATAAAGCCTACACTATGTGTACAACATGTACATTCATGGTATTTGTTGATCACACCCTACATTAAGCCCACAACACATGGATACATAATTTACCTCATATACTCAACCGGCATAGGAATTAAGATATTGTACACACAGCATAGGTTGACAAGTAATGCTATGTGTACAGTATCTAAACTCACAGTATGTGTTTACACATTTTACACTACACCTAAAACACCTTGATACATAGCATACATCATGCCCACCACCTCAACTATGTGTACAACATCTAAATTTAAAGTATATATGTTGTTCACACCCTAAACTAAGCCTACAACACATTGATACATACCATACATCATGTACCTACACTAGACATACAGCATACATAATGTACTCAATATGAATTATATGTACAACCTGTATATTGAAAGTGTATATTGAGTAATATTCTCCACTAAGCCTACAACTTTATACATTGAACACATCATGAACTCAGCCACAACTATTTGTACAACATCAACATTCTATGTATATATGCTGTTCACACCCCACACTAAGCCAACAAAAACTTGATACATAACAGGCATCAACTATGACTACAGCCTATACATTCAAAGTAAATGTTGTTCACACCCTATACCTATGTATGTATGTTCATCTGTATACATACATACATACATACATACATACATACATACATACATACATACATACATACATACATACATACATACATACATACATACATACATACATACATACATACATACATACATACATACATACAGACAGACATACATACAGACAGACATACATACATACATACATACACATACATACATACATACATACAGACATACATACACACACACACACACACACACACACACACACACACACACACACACACACACACACACACACACACACACATACATACATACATACATACATACATACATACATACATACATACATACATACATACATACATACATACATACATACATACATACATACATACATACATACATACATACATACATACATACATACATACATACATACATACATACAATGCAGTCATTATCATTCATGTTCATTGGTACATGCTGTTTAGTACTGTGGGAGGGACGTACCTTTGTAGCATTACATGCGTGTCCAGAGTTCTGTATGGTTCCCCACTGCAACAAGACATCAATCCACACAAACCAAGCTATCATTCATCTAATTGCTTTGGAGCAAGTTTATTATTGGGGTACAGGTGAAAATTAATGGTTAGAATTCGAGTAATATTAGGAATACTGCAGTGAATCAAAAACTTTCTTCTGTGGCAAAGTTAAACCTATTGAAATTGACAAAGCAAAAAGGAATTTTGGTGGACCTTCTCTGCTTACAAAAAACTTCTACCTACCTTCAATAAGAATGTATTTAAATGAAAAATGGATTCCGATGCATCATTCAATGATATTTTTCTTTTGTACAAGGCTATTGCAGCCATAGTGACCTTCAAATAAGCAGCACTTGAATATAGCTTGAGTATTACGCAATAGAAGGTGTGGAGGTGTGCGTGTGGAGGTGTGCGTGTGTAGGTGTGCGTGTGGAGGTGTGCGTGTGCGTGTGTAGGTGTGCGTGTGGAGGTGTGCGTGTGTAGGTGTGCGTGTGGAGGTGTGTGTGTGGAGGTGGAGGTGTGTGTGTGTGGGTGTGTGTGGAGGTGTGTGTGGAGGTGTGCGTGGAGGTGTGTGTGTGTGGGAGGGGGTGTGCGTGGAGGTGTGCGTGTGGGTGTGGAGGTGTGCGTGTGTGTGTGTGTGTGTGTGTGTGTGGAGGTGTTCGTGTGTGTGGAGGTATGCGTGTGCGTGTGGAGGCTGGGATAAGTTTGATTCCCCTCTGCCGCCGATTCAGGAGTTCTACAGCAAGCTCTCTGAGCAGGGTATATCTGCTGAAGACTACGTACACGCCCAGAAAGTCTGGAACGCGTTCGGTTGTAAAAACATGGGGGACTACCATGACCTTTACTTACGCACTGATGTGCTGCTCCTTGCCGATGTGTTTGAAACATTCCGGAAAACCTGTCTTAAGCAGTACGGGTTGGATCCGGCCCACTACTATACCAGCCCCGGTTTGTCGTGGGATGCACTTCTTAAGAGCATAGGGGTGGAACTCGAGCTTCTCACCTAAGATGTACTCTATCCTGATGTCTGATGAGGGCGAGATAAAAAGAGCTAAGGGTGTGAAGAAGGTGGTGGTGAAGAAGCATCTACGCCACGCTCATTACATGGAGTCTCTCTTCACAAAGAAACAGTTCCGTCATGGGATGAACATGCTTCGTATTGAGGGTCATAAGCTCTATGGGTTGCACGTCAACAAGGTGTCTCTCAACCCTTTGACTCAAAGCGGTGGATAGCTGCGAATGGCGTAGATACCCTGGCCTATGGGCACACTAGTTTACCAATAAACTAAACTAGCCCCTCGGCCCCGTTTGGGGGTCGGGTCCGAGGCGCCCTTTAGGGCGAGCAAATATCTTGAGTACGATCTTGGCGAGGCAGTTTAGTGCTCCGTCCTTCGTTGGTATAAGCGCAGGGTGAGCAAAAATCTTGTATAAGCTGCCAAGGGGGGAATTAGTCATATGGGAGAGATTGTGTCCCAGAACCGCTAGTATATATACTACTGGGGTAAATACATCGCCCATTATTGACTTGTGGAGTAACGAAATTTTGTTGGACATCCCACAAAATTTACGGTCTTAAACGGCTCTACCGGTCGTTATGGGCGTTCTCACAAAGTTTGGTTAGTTGGCCCACAAGTCACGTGTGTGAACGAGTGTGTGTGTGAATTTGGAGTGTGAATGATAGCAAATCACACTCTACCAGCAGGTGCTGCCGCCTAGCGACTATTTAACCTTCCTTATAGCGTTGCAGTCTGATATGCTATTGCGTCTTCACCATGGCAACGTCGCGGCCTTCTCTGTGATTGCCGTGTGACTGACTGTTGGCGTTGCTATGAACCAACAAGACCGTACAAACATTTTCGCCCGAAACCCTTTCGCATATAACTCGTTCTAAGAATCATGGGATTGAGCCGAAAGTAGTTCCAGCAAGATGGCAACGTCTGTCAATGTTTGCGGTGTTTCTGATCGGGAAAATATCAAGCCTGTCGTTGGTAAGCAATTGTCAACCTTAATGTATCACACTAATGTTCAGTAATTGTATTTATATATTCAATCAATTAGAGTTGATTATGCAGGCTTTGTGACATATTGTCGATTCGGTTAATTTGGGAAGAATGAGCGATGAAAAAGAAGTACACCGCATCGGTGCATGCATATGTCAGTGTGGTTGACGCGGGGTCCGAGGGGGTATGGTGGGAGAAATGGTAGGGATGCATTTTTTCATGATTTCTACGGCATTTACATACGCTGTATACACACTAGGGTTCACATGATGGTCATTCATGTTTACTGTCCTGTCACCTGGGGTCCACTGGTCTGGTTCTGGGTCTCTGGCATGCTCTCTCATAAATTAAAGCCTACTTGTTGGAAGTGTTGGTCACGAAAACTGCTTGAAGAAAGCTGTTCTTCCTTACTGAGTCACAATTCATAATTAAAAAATGACTCGTTTTTATTTTATAAAATAGTATTCATTTGTTTGTGTCCATGCTTCAGAATTTCAGACTCCAATGAAGATAACCTTGTCCAGGTTGAGACCCTATCATCTATGCTTTTCATGCGGGGAGGACAGAAAGCCTTGTCACCTTCGGCTTCTGAATAATGTGACTCTGCAGAGAACCTACATGAATTTGTTGAAGGATGTATTTTTTATAGAAATGCCCCATGACTGTGAATACTAATTATGTGAGAATTGTATCAATAGATTGACCAAAACACTTCAGTGGAAAAGAGATGCCATTTCTATGTTCCATGTATTACACACACAAAGCATAGATATTAATATTAGTAAATTAAAATAGCATGATATTATATGTGTGCATGATTGGTCATTAAGTTGTTAGGAAATGCAGATTCAATATGCTCATAATTAAATAGTTTTTATGGAGGTGTTCATGTGTTGACATTCATATTGCTAAGCAGGTTTCTTATTTCTGTCTTTTAATATAGTTGGGAGACATAGTGATTGTTAATGTTGTAATGTTTGGCTTTCTCTCGCTCTATACTTGTGATATATTGGCCAACAGCTTACCGCCCTGCGTGGAGGTCACATGACTTTTAACTAATTGCTTATGAGCCGATAGGGATGGTAATCACTTCCTGTTGTGACTCTGTTCCTTGCATACACAATTTCGATTTTCCTATCCCACTCTCCACTATTTTCCTGTCTTGTTGTAGTTTATTTAAATGTACAACCTTTTCATGTTGTGGTGGTGGTTTTCTCCCCCACCTTTGCTATGTGCAATGTATTTTTGTTTATTCCATTTCTTACATGCACCTGGCTTAAATAAGCCCATTTATCTACTCTAATCATGTTTTATTTTCACAGCAAACTATTTGCAAGGTTTTTGTTTTAACTCTCATAACTCATACAATTTCAGCCAATTTGATTTTATTATATGACCACCACCCATAAAATATATTTTTTCCATGATCGTTAGATTTTTCCATGTGTCAATTTCCCAGAACTTAATGTATTCACGCCAAAATTTTCCTTTCGTTTATTAAAACAATAACTTTAGAGCCTTATTATTTTTAATTGCAGATGAATTAAATTGGGAGAGCATTACCTCGTTTAAATTACCCATTGCATTCACCCGATTTTCCAATGGCATAACCGGTCGCTTCTTGAAATATGAATATCAACACCCTTTACAATCCTAATTCATCTTCAGAAATGCTAGGGACTGGATGATACCCATTTTCGAATATCTTACCCCACCCCCTTCCGTGCCCACCGCGTTTGTGTACACGTGATTTCTTTTATATCTTTTTTCCAATTTGTTCAACTGTTATAATACTATTTTGTCTCAGACGTTCTTAAAAAAGCCTCCCCTTTTAATTATCAGCACGAGAGCCCGGGTTACATCACACCACTCTTTGGGAGGGGTGTAACCCTGATTTCAGCAATCCTCACAGCAAGCGAGTTCACCCTCCAAGTGGACTCGTCGTGTCACGTGGGGATTGTTTTAGCCTGGCCTATCATGTGGACCCTTTATAAGGTCCACAGATGGGTCAGTCACGGGGAGATTCAGCTAGTCAGAGAAACGATTCGGACCGCGAGATTCCAGGGAGCTTCATTGTTAAATTTAATAAACCAAATAAGCATCTCTACTCCAGGACTCGCGTTAATTTCCTCTGATTAGTCCCCACTCCAGCAACTACAGGCAGTGAGTAACAGTACTATAACGAAAAGCGTGCATAAGCAAGAAAAGTCTAGAAATACTAGCTTTACACAACCCAACAGTTAAATATGAATGTGAAGAACTCGTGAGTTTTCTAATATTAGCATCGGTAATTACAAGGTGTTAGAATCATATGATGAAAACTGTTTTCGCGAACCTTGCAGCGAACTGATTGCGGTGTAAAACCACGTGCAGAATTTGACTCGAATGTTTACTTGTATTGAGTAGTAATTTTTAGAACTATGTTTTTGGCGTAAGAAGACCCGAGAATCACGGGACTGGGTGAATCAGTTATGAGAAAGGGGTATGCTGTAAGGGACAAGAAGCGGCCCCTTGCGGGAGAAAATGGACCGTACAACTATCGTCGGTGTTAGCTTGGCCCTATTTATGTGCAATTATAAGTTGAGTTAGAATCAGGATTACCCTGTTATTATCAGTGATGCATTTAACTTACGTTATATAACAGGTGACTAACACCAGGTTTGGTATTATTATTTATTTACGTGCCGATGTAAAAAAACCTTGACTTGCCCCACAAGTATTTTTCTCAGCCACACCCATTAACATTTTTAAAACCCATTAGTTAGCCGTAATTATGTGGACTTTGTAGTTGCATAATCCTACGAGTAAGTGATCTGATGGAAGATGTAAAAACTACATTGTACCTTACTGCCACAAGACTTGGTCTTGTCCCATAAGTCTATATTGTACGCACACTGATATCATTGCATGCGTCAATAGTTCATCGTGCGTTCTTGTGGGTCCCACATCACAGGAACGTACAGAAATAGCTAAAATTGACCGCACAACAGCTGTCAAGTTTTTCCCCAGGACATCCTTTCACTCATGAGATGTCAGGCGCATTATAAAGTGTCGTTTGTATGTATGATTCGGGCAAATGACAAACAATCGTGGTGTTACTATGACAACGGATGGATAATTCCATCTTCAGATCCATGAAATTGTCATTTCAGCGTCTTGGCTGCTTTTACAGCAAAAACGGGGTTGGGGGGGGGGGTGGCGGTTGGTGGTTGAGCACTTGGATGGTGTGAGGGCGTAAGGCCCATTAAGTGATGTCGGTCTCGGGGTCAGGGTCAGGCCCAAGGGTCGGGGCCGAACTAGTATAGCAATGACGTCGTGCTTGTCTGAAACCATCATGCGACGTGATGGCAATGGAATTCTAACACGAAACACATAACCCATGTCATGGTACTTGTGGAACATCTCATGTGTCTGACACTCGAACACATGATTTTGGATGATCCCACTAGCATCTCTCTAACAGTAAGCGCGAGTAAACACAGATAGACCGGTTGTTCGGCTTAGTTACTTTAGTTAACAGGCATTGGCGAAGTGGCTAAATATGTGTTCTTTCAACTTTCTTATTGATCGAGTATGAAATAATCCCCGTATCACTGTATTAGGGGAAAAACCTCACAAGTATCAATGCATCAGTACACACACGAGATGATTGCGAACACATTGCATGTATAGTCATTTATTCTGGCTGCGTTGTCAGACATTGTCGAAGAGGCGATATTTATGCTGGTTCAATATTTAAGATTCAATGACAAAACTTGCATGAAACATAAATCAGTACCCATATAACGGTACTTATGAGATACTCCAATAGTCTCTAACACACACACCCATCATGATTAAGATTAACCGCATAAATATCATTCTCTGAGTATGCACACGCGAACATGTGTTAAATGTTGCCAACAGACATTGGCTGCTAGATACAAATCGTTTAAAGTTGAGTTATTAAAAAGTAGATAAAGTATGAAATATTTCTTTAAAATATGACATATTACCCATATCACGGTAGATCTCTCAAGTTTCATCCTCCCTAACAAACAACTCTGGTACTGAAATTGTTGCTTTTATACTTTATTCTAATTGCTCTTTGGTTGCTGTTGCTAACAAGTATTAAGAAGGGAAAATATTTGAAAATGGAACAGTCATACTACGGTACCTGTCACGCATCCAACTAATCAATAACTAGGTGTAAAACTGGGTTCTACTAGGCCCCACTATGGTGTCATAACCAAGGTATGCATACGAGCTATGTTAATAGTAATTAAGATTACACGCACAGTGACGCTGGGCAAAGACTATAGGTGTAGGCCGCATCAGGAACAAGTCTAATGAAGACTGCAAAATCATCTAGCATCATTGAAACTTTTGCATTATTATGCAACAGTTATAGAGACGGTGATTACGCATGTTGGTGTGCTGGGAGAAAGTCATTCTCCATCAATGATTTTTGCGTTCGGGTAAACCAGTTTAGAGCGGTTATTTTTTTTTCAAATATGTTTGGGTAAATAGTGTTACCTAGACTCCGTATTTAGTTGCAGTAAAACTGTTACGGTGCCGGGTTTTCTTGTATGTCACACAGATTAATCCTGATATAATCCGGTTCGAACTAGGAGAAAGTCAACATCGCTACCTCAACACTGGAGCAACAAAGGGACCTTGTAAGAGGACACTGTCCACTGCAGGCTTAGCCTAACAAAGTTACGGGCAATCCTGCATCCTGAATTTCCACACCACACCTCGCAAGTTTGATTTTGGGAAGCCATGGCACACAAGGAAGCTTTACTGGCTGACCGGACTGTAATAACGACCTGCTACAATGTCGTAGGTCCACAGCTCCCTGAATTAAGATGGTTTCGGGTCGGCGGGGGAGGGAGGATGGGGGATTGGTCATTAATGGGCACCTGTACTCACTACGTTCAAGTCGATTCGACGGCACATTCAAATCATCAGTTGTATCGGGAAATAGAAAGGTTGTTTTCACACCGATTTTGATATGACGTTTACTGCGCCATTGTTGCACCAGCTTAACCCATCAAAAAGTTAACTTGATTTTATAAGGAATTCTACACATCCATATGTGTAGGATCCACGTTTATGGTCACCTGTATCCATCGCTTGAAGTCGTATGATCGGTTATAAGTTATCTTCCAGTTAGTCTTCCAACGGTAATTGGCATGGAGTTGGCGTTAACCTGATTTTTACACAACAATTCCTTAGGTTGACCTTTAACATATTTTAAGGTCACTAAAAAATAGCCAATTGTTGACTCTTAATAACTTTAGAATGTCAACAGTTTTTCTGTCCATTTTGTCATCATACATTTTTCTGATACAATATTTCGACCAATACAGCCGCTAAGGTGACCCCATTAAATCAACTGATGAAGCCTACAAAAGAAGAAGCCAGTAAACCCATGCCATTTTTTTTTTTAACTTGACCTCATTTTCAAGGTAACAAAGGTCAGCTAAGTTAAAATTTTCAAAGTGCACTGATCTTCCAATCGTTGGCTGGGCATATGTGTTAGTTATTGCCTGGTCGCGTGGTTGATATGCAATAAGTGGCTTACCGCAATGGCACCTACCTCCGATTATCTAGTGCAAGATCATACCTGGGTGTTATTTGCAGCTTATAATTAAAGTGAATGAAAATGACACATTGTTCTCATCTAACCCCTATGAGGATTCGCTATTTGTCTTATTAGTGCACCAGAATCAGACGTGGTGGGTTTGCCTTCTAGGATACTTATTCATATGTCGATACAAGCGTATTTTGAGTAAATGTATGTTGCCATTTCATAAATTGGGACCTGCTACATTCGAGGAAGACAATTGCCCGATCACAATGCCACTATCCACGGACTACGGAACTTAAACAATCGGTCATTTGAACTGCGAGGTAATTTGGTAGCTTGGCTATGACTTTATCCATTGACTGACTATCAACATGCGGAATGGTGTGAGCAAAAGAAACAAAGTATGACATAATTAACTAAAACATAACATTATACCCGTATAACGGCTCCAATGAAATATCTAGCATGTGTCTCACTCACACACAACTTATGAACAATCCCACAATTCCCATTCTATCAGCAGGCACACACGCAGACAACTTAAAGAATAACTTATATAACGTAGAGGCCAAAAAATTACCATTAAATTTAAGAATGTATAACTGACATCTTACATATCAATAATGCTGGCACCCGAGTGTCACACTCACTGACACATCCACCTTAATTAAAGATAACATTTTATCAATACGCGAAAGCCAACACTGGTTGGGTGCAACAAACGTTGCCTTTATATGCTCTTCTTACTCATTCTCTTTATGCACATGCCAACATCAATCGATGCAGCAACACCAAAACTATCTGTTCAGATTTTGGAATTTAAAAGAGACGAGATTAAGTACGAAATATTATTTTTAAAAACCCGCATCTCGGTACTCGTGAAATATCTCACAACTACAGCGAACACACAAAACGTATAAATAGCCCCAAAAGTATTCTTCTATCAGTGTACACAAACGAACACAGGTTGAGGGTTGAAAATATTGAATACACCTGTTATTTTCGCCAACGACATCGGCTATTTTGGCCAGACACTAGTGAAATAGCAACATAAATGTCATTTCAAATTGTGATATTTCAAAAACAGCGCAATTATAAAACAATGATTTTAAAGAGACTGTTCGGCCCCATATTTGTAACGAGGCTGCCTAGCAAGCTGCTTAGCAGCCGCACCTTGGCAACCAAAAGTTTTAGGTTCTCAGACTTTCAATCGCTACGCGGCGCTGCGGTCTCAGAAAATAGATCTTTACTACGGCCATTAATGTTGTCCGAAATTACCCTTCCTGCTTGTCGGTCTAATTTGTGCGCTTTGATGCCCACAACTTTAATGAATAAAACAGATTTCCACAGTACATCGTGGATATTTCCAGTCAAATAATAATGTTGAAAATTTATCAACATGATTTTCAATCAAGTAAACTTAGATGCATAAATTAAAATATGCCATTATTTATGTCTTCGTTAAACGTAGTTATGTATTAACGAAATGATCCCTCAGTGCCCGATATGGGGCTGAACAGCCTCTTTAAATGTGATATAAAACCCGTATCGGGGTACTCGTAAAATACCTCACAAGTTACAATCTTAAACACAGAACGCATCAAAAATCCCACAAGTATGATCCCCTCCCAACACGAACACAGGTGGAGTGTTCAAAACATCGCGATCATCTACTTGTCTTACATATCCTTTTATGGACTTGCCAACAAGAACTTTTGGATATGCAACATATATGTCCGCTTAAATGTGGGAATTAAAGGAAAGGTTCAAGTATAAAATATAAAATATTTCACAAAAACATAACATTATACTAGTATAAAGGTACTCATGAAGTAGCTCATAAGTTTCACGCGTACACACCCATCTTACGAATAACCCCTACGGTATTGTTCGTTCAGTTTGCGGACACAAACACGTATTAAATTTTGAAAACTTCGCAAATTTTTGTTTTTTTCTGAAAATCATTTCACGCACTTGCCAAGAAGCATTTATGAAGAGCAAACATAAATGTCTGTTCGTCTTTCAGAATTTAAAAGAACCGGATTAAGTGTTTAATATTATCAATCATATGGGGGAAAAATACCCGCATCACAGTACATGCGAGGTATCTCACAAGTTTCACACTTTCACCCAACTTATGAATGATCCCACAAGTATCATTCTATTAGTATGCGCACGCGAACACATGTTGAGAGCTGAAAATAATCATGTTTGTGTTATTTCTTTGAATGCTTTGTTGCTCTTGACAGCATTTATTTGTAAAAAGGCCACACATAAATTTAAGAAATTTAAAAGCGGTTAAGTATCAAAGATTGATCCTAAACATAGTATAAAACCCGTATCAGGATACTTGTGATATATCTCACAAGTTTAACACTCACCAACGTTTTATGAATGGCGTGATTACAGTTTGCCCCACAAGTGGCAAGAGGGCGATGAGCATAGTCCCACATGCATTATATCCATTGACTGACTATCAACACGAGGAATGGTTTAACAAAAGAAACAAAGTATGACATAATTAACTTAAACATAACATCATACCCGAATAACGGTTCCAGTGAAATATCTAGCATATTTCCCACTCATACAAAGCGTATGAATAACCCCACATGTCTCAATCTATCTGCAGGAACACACGAAAACAAGCTTAAGAAGCAGAACAATATAACTTAGAAGCCCAAAAAATTGCCATTAAATTTGGGAATTTATATCTGATTAATTATAAAATATTCATCTTACATATCAATAATGCTGGCACCCGAGTGTCACACTCACTGACGCATCCACCTTAACTAAAGATAACATTTTATCAATACACGAAAGCCAAGAACGGTTGTGTACAACAAACGTTGCCTTTATATACTCATCCATTTATGCACATGCCAACAACCATTGATGCATAAAAACACCAAAACAATCTATTCAGGTTTTAGTATTTAAAAGAGACGAGAACAAGTATTAAATATCATATCTAAAAACCCGCATCACGGTACTTGTGAAATATCTCACTAGTTACAATCATAAACACAGAACGCAGCAATAATCCCACAAGTATGATCCCCTTGCTACTCCCACACGAACACAGGTGGAGTGTTTCATAACATCGCGATCATCTACTTGTCTTCCACATCCTTTTATGGACTTGCCAATAAGAAGTAATGGATGTGCAACATATATGTCCGTTCAACTGTCGGAATTAAAAGAAAGGTTTAAGTATAAAATATCAAATATTTCACCAATACACAAACATAATACTAGCAATAGGGTACTCATGAAGTAGCTCACAAGTTTCACCCCTTTCACACACAACCAACTAATAACCCCACAAGTATCATTCCATCATCAGGCGCACATACATCCAGGTGGAGTTTTGAATACATGGCGATTATCTGTATATTCTAAACATCATTGTATGCACTTGTCAACAAGCATTGATAATGATTAAACACAAATATCTGTTCAGCTTTGGGTATTTACAAAATAAGGAATTTAGCTTTAATATTTTTTAAACACATGACAAAAATACCTACATCACGTTACATGTGAAACATCGCATAAGTTTCACACTCACACACCTAACTTATGAATAATCCCACAATTATCATGCAATTAGTATGAGCACACAAACATATGTTGAGTGCTGAAAATATTGTTATTTTGTGTTATTCCCGTGAATGCTTTGTTGCTCTCGGCAACAGATATTTGTTAAAAAAGCCACATATATGTTATAAAATTTTTAGAAATTTAAAAACGGTTGAAGTAACAAAGATTGATCCTTAAGATAGAATAAAACCCGTTTCAGGATACTGGTGAGATATCTCGCAAGTAAAATATTCTATAAGTATACGCACACGAACTCACGTTGAGCGTTTAAAATATTGTTTCTTCGTGTAATTCCCGTGAAAGCGTTGTTGCTCTTGGCAGCGTATATTTGTGAAAAGGCCACACATATATCGTGTAAATTTTAGAAAATCAAAAACGGTAGCAGTACCAAAGATTGATCCTACACATATTATATAACCCTGTTCAGGATACTTGTGAAATATATCACAAGAATAGCAATCACGCACATTTTATAAATGATCTCATTACACTTTGCCCCACAAGTGGCAAAAGGGCGGTGTGCGGTTTAGGTATAAAATATCAAATATTTCAACAATACATAGCATAATGCTAGCATTACGGTACTCATGAAGTACCTTACAAGCTTCATACTTACACACACAAATTACGAATCACCCCACAAGTATCATTCTATCAGTATGTGCACACAAACACAGGTGGAGTTTTGAAAGCATCGCGATTATCTGTAGTTTCTGAACATCATTTCATGCACATGTCAATAAGCATTGATGAAGAGCAAACAAAAATATCTGTTCAGCTTTCAGTATTTAAAAAAAACCAGGATTTAGTGATAAATAATATCAAACACATGACAAAAATACCCACATTTCACACTCACACACCCAACTTATGAATAATCCCACAAGTATCAATCTATGAGTATGCGCACACAAACATAAGCTGAGTGTTGAAAAGATTGGTTTTTCGGGTTATATTATTGCATGCTTCGTTACTCTTGGCAACAGATATTTCTGAAAACGCCACATATATGTTGTATAAATTTTAGAAATTAAAAAACGGTTAAAATACCAAAGATTGATTTTAAACAGAGTATAAAACCCGTATCAGGATACTCGTGAAATATCTCACAAGTTTAACACTCACACACCCAACTTATGAATAACCGGATACTTGTGATATATCTCACAAGTTTAACACTCACCAACGTTTTATGAATGGCGTGATTACAGTTTGCCCCACAAGTGGCAAGAGGGCGATGAGCATAGTCCCACATGCATTATATCCATTGACTGACTATCAACACGAGGAATGGTTTAACAAAAGAAACAAAGTATGACATAATTAACTTAAACATAACATCATACCCGAATAACGGTTCCAGTGAAATATCTAGCATATTTCCCACTCATACAAAGCGTATGAATAACCCCACATGTCTCAATCTATCTGCAGGAACACACACGAACAAGCTTAAGAAGCAGAACAATATAACTTAGAAGCCCAAAAAATTGCCATTAAATTTGGGAATTTATATCTGATTAATTATAAAATATTCATCTTACATATCAATAATGCTGGCACCCGAGTGTCACACTCACTGACGCATCCACCTTAACTAAAGATAACATTTTATCAATACACGAAAGCCAAGAACGGTTGTGTACAACAAACGTTGCCTTTATATACTCATCCATTTATGCACATGCCAACAACCATTGATGCATAAACACCAAAACAATCTATTCAGGTTTTAGTATTTAAAAGAGACGAGAACAAGTATTAAATATCATATCTAAAAACCCGCATCACGGTACTTGTGAAATATCTCACTAGTTACAATCATAAACACAGAACGCAGCAATAATCCCACAAGTATGATCCCCTTGCTACTCCCACACGAACACAGGTGGAGTGTTCATAACATCGCGATCATCTACTTGTCTTCCACATCCTTTTATGGACTTGCCAATAAGAAGTAATGGATGTGCAACATATATGTCCGTTCAACTGTCGGAATTAAAAGAAAGGTTTAAGTATAAAATATCAAATATTTCACCAATACACAACATAATACTAGCAATAGGGTACTCATGAAGTAGCTCACAAGTTTCACCCTTTCACACACAACCAACTAATAACCCCACAAGTATCATTCCATCATCAGGCGCACATACATCCAGGTGGAGTTTTGAATACATGGCGATTATCTGTATATTCTAAACATCATTGTATGCACTTGTCAACAAGCATTGATAATGATTAAACACAAATATCTGTTCAGCTTTGGGTATTTACAAAATAAGGAATTTAGCTTTAATATTTTTTAAACACATGACAAAAATACCTACATCACGTTACATGTGAAACATCGCATAAGTTTCACACTCACACACCTAACTTATGAATAATCCCACAATTATCATGCAATTAGTATGAGCACACAAACATATGTTGAGTGCTGAAAATATTGTTATTTTGTGTTATTCCCGTGAATGCTTTGTTGCTCTCGGCAACAGATATTTGTTAAAAAAGCCACATATATGTTATAAAATTTTTAGAAATTTAAAAACGGTTGAAGTAACAAAGATTGATCCTTAAGATAGAATAAAACCCGTTTCAGGATACTGGTGAGATATCTCGCAAGTAAAATATTCTATAAGTATACGCACACGAACTCACGTTGAGCGTTTAAAATATTGTTTCTTCGTGTAATTCCCGTGAAAGCGTTGTTGCTCTTGGCAGCGTATATTTGTGAAAAAGCCACACATATATCGTGTAAATTTTAGAAAATCAAAAACGGTAGCAGTACCAAAGATTGATCCTACACATATTATATAACCCTGTTCAGGATACTTGTGAAATATATCACAAGAATAGCAATCACGCACATTTTATAAATGATCTCATTACACTTTGCCCCACAAGTGGCAAAAGGGCGGTGTGCGGTTTAGGTATAAAATATCAAATATTTCAACAATACATAGCATAATGCTAGCATTACGGTACTCATGAAGTACCTTACAAGCTTCATACTTACACACACAAATTACGAATCACCCCACAAGTATCATTCTATCAGTATGTGCACACAAACACAGGTGGAGTTTTGAAAGCATCGCGATTATCTGTAGTTTCTGAACATCATTTCATGCACATGTCAATAAGCATTGATGAAGAGCAAACAAAAATATCTGTTCAGCTTTCAGTATTTAAAAAAAACCAGGATTTAGTGATAAATAATATCAAACACATGACAAAAATACCCACATTTCACACTCACACACCCCCAACTTATGAATAATCCCACAAGTATCAATCTATGAGTATGCGCACACAAACATAAGCTGAGTGTTGAAAAGATTGGTTTTTCGGGGGTATATTATTGCATGCTTCGTTACTCTTGGCAACAGATATTTCTGAAAACGCCACATATATGTTGTATAAATTTTAGAAATTAAAAAACGGTTAAAATACCAAAGATTGATTTTAAACAGAGTATAAAACCCGTATCAGGATACTCGTGAAATATCTCACAAGTTTAACACTCACACACCCAACTTATGAATAACCCCACAAGTATCATTCTACTAGTGTGCGCACACAAACATATGTTGAAAATATTGGTTTTTCGGGTTATTTCCTTGCATGGTTTGTTGCTCTTGGCAACAGATATTTCTGAAAACGCCACATATATGTTGTATAACTTTTAGAAATTAAAAAACGTTTGAAGTACCAAAGATTGATCCTAAACTTAGTATTAAATCCGTATCAAGATACTCGTGAAATATCTCACAAGTTTAACGCTCACACACCCAACTTATGAGTATCATTCTATTATTATGCGCACACGTACACATTTTTAGTTTTGAAAAGTTATTCCCGTGAATGCTTTGTTGCTCTTGGCAGCATATCTTTGTAAAAAGGCCACACATATGTCGTTTAAATTTTAGAAAATAAAAAACGGTTGAAGTACCAAAGATTGATCGTAAACATACTATAAAACCCTGTTCAGGATGCTTGTGAAATATCTCACATTTTATGAGTGACCTCACAAGTACCTTATTACACTTTCCCCCATATGTTGCAATAGGGCGATGGGCATTGTCCCACAAATCTGTCGGCCCATAGGTGTGTGTGTAGGTGAGTGTATGTGTGTGTAGGTGTGTGTGTAGGTGTGTGTGTGTGTGTGTACGCACACACACGCCTCCACACACACACTCACACATCTCCATGCGCGCACACACACACACACACCTCAACGCACACACACACACACACACACACACACACACACACACACACACACACACACACACACACACACACACACACACACACACACACACACACACACACACACACACACACACACACCTCCGCCATAAGGACTCCGTGGAACAGAGATCTATGACATCGTTTCCAGTAACGAACAGCACAAACCAGAGGCTGCCATCATTCTCTTAGGTGACACTAATGGTGTAAATTTCAGGCTTCCACGCTATAAACAATACATCACATGCAACGCCAGGAGGAATTCTCGTCTGGAATTGTGCTACTGCAACTACTCCAACGCGTACAAAAAATGCTAACGGAGATCTCCTCTCGGAATAGCCGACCATGACTCGATAGTATTGCTACCTATGTACAAACAAAAACTCAAGAAAAGTAAACCAACTGTCAAACAAATCAAACTATGGGATAGCGACGTTGAGGATACCGTCAAAGGATGCTTTGAATGTACTGATTGGGATATCTTCTTCGACACCTCTGATTCAATCGATTAAGTTGTCGACGTTGTATCAGACTAAGTGAACTTTTGTGTAGACAATATAGTGCCTTCCAAGAGTATTAAATCATATGCCAACAACAAACCTTGGATCACAAAAGAGATTAGAGACAAAATACACAAGAAAAATCCCCTCAAAACATCGGTAAATGGATCTATCCTTAGACAACATCAACAAGAACTCGACAGTGCAATTGGAAAAAGCATATAAGTCCAAAAAAGCCTGGCATGGCCTAAACAAAATCACTGGTCACAAAACAAAAGTTGTCAATACTATTGATGCTATAGTGATTCGGATATTGGTGATGAACTTAACCATTTCTACGCACGATTTGACACAAATTTTCACTCTCAAGCTGCTCGGGATCTGAGGGATTTCTTATCATGGCCATTCAATGCTGATTACGCCCTCACACAAACAGCTCATGTATTGAGAGAATTCAAATCACTCAACTGTAATAAGGCATGTGGCCCTGACAACATCTCACCTCGAACACTGAAATCATGTGCAGAACAACTTGCACCCGTCTACTCGAGGCTCTTTAACCATACAATTGGAAAACCGCAAAACTTATTCCAGATCCCAAGAAGCCCAACCCCGGTGAAATAAATGACTACAGGCCAATAGCGCTAACTTCCGTCCCCTTCAAATGTTTCGAAAGGATTGTATTAAAACAACTCTTAACTGAAGTTGACAATGATTTGGACAGTCACCAATTTTCCTACAGGAAGGAACGCTCTGTTGTGGATGCCAGAATTTGTTTTGTAGACACTATTACCAAACATTTAGAGAAAAAGAACGTCTACGCTAGATCTCTTTTCATAGACTTCAGCAGTGCCTTCAATACTATCATACCACATGTACTTGTAAAGAAATAGATTGATCTCAATGTTTACACTAATGTATGTAAATTTATTCTAGATTTTCTCTCTGAAAGGAAGCAGTATGTATATGTGAACAGAAAAACATCATCTGTAGTTGTGTTAAATATTGGTTCACCACAGGGTTGTGTGCTTTCAGCCGTTCTATTTATACTTTATACAAATGATCTCATTCCTAAACATGACAATTGTTACATCTTAAAATATGCTGATGATACTGCTATCATAGGCTTAATATCACAGGATAATGAGCAGGATTATACCAATGAAGTGAAAGACATTATTGAATGGTGAAATGTACATAATCTACTTCTAAATGTAAAAACAACCAAAGAACTAGTTTTCGATTTAAAAAAAAATCTAAAATGCCATAAGCAACTGAACATCGAAGGGTCAAAAACTGAGATTGATCACACCTATAAATATCTAGGCACCATCATTAACGACCAACTGTCATGGTCTCTAAATATAGATAAGGTTTACAGTAAATGCCGACAACGTCTATATATTTCCTACGTCTTTTTTAAAAAAAATCGTTCGGTGTTAACAATATTATTCTTCAACTTTTCTACAAAGCCATTATTCAAAGTCTTGTAACTTGCAACTTTATCACCTTGTAAAAGCCAGACCTCTTTTCGGGGCTCGTCTTCCTGGCTTCTACAACCTTAAATCGTTACGTTTTCCAAGTTCGGCCAGCAGGGCTAGAAGTTAGCATACTGCTGGGCTTTGCAGAAGTCAAAGCAGACTCGTTCGTTGACTGAGAATAGTTCTGTCTTTATTCGCAAAATATTCCATCTTATATACAATTATTATCATTAAGAAGGCGGGGTCACTGTCAGCCCAGCCAACTGTCCAGTGCCATTGGCCGATAGGAATGCACAGAACAAAGTCCACTCGGATCATGCAACTCGGGACTCTGGCATATTTTACATACATAGATAACAAAGATAACTTGACGTTGATACTTGTATGGTCGTGACTTTTAAGACATGAGAAGGATGTATGGTAGACACATCAAAGATACTGCAGAGATAACAGATAACGCCCTTGAACGGGACCCTCTCGTTACAGGATGGTAATACTTATAACCGGAAATATCTAAAGCCCGAATACGGATAGATTACTGATACTTAAGATAAGTGCTACTACTTGGTATAAGGGTTGTAACCATTCAAAAGTTAACGGAAATGCACGTTAGTAAAATATGAAATATTATTGACAATTCCAACCATTATACATCACATACTTTACAACCTGGTGGTCTGGTACAAGTAAAGGCAACCAATATATTTTAAACAGAATTAGCAGAAAAGCTGCTAAGTTGATGAGTCAAGATATTTGTAGTTTTGATTTGTTGTATGTAAACTATGTTGTTAGACGAGTGGAAAGCGTAATGTCTAACGCTGATCACCCTCTGAATAGCTCTACAGCCATGAGATCAAACAAGAGGCTGAGAGCCATCTCATGCCGCACAAAAACGATATCAACATAGTTTTGTGCCACACTCTATTTATGTTTTTAATAATGTCTAATTAGCCTGCACTGTGTATGTCTATAATGTCTCGTATGCACCATATGTCAGTGTTTGTTTGTAGACTGTAAAGCATATTCCTGAATCGGGCTAATAAATTATCTTATCTTATCTTATTAATCTTAAAACCTGGGTACGAGTTGGTTCGGATACGAGTTGACCCGATCCGCTAATTTACATATGCATGACCTGTTATCCTCTCAGATATAGTGTCTATTAGGGCCGTTTCAGGTGAGCGATATTAAGCTCGGCTACGATTACCGACCAAGAAAAAAACATTTGCTGATTTGTATGTCAATACGTCAACTGTACATTTTGCATGAGATCATATTACCTTTACTTATAAACTGCTATATTGGGGTTGAAATAATGATTTTGTTACTGGCGCGGCCAGGAATAATTAAACTTCTAGTAGTCTACTAGGGCCTTGTTCTGAATCAGACAGCTTGGTGACCAGCCCTGCTTGTACGTTGACGTCCTGTAGGACTACTTGGTGACATATAAACTTACAATCGGCCTCTCTGTCTGCAGTTGCCGGGATAGGCAAATGGAATAGCTACTTTTGCTCTTTGAAACACGGGGAATTCGGAAGCAGCATTTGGCTCTGGGAATCTGGCATCCTTTGCCATAGCCATAGGTCGGACGGTGATATACTTGTCGACCTAGACGTTCTGTAGGGCTACAGTCGTATTGTACATTGACAGCTAAAAAAATTACCGTTAGGACTTAATTTGGAATAACTTGTCTGTGAAATGTAAGTACACGGATGATTCCACAAAGTCGGACAAACTAAGTGCCATTCAATGACATGGATCTGACGTCAGAGGCATAGAGTAATGCCTAATAGTAATAGTAATATGTTAGGAATAAGGTCCAATCTGGGCGTTTAGACTATAAACCACTGCTGGAGGCATGCCCGGGGGAAGGATCAGGGGTCGGACGGAAGGTCGTATTGGTGGGCGGTCTAGAGGCTGTCAAGGCGTGCCTTGAAAGAGTTGACGGAGGGGGCTGTGGCCACACCCTCGGGGAGAGAGTTCCAGTCGGATACCACTCTCTGAGAGAAGAAGTTCGTCCTGCATAGGCGGGTGCTGTGTTGCTTGAAAATTTTGAGGGTATGACCGCGGGTGCCTGGTGCTGGTGCTCACTCAAAAAAGTCAGATATTTGTAATCGATCGATTTCATGCATGATTTTATAGGTCTGAATCATGTCTCCTCGGCGGCGCCGGTGGTGGAGGCTTGGGAGTTTTAGGTGGCGTAGCCTATCTGGGTAGCTTAAATCCCTTATCCCCGGTACTAGCTTAGTGGCTCGTCTCTGCACCCTTTCTATCAATTCTTTGTCCGTCTTGAGTAGGGGCCCCCACACTGTGTTGCAGTATTCTAAATGAGGGCGGACGTATGCCTTGTGGAGCAGTGGCAGCGAGACTTCATCCAAAACGTAAAACGATCTCTTGATGACAGCGAGGATGCTGCTGGCCTTCTTCACCTCTATGGCAGTCTGCTGGTAAAACTTGAGATCCACATCAACGATTACTCCGAGGTCGCGTTCATGTTGTACGGGCTCGATCGATCTAATGTTAGAAAAATGTAAATTTACTCATATTTGATTTAGATATAATTTGAACAGATTTGACTGGTGTATTAGTTGTTTACAACATGTTTACACTGTCATATTATTAGCTATTAGCGTGATTAGCATGTTACGTGACATCCTATTGGTGAACATTTACCAACAGCTTATTGAGCCATTTGTTCCTGGTAAGCACACCCATCTAGCTAATTGACATAACGGCCAACATGCTAACATCTTGTTTGATGGCATCAGCCAACCAGGAGCTCGGCATGGAGTTCAGCTGCCGCCAGTTTAAGTAACAGGCAAGTTCCTCGGATAATAAGGCCTTAGAACAAAAATGGTTTTACTTTACCATTGCCATGCATGCATCCACTGCTTGGAAGATAAACATTGAAAGAATGTGACAAATTAAACGAAACCTAATTTATTGTTGGTTAGCCGATTAGTTGATATCATTTAAACCATGCAAATAATAAGCTGTCAATAGGTGTATAAGAGTTGCATGGCTGGGCTGAGTTTTTGGAAGCCGGAAACTGACCTGTCTCACCAGCTGCAACTGTTTATAACGCTGTCTTAAACGGATCATGGTACCAGAGTGTCTGGACGAGAACAGATGCAAGGCACTAGCCAAATGTATTTATACTATGACCTTATAACTGACTCACGAATAATTAACATCTTAATTGTGTTTTATGATTTTGGACCTATTATGAGCGAAAGCAGGCAGAAACACGAATCATGTATTTTGGTCAACAGCAACTGTCACAATTACTGTACTGAGATGAATGATGAGATGGATTGTGTCAGTGCTTCAATATTCTTCTCTGAGTAAAAGCATTCAAAAGTTCTAGTCCTCTCCATGTGCCTGAGTTACAATTATTTTTATCATGCCCACTTCAACAGAAGCCAATTAAGTGACTACAGCTGAAGCAATATATTTCCGGTGTACCATTTATTCAATCCCTCTTTGATTAAGAAGTCGGCATCCACATGAATTATCAGAAGTGGTTGGTGTGGGGGAGAATAAGAGCGTGTGGAGGTGACGGTTGCATGGACTATCTCTTGCAGAAAATAATTAGTTACTTGAGGCCCCTATTATGGATAAGTTATGTGATCTGTACAATTGATCATACTGTAATCTGTATCTATTTTCAAACCTTTCAAACTTGTTTATGTTATTATTGATCATAACTTGTCAGGTTGCAGCCTCTGATCCTGAACTCTATTGTTTCAGTGGATGCTTTAAACTATGGATAGTACAATGCTCATTTGACCAGTGGATGATATAGACTAACAGTATGGGATTTTCAGCTGAGTTGCTTCTATTCGCCTCACTTGCAGGGATGACCTGGTCACAAGGTAGGTGATGCAACCCACAATCAATTAAGGCACCTTTATAGATTTTTAATTTTAACATCATAATATTTATACACTTTGAAACTATTGGTATACGTTATACATGTTATCATATCATGTGTTCAATCATTAAAGGTTTTTTTTGTTAACGACAGAATTTTGGATAAAATGCATATTGAACACTTTCATTGTGCTGGATTACTTCTAACTCTTTGCGTTGTTTTGGTGACCAGAATTTAGACCATTTTGAGCTTTTCGGGGAGGCGTTATCATTGTGTTGGGTTGTCATGACTCTGTCAGGTTGCTATGACGACGAGCACCCTTCAATGAAGCTGTTGCCAAGTCCAGGTGATACTTACAGCCTTGTTTCCATGGGATTCCCTAACTCCTGCTGTAACAAGCTCACTCCCTGCAGTTGGAGAATAGTTTATTCAAACTACCTCAGGATAGTTTTTTCTGATCTTGACCTGCCAGCGATGAGCCAACTTCAGGTTAGGGAAAATATCATAGTGTTGACAGCCATCATTTAACAGCCTGCTTTTGGCTTGTGCATGCGACAGTGTGAAGTGGATACCGGGTCATTTCTGTGTGAGATGGCCTGCAGTTCTTGTCCCAATGATGCTTGAAGTTACAATACCAGCATGTTTTTTTAGTTCTAAATCTTTCATTATAATTAAAAATACTATTATATACCCTACCTGCCGATATTTTCGCGGTTCCTCATTACAGATCCGAGATAAAGATGGAGGACTCTTGCCTGAGCAACCAGAACTGAGTCACAATAATGTCTGGAAGCGACCAATCTTAGCCCCTTCCGATGAGGACAGCGAGGTTGAAGTGATATTCATTGGGGCTAACTCAACAGAGGGAATGTTTGCTGGCTTTAAAATGGTCTTCACAAATACTCTGAGTAAGTAATTGTACTTAATAAACTAATAATTTAAACTGATAGAGTCAACATGCAAAGTGTGTTATTTCATTAGTTTCTTTTATAAGTTTTGACATCATCATTACAATTGTCACCTTCATCATAACTATTATCTTCAACTTCTTCTTTTCCATTGTATACTCGTCCTCATCTGAGTGGTATTTGTCCTGTGTTTTCCAGTTCCTCCTTCTAATTGGAGTGAGAAACCCACATCAGGTAAATTACTGTATATGCCTCTGATTTATTTATTCTACTTGTAATTCAGAGAAAAATGATATAGAATTATGAGCTAAGATCCATTTACTGTGTTCACAGCCATAGCGCTGCAACACACACTGTGGAGGAAACAATGAATTTCTCAACATTGTGATAGTTTGAGTTTTTAGTTAAAATCTATTTGTGGGTTGCAGATTTGTGTGGAGTAATAGGTAGTCCTGTGAGTGGTCGAGAAGTCAACGTGAAGTCAATATACTCCACACACAAAGAGAACCTGCTTGACTGTGTCTGGCTCGTGAAGAATATTCACAACCACTCTCACCTTCCCGATGTTAGCGTCTTTGTCAGAATTGTTGACATGTCATTTACAGGTGAGTTGATTTGCATAAGAAATGAGATGCGCCAAATCCTTGTTGATGATGCCTTTGTCAAGGCTGTGAGGGTGATCCAAATACCATGGCAGTGTTGGCTGTAGCTGGGTAAAAGTTGCAGGTTGCACCTATATAGCAGAGCTTATCCATACCATTGCTCTGGCATCAATTCATAAACTTTGAAGTCTTGTTCTGTTACCAAGTAAGCTAACAGCACCACATCACACACAGACTCTTGTGTCAATATCTCTTTACAAATTAGCTCGATCTGACCTTCGAAAATATAAAATATTAAGCCTATGGGAAATTGAAACTGCTGTTTCTTAGCAATCAGAAACCTACTGCAATTTATTTGTAGCCAAAATAGATATTGCTTGAAGAATGTTATAAATTCATTTGCTAAAACCTTTTGACATAGAAAGTCTGGGTTGACTTTATTTAAGAGAGGTTACCAATGACTTTAACCTCAGTTGTGTGAACTTGTAATTTTGATGGCGGGTTTTCTTATCAAACAAGCTAGCACCCTTAAATTACATTTTAACTGCTCTTAGTTTGATGGCTCCATGCAAACTAAAAATCAGCCATGTATGACCTTTGACCTCTGTGTTTTTGTATGAAAAATCTCTTGTACCATGTTAACCCAATGGAGAACTGAAACTGCTGTTCCTCAGCAATCAGAAGACATATTCTGTGTCCTTACCATTATTCCCTAGGTCATCCTCAAATAAGGATTATTTGGTACATTCAGGTGGCAAATTTGTCACTTAAGCTTACAGAATATTATAAATGAGCTTGCCAATGCATTTTTGCATGTACTTCTCTTGTGTGGCTCAATTATTAGGACATAATTTGATGACCCTTTAAAGTGTGCCATTAAATACTTAGTTTGGTAAATTTATAAACTTAATGATCAAGTCATGTCATAATGTCGTGAACTTCAAGGCCATGGCATTTTATAGAGACCAGAGAGAATGCTGAAAATGGTAACGTGATCATATGCATAAATCATGTGTCTTTGGTTCCTGTTTGACACACAAGGCTCCCTTGTAGTATTGGATATCACTCTTGTGTAGCTTTTCAAAATACTAATCTGACCTGCGACAATGATGACACCATCAGCAAACGATTATAATACCCAAAAAAGGATAGAAAGAAATAGATACATGAATGTTTGCAATTTTTTATTTGCAACTTACAAATGTCCTTGTTTCAAAGGGGTACATAAAACGAAAGTTTAATTGTTATTGTTTTCAGTTGCTTGACCACCCACCTGTTGATCTCAATTAGTTACCCATGCCTAATATACAGACTGAGGGATGAAACACATCATGATCAGGGCTATGGACTATGAGGGAGTCTACCTGTTTGATAAACAATTGATATAAGCCTTACTGAGTGCAGATATACGATGTGGATGGTGTCAACATGGCTGCTGGTCGATTGAGAAATCCATGACAAGGGTTGTGTTGCTGTCGTTGCAGTATTAGGAAAGGTTCACCTTGGTCACCACTGTATTTGAAGTATATGTTTCACCTTTATGTACCTGTAATTTTCACTCTGTCACACTATCCCAAACTTACATTTGACCTGCTAACACCTGTCAGATGTGAGCAAACACCTGTTTTGGCTGAATAATGAGAGTGTCTGCCTAGCACAGGTTATACTATACATTCAGCTGCTTAACACTGATCATCCCATCTGATGCACCACAGGTAAACTTGAAATCCGCAATAACATAACCTCTGAGGGTGAAGAATTACTCAACCTACCTTTAGGACAGCACTCCCTCAATTCACTGGATGCTTCACAGCGGAAATGGGGGTTCCTGTCAGATAGAGGCCTGTATATCCGCCTCCAAATGCCTGCATACGCTGTTGGTAATCGGTTAACTTTGTCACCTGGAGTTTACAGGGATAGTGACACCAACCTTGATGAAGGTAACATGAAGGAAAAATCAAATCCAGAATAATATTATTGTGACTAATTTGTTTTATGAGGTAGATTTTAAATAAGCTTCTCATGATTTGGTAAGCACATAAATTGTAATGTCTGTTTATCATACTTTGTTTACTAGTGTATAGGTATCAACATGTTTTTTGACAAAAAAGGGGATGTGACATTTACTTGTGGTCCGAAAAGTGGGGGTTGCAACCTATACTTGCAGTCGACCTATACACCAGTAAATCTCAATGATTTTCAGTATAGTTGGACTTCCATTCCATTTTATTTGACTCCTGTCTTCACTGTGTTTGTCAGCTGGTTGTAAGTTCAGCAAGGGGGGGCAGTGGTTTTCCTGTGACTCAAGTCAGGAATCCATTCATCATTGCCTTGCCCCAGAATTGAAATGTAACTACTTTAACAACTGTGCCTCTGGTCGGGATGAGTCCATCCACATATGTCCTCGTAAGTCCTTGTAGTGCTGTCATAGTGACCCATGCATCTGGTTTGGTCTCATTTTGACCTTGAATAATACCTATATAGGGTATTGGGCTGAAAGACGTTAATACATGAAGGCTAATTCACAAACTGTTCAGTTATTTTATAATGCTGAAAATATGTGTTTATTGCATTTCATGACATTACGTCAAAATGTTCTTTCAGAATTTGTTCGTACAACTACAACTACGACTACAACTACAACTACAACTCGAAGACCAACTACAAGTACCAGTGAGCGTTCTGGTCTTTCTACTTACTATAGTTGTAGGGTGACAGAGAAGGGAGTAGGGCTAATCATTTAAATGGAAGATCGAAGAAGCAAAGTTGGGAGGTAGATTGGATGAGGGAGAGTTTGGGAAGGCACTGATGCTTCCTGTTTATGAATGGAGACCTCATGTTTCCACTGCTGTCATAATGGTGATAATGTTCTCGGTGATAATTTAGAATCCTCCCAATGCTTTCAATTAGCTATCCACGATTAGTTTGGTCTCACTAAATGCATGTGTGTTGCTGCTCAGGTATTTGCTCATACTCAGAACAATACTGCAGGTATGGCGTAGCGGCTGGGATGTGTATTCCACTTTATAGTGATTGTTGTAAGTACCCGGCATTCAGTCAGGAAAGCCGTCCTCCATTTCCCTCTCCTGCCTCCCCCTTATCCCATATAACCACCCCCCCCCCCCCAAAACCCAGCCATCACTCTATCCATATCACTTAATATTCTTGAGAATATACTCATTTTAATGTTCTATTCACATTGAGATATGGCCTGCCTGAAAACTTACTTATTTTGTTCTATCTTTGTTCAATACATTATACAGCAACCTGGTGTCCTAACAATAGGATAAGGTGTTATTCTAGTTGTTTAGAATCCTGGGAACTGTGCAGTGAGTATTATAACATTTGTTCGGACATATGTGACCATTTATTCCTTCAACTTAAGCAATCATGCAAATAATTTAATAATGCAATAGTGTTTTTACCTCTCTGCAACATTATTATTGTTTCACAATTGTTTAAACATACATTTTGTCAGTGCCAGGTTCAAATTTTGTCCAGCTGATATAAATTCAAAAACAGTAGTTTGTAGTTGTTTTTTTATTTAGAATTACAAATCATTGGTAGTTCATTGAAATTAGCATCCTCAGAACTTTGTTTATAAAGCTATGCAACTGAGCTGCTGCTGGGTCAACTAACTAAGGTATCATGGTCCCGTTTTCAGCCTCACATACCACATTTGGCTTAAAATCCACGTCCCATCAAAAATAAACAAGCAAATTTACCAAATGCCTCAGACATAGCAGCCAATACCAAGTGTACTTAATTTTGCAGAAATCCTCACAAAAAGTTATCAGGGAATCAACGCAGTGCTTTTCACCACAGAAAACTATTGAAGATTGTATTGTGACGTGCTAAACTGTTGCCCTTGAGTATTATTTTCCGATTGTTCGTGTGTCTGACTGTGTACAGCTCCCTGTCCCTCCAGTACTCCGTACCAGTGTGACGAGTCGAGTCTTTGCTATAGTTATGCTGATCGGTGCGATGGTTTTTCAGAGTGTCCGTTAGGCGATGATGAATCTGATTGTAGGTTGATGGCTTCTGATTCCAAGGCTATTTCATGGGAATTGTCTAATTGGGGTTATATGTAGTTACTTACCATATTGTATACACATGGATATAGTGTGCACTCCCTTTTTTTTTACTTGAAATGTTTATAATGGAAATTACATAAAAAATGACCCTGCCATCATGATCACATACAGTTAATTGCCATTGCACCTTCCTGAAGTTATAAGCTGGCCTCTCAGTGGACAAAGAGCCAGACGGAATTTGACTATGATTCTTGCTTCTACTTCCAATTAATGGATGCTTACAAGACTGTTCTGTTATCATTAACTTCTGCATATTTCACAACCTTAAGAAAGGCTGCTCATTTGATGAACCTATTGTTTTTAGCCATTATAACCATGACAGTCGAACAAGTAAAATTATAATGAAGTCTAGCTTTATTTTCAGTTCTATTTTTCAAGTTGGACAATTTGTATTAATGTTAACTTTCATATTTTAGCATATGACAACCAAAAGTTCTATATAGGTCTTACCCCTGCTTAAGTTTATTGAACCTTGGTCTTAAGCAACTGCAACCAGGACAAAGGTCAATACTGTAATGGTTTTTATGTTGCTCTCAAGCAGGTACAGAGTTGATAGATGTCTGTGAGGTGTTTTTTATGTAAAATTATGGGAGGTGTTAATTATCTGTGAGGAGGTGTAAGATGTTTATGAAGTGTAATATATTTGTGTGGCGTATGATTTCCAAAACCTATGTATAGATCACAACCCCCTCATTACTTAATTGAACTAGGTTCTAAAATTACAGCTAACAGTATGCAAGTCAATATAGAAATGATTTCATTTTCTCTGAAGCTGTTTAAGAGTTGGAAGATGTGTATAAGAGGTGTTTGTAAGATGAAAGATTGTGGAAGGTGTAAGATGTTTTAGAGGTGAGATCTTTGTGAGGTGTAAGACCTATTGCATGTGAGATCTTTGTGAGGTGTATGACTAATAAGAGGTGAGATCTTTATGAGGTGTAAGATGTATTAGAGGTGAGATCTTTGTGAGGTGAAAGACGAATTAGAGGTGAGATCTTTGTGAGGTGTAAGACGAATTAGAGGTGAGATATTTGTGAGGTGAAAGACGAATTAGAGGTGAGATCTTTGTGAGGTGTAAGACGAATTAGAGGTGAGATCTTTGTGAGGTGTAAGACGTATTAGTGGTGAGATCTTCGTGAGGTGTAAGACATGTGCTCTAAGATATGTGACTCTGTCAATGACTGAGCCATGTGAAGAGATTTGCTTGATGTTGTCAGGCTCAGGCCATGAGGACAGTGACAGTGACTCTGATTCCGGGATGCTCTGGTGGCCATTTGTGGTTGTAGCCGTTGCTCTTGCTGTTCTCTTTCTCTGTTGCTACTACTGCTGTAAGAAATCCAACAAACCTCCTGGTAGGTTTTGTTAAATGCCTTGAGGAAGATCATCAGTACATTATAATTGGTCCAGTGGTAATTAGTGTCGTCATTATCTTAGCTAATGTCATAATCATTCTCATTAATCCCACCATCATAATAATGATCATTCTCATTATCACCATAAGGACTATATTCACCTGGGCAAGTGAGTGGTTCTATTTCACTGAAGCAAATATATCGGCCGAAGATGATGCCCCTTACCACATGGTGAATGGCAAATTAAACAACTACCTTTATGAATTTTCAGAACAAACTGTTAATTTCCAGGCAGCCACTGCTGGGCAACCTGCTGCTGTCTCAGGTAAATTTTCATACCTATGGCTACTTCAATCAACATTGACATAATCATGCCCACTAATTTTTTTTAAATTTTTTGATCTTCCTGCTGACAATTACATAACCACTTATATTGTAATGATGTCATCATGCCTGTTGGGATGAACGCAACCCTATCTACCTAAGTCACCATTGCCATTCTTGCATGTATGTGATTTAACTTTAAACCAAAACAAATTGAAAGAGATGATTGGTTTACCCTTACATAATTACGATGTGCCTGTGGAGACATGCTGTCTACTGATTTGTTTTGTCGTGAATAGTTCAACATCAAGCCATAACATTTGAAGAATCATTCTTTTATTTTACTTTGATTTAATTTGTTGCCAGGAGTTGCTCCCCAACGAGGCTATGCCCCGTCACCTGCCTATCCCATTGCTGCCCCGTCAGCTCCACCACCTATGACAGTCATCACAGATGTAGCGGTGACTTTGCCAAACGAGGACGGTTTGGCTGAAAGCGACCCAATGATGGCGCCACCACCGTCCTACCATGAAGCAATTTCCAACAGTCGTCATAACTTAGCAACAGGGGTATGTCTACTCATCTGAACTCATCAAAATATTGACAAAGTGGATTGATGCTCACCGATATAAACATATGAGACTGGGGTGTAGTTGATGTTAAGCAGTTGGATCAGCTACCTGATCTTCTCCAAATCTTAATTTGTAGCAAAAATATGTTTATTATAGCATTGACAACTTGACCCTCAAATATTAGGAAGCTTTGTTGTTGAAATTGAGTTTTCGCATTCCTAGCAATAAGGGGACAGAATATTCATTTTAAAAAGTGATGTTATATATACTGCTGTGTTTTGTATGAATATGAAATCTTCTGAAAGCTGGAAATATTCATTTTGAGGAGTTGTGACATAATCATATATTTGGGTTTATATATATATTTATATAAATATTTCTGCAGCAGGAAGTACCACCTCCCACCTATGACAGTGCTGTGGTTGACATCAACCTCTCAACCCATGTGTGATGTCAGAAGCTGCCATGGCAACCCCACTCGCATACAGCTTTGTTTTTGTTTCATCCCTTGCATTTGTTCATGTGTATTATGTCAGCTATGCATACCATTAATCATGTGTGAGGGCACTTCCCAATTAGACTTAACAGTAAAGTCTGATATTTTACCCTGAACCATGTGTGAGGGCACTTCCCAATTAGACTTAACAGTAAAGTCTGATATTTTACCCTTAACCATGTGTGAGGGCACTTCCCAATTAGACTTAACAGCAAAGTCTGAGATTTTAAAATGTCTCCTTCACAATAGCAAGATTGTTTTTATCAAAAGTGAATGTATGCACACAAATTGTCCCTCAGAAATTATGTAAAAGTGATTCTTGCTTTTTAGATGTTTGTACAGTTTACATTCATTGCTACTTATTTGAGAGACAAAATGAGATGATCTGCCATATATGTATCGTGTGATTTTCGTGGTTGGCAGTGTAAATTTAGTTTATCACCATTCACAAATCAGCTCTGACAATTCATCCGTGAAGACTTTGAGATTGGGGGTTTATACTGTAAACTGTCCTTCTTGCTTATGTTTTTGTGTTGGTTGCAAATCTAATGTTATTGTTTGATACATTTGATACTTGTGTCGTTAAGTTCAGCCATAACTGATGAGTAAGGAATTGAGAAGTGTTCGATAGATTATGTCATTGTTCAAATACAGTCTACTGTGGGGTAAAGCTAAATATCAAAGCGGGGGCTCTTACCTAGCTATGGAAGTAGGATGGATTAATTCAGGCTAATTTTATCACCATAGGACCATTATCAACATACAATAGATCTGATAAAATGCCAAATTACTCCAGACTGTTTAGAATGTTGTATTTAACATTTAGCAACAGCATGCACAGCCACCATGCTAACCTTAGCAGTCACAATTACAACCAGCCACTGTCCCTTACCATGCCTTGACTTTAATCGATTTTTCATCGTTGTCATTGTGGGACCTCCTCACATTTGGCCCATCGATGGTGTGGCATTAAACCCTATGCCTACCATACTAAGCGCACATGGTTATGACAGTGATGGCCACATGAAATGACCCAGAGGAGCTGACCACAGTGTAGCAGGATGTAGTTTAGGTCATTTTCTGGTCATATTTTAATGAAGTTAGGATCATAGTCTTGTTGTTGTTTTTAGAAATTATTGATTCAAATTGATTGTAGTTATTCGGTATTTGTTAAGACTGGCATGCAAATGGAAAATTTACTGTAAACTGTTAATTGAAAGTCAGGAAAAGCCATTAAAAGTTGATAAGAGCCTGGAATAAGTTCTTCCCATGGAGGGCACGTCGATGTATATGCTTGTTTTTGGATTGATATTTCATTAAACATGCATTTAGTTTATTGGTTTTAAAAAAATGCCATGCATTTTTGTGTTAGGTATTTTTGTACATTGTGAAACAAAGGCTTGATGGAAATATGCAAATTGATCAATTGTTTAATTATATATTGATGTATAATATTATAAATTATAAAATACTACTACACTGGCTGTATTCATAAATATATAGACTTTTTAAACCTTTGCTGCTTATGGTGTTGTGAACTGAAATAAATTTATCGATCTGTAAAGTAATGTCCCACACTGAGTATTTTATTAATTGTTGTGAAAAAAAGAAATTCTGTATTTTTAGTAAATTGTTAGTCCTCTATGCCGTGTTTACCAAAGCTATGAGTATTGACTTATGAAACAATAAAGAACCGTGAACCATTAAGTGAATAAAACAATTAAAAATTAAAAAATTGCTGTTATAAGCTTATAATGTTATGAAATCTGTGTGCTTTTCCACAGTGTTACGTGATAACTTATAATTATTCATATTTCATTGCAGATTACCTTGTGCTTGTCATTGTCAATACTCTCTGGATTCTGCATTTAATCTGTCCTGTGCACACTTGTGTGTTTGTTAATTCTCTGCCATATACCTTGCAATTAAAATATTGCCACTAGCCTATTCATTAAGTAGGTTGTCTAGATTTCTGCCTGTTATTGATATATCATATGAAATAATATGATTGAAATATATTCTGTTGGTGGATGAAATCAATGTGTCTTATGCTGGAAAACTTATTTGTACTAATATCAGTGTGGTCATGATTACATTGCTGTTTGCTATTTTCACAAAATCAGGAATAAAATGTTGATTGTTCGTCAGTGATGATAAACTTGTGTTTTATATCCTTTATCTAATGGACTATAATAAGAGTGCCTGGTAGAAAAAGTTAACTATAGCATGCCTATGTGGTCCAATAAGTTTCCCCAAATGCATCACTTTAAAAACTTTTATCTCATGTCTTTTTTATGTGGATAAAGTAAAGAACCACACAAAATTGTTTCAGTCCAATGCCTAATTCCTTGATTCACAAGATCATATCAATGTCATCTCGATCATATATAAATATATATTCGTCTTTTTGTGCAATAATGTAGGAACATCATGTAGTTGAAATTATTATTCATGTATGTATTATAAAATAGCACTACTTATAAATTTACAATGCCATTTGATGCCGATGGGAATAATATTTACTAAACACAATTCCAATTCTGCACCCCCGTTTGATTCGCTGCTGTAAGTCGTACTTTGATTCGCATTTTGTCATTCGTCGCTCACCATACCTTGTCGCGTAGCTGTTGTAAACAAAATGGCCGAGCTGGTAGTCGTCCTTTCGTTGGGCCGAGTTTGGCTAAAGTTGACCAAGACGGAGGTTGTATTTGATTGACACAGAAGGCAGTCAAGTAGGTATATTATTCTTCGATATGAAAATCTACAATATATGTGTCTTCATCCTAAAATGCATTGAAACAAGGGTTTAATAGGGAGAAAGTGTACAATATTGATGTTATGTTTTTGGAAGTCAAGCACTTGGTTGCTGGCAGTTGCTTGGCTTTAACAGTTTAAGCCGCGGAAGTCTGCAAGATGAAATTTCTTGGCGTACCCACTCAATGTAGTTACCTCTTGAATGAATATATTAACGATAGTAAAATCATGGGATGCTAGTTGGGTTATTGTCCATACAATTGTATCATTAGCACAAGGAAATCCCCATATACATTATTCATCCAGTAACATATGAACTTTAGATAGGAAGTTGAAAATAGCTTGTAACTCTTATGATTTTCCTGTCCTTGAATATTGTAGATTCCATTATAAAATATTGATCAATTCCAAACACACTTGACCTGTATATGTTTTGTTTTCTCATTTGCAGCTTATAAAATGTGGTTATAGCTGCCTTATAACCAACTTTTAACCATGATGGAAGCACTCCCCAAACGGCCGTTCCATGCGGCCTCCATTTCCACTGCACATCGTGATGTCACTGATGATCGATACAGGGATTTGCGACGCCCTCGGAAAGTCCGTTTCTTCTGTAACGGCGATCGTTATTTCAAGGGAAAGAGGGTGCACATCACCCCACACCGCTACTTGACTTTCAATGATCTCTTAAACGATCTGACTGGGAAACTGCCGAATAGCGTGCAATTACCGTATGGAGTTCGGAACATATACACACCAGTGTCTGGAAGAAGGATACGGGATATAGCAGAGCTTCAGGACGGGCAGACTTATGTTTGTGGAGGATTTGAAACTTTCAAACCCATCAAATATGGTACAGGTTCCCTGGAGCCCTGGTCAGTTGGTGAGTACTCAATTAGTCTCCTCAATGATAGCCTATTTGTCGATGACAACATGGCCAGTTGACCTCTGGAGAATCATGGATTTTTATGCAGCAATTTAAACCAAAATACCTCTCCATCTCCCACCTTGTACTTGGACATATAACCGTTCCATCTGTTGCTTTGGTAGAATGATTTAGTATTCAGGGACTGTGGTCAATTCATTTAACTGGATGATGACAACAGGGAAGTGTGCTGTATATAATCTCCCCAAGATTAGCTGAATCTGATAGGACAATCTCTAAGTGTCTATTAGCATGATAAATTCTCTGAGGCTGACCACAAAGTCTAACAAGAAGATGGTTGCTAGCAGTCTTTCTAGTTTAAGCGTGGTTAGCTGCCAGCAATGGTTTGAAAGTGTTTCATGGCATATTCTAATTGACGGAAAGTATTGTCAGATTCTGTCGATCAAATCTTAGATAATAACTGATCCGTCATTGGTACCATCATGAAGATAAAGCTTGTCCTTTGTCATCACTTGGTGTAAAACCCCTTATCTTTTGATTTTATCTCTCATAGACTGCTGAAACTCTTGAGGCCATAAAAATAGACTATGACTAAGTGTGGACATACGTCTCTTCTCATAACTACCTTTGCCAGTAAGATCCTATTTATTTGAGCTAATGTTATGAGACCACATATTATTCTTTATTTTTCATTGTAATAGCAATTTCTGTGATCCCACAACCAATTTATGGTGTCTGTTTCTTGATCACATGAATGTTAGCAGGTATATCTAACTTATTGAAAGATAGGAATCTGACATGATGCTGCTTGGAAACTGACTTAGGAATCCGAGTGGCTGTGGTGATAGCAACTAACAGCTAAAATTTTCACAAGATCTGTGAAAGTGGCTTTTGTAGTCCGCCACGTGCTTTTTCACTAAGATTGATTAAGTGTGGTGATGGGTGCCAGAGCAAAAAAGACTGTTCCGTCCATAGTTGCCTTGCATATGGTCAACGAGAATAAACTTTCAATATCTACAATGTGTCTTCATACAATCAGTCGAGTAATGACATTTTTCAATACCTTAGTCCTTACAAATTAATTCGTGAAGGAGTTAAGTGGCTTGGGAAACTATGCTCACAAGCAACAGCTTGACTAGCATATACATACTGATGATGCAAAAGGCGTCCTGAGTAATGCAGGTAGGGTCAAATAACAAAATACCTCATGCGTGTGTAGGGGCAGGTATGATTAACAAGGAGCCCTGGTTTATCAGCTACAGTTACTCCTTCAAATATGACTCCATGTTTTACCTGTCAAGAGCTAAGACGGGACAACAGCGTTTGATCTTACACAAATACGCGTTTGTTGGTTCACCGCTTGAGTGTGGAGGGTTGAGTATACTAGCTACCACGGGCTCCTGTCGTCTTCTACTCGCTGTGCTAGCTGGTTTGCCGTAGCCAGTTACTGTGCTTACCGGTTCACTATAGCTATGGCGAAGTGGCGGCGTCTTAGGTAAATGACTCTTGGCGTGGACATATGCCTTCTAACATGGCCACAAGTTGTCTGTTCTGTGTAAACAGTACAGCAGATAAACAATGCAATGAAACTCGGGGTCGGAGCGGCAAGGTGTAAAACACATGGTGAAGAACCTAGAATATGAAACCCAGAGTAATGACACGGGGATATAGAGCCCAGAGTAATGACCCGGGGATATAGAACCCAGAGTGGTGACCCAGGGATATAGAACCCAGAGTAATGACCTGGGGATATAGAACCCAGAGTGGTGACCCGGGGATATAGAATCCAGAGTAATGACCCGGGGATATAGAACTCAGAGTGGTGAACCCAGAGTGGTGATATAGAACCCAGAGTGGTGACCCGGGGATATAGAACCCAGAGTGGGGACCCGGGGACCCAGGGGGATATAGAACCCAGAGTGGGGACCCGGGGATATAGAGAACCCAGAGTGGTGACCCGGGGATATAGAACCCAGAGTGGTGACCCAGGGATATAGAACCCAAAGTGGTGACACGGGGATATAGAACCCAGAGTGGTGACCCGGGGATATAGAACCCAGAGTGGTGACCCGGGGATATAGAACCCAGAGTGGTGACCCGGGGATATAGAACCCAGAGTGGTGACCCAGGGATATAGAACCCAGAGTGGGGACCCGGGGATATAGAACCCAGAGTGGTGACCCGGGGATATAGAACCCAGAGTGGTGACCCAGGGATATAGAACCCAAAGTGGTGACACGGGGATATAGAACCCAGAGTGGTGACCCGGGGATATAGAACCCAGAGTGGTGACCCGGGGATAGAATCCAGAATCCAGAGTATAATGGTGACCCGGGATATAGAACCCAGAGTGGTGACCCGGGGTGACCCAGGGATAGAACCCAGAGTGGTGACCCCGGGGATATAGAACCCAGAGTGGTGACCCCAGGGATATAGAACCCAGAGTGGGGACCCGGGGATATAGAACCCAGAGTGGTGACCCAGGGACCCGGGGGGGATATAGAACCCAGAGTGGGGACCCGGGGATATAGAACCCAGAGTGGTGACCCGGGGGGATAGAATAGTAACCCAATAGTGGTGGTGACGCGGGGATATAGAACCCAGAGTGGTGACCTGGGGATAAAGAACCCTGAGTGGTGACGTGGGGATATAGAACCCTGAGTGGTGACCTGGGGATATAGAACCCTGAGTGGTGACGCTGGGATATAGTACCCAGAGTGGTGACCTGGGGATATAGAACCCAGAGTGGTGACCCGGGGATATAGAAACAGGATTAATGACCCGGAGATTTAGAAACTAAAAACTCGGTGGTAAAGACCGAGGAACAAAAGGCACACAATCCACAGAGCCTAGCGCCATGAACAAAGTGAGTAGTATCCCAAGATGAGCGTACAGAATTAAGTGCCCAGGGTAGCTAAGCTGAGGTAAACGAACAGAGCAAGGAATCCTCTTATGGTCTATAACTTATAGGGCTCGGTATTGAAAAAAGTCACTGTGACATTGAACGTACACCGAAACACTCATTCAATCGATATACACAGTCGCTCATTCGTAAGCTACTTTCGTCCCGCTGTCTGATGGTCGTCCACCTCGCGAATACATCCATATTTATCATCATCGAGATATCTATTGAGTATTCGTAGACGAAAGCGACGCAAAACCCCAGAATATCATCTCACTCCATTGCCCAACAACACCATAGTTTATACGCTTGAGTTCTAATTAATCAATGAGTCCCAAGCGCATTGAATTATTGCATGCTGTCGAGCGCGTATTGACGCTGTAGCCTAAGAATCCACATAACAACTTGTGTGTAGTTCGGGCAGTGTGCATTTGCTACGGCTGGGAGCGCTGCTTCAGAAAGGTTTGAGGATCTTGTGCTTAAGGTGTTTAAATGTTGCTCGCGATGGCATTGGGAACTCGTTCCCGTTGATGTTAAGGTAATTATGTCGGTGAAAAATGTACGCCGCGTGATCATCACATTACATTTACCTATATTTAACATCATTTTAACGTCAGACGACAGTCAGAAAAAGATGATATCATTCGTCATTGTGACAACAAATAGACATGACACGCACACCCCGTCAAGTCAGGCAGTTGACTGAAGCGAGACTCGCGGTACCCTCCTCAGGTTGGAAAAGCATTCACGCTGACTCGGCTAGCCTGTGCTCAGAAATGGAAGAGTAGGCATATGTAACGATGGATTCGCAGAAGAAACTGCTGATTTTGTGCTCGGTCATCTTACATGGGATCCAATCCGCAGTTTGTCTGGTGTATTTACGTTAACCTATACATTATGGAAGGCTTGGTAAACTTGGTTGAACTCGCGGGGTCGGGATCGTTGCAGTGTCCTCTCATATGTATTATATGTGACCAAAGAAGAAATAAACATTTCACGGCTGAATAGGTCAGCTTATGGTCGATATGTCGTTGTCCATACCGACTTTGGGGTTGTTACGCGTTAAGACAGAGACACGCTGTAAGGAGACGTGTATTTACAAAACAAAGGCTTGTTTGATCTCTCTGATCTGACTACACTTGCTAAGTGTGAGTTGGGATCAGGTCGATTACAACGACGTCGTTAAGCAGCTTTGACCGGACAACGATTGTTGTCCTAGATGACTTTTTAATTCCCATTTGCTCGACGTGATTTTGACTGGTCAAAGGGACTGCGCGGTAAACGTTATAACCGCATTCAGATCCCATTGAAACCGACCAATGGCATTTGTTTGTCCCGGTTTGATGAGGAATGAATTATTTGTTCATGGTTGACTGGTCATGGTGATAACAAAGAGCTAATACAGGCTTTTCAGTTATAATGAATGACATTAGCATTTGTTACGCCTTTTCTCCGTCAAAAGTCATAGTATGCGTCGAGGCTGTATCGTAAGACCTCGTGATGTTCGAGGTGTATTTCTTCTATTGTATAATTGATCTTGCCTCCAAACAGCATCAACTTACTCCTCCGTCGTAGAATTTTCTTCTGTCATGCTCAACTATTCGGTATAAATATCTTCGGCACCCTCGATATTATGTGAATTAGAGTTGGAATAATAACTGCGCATTAAATGTCATTTCCTTATCATTGGGACCTTTTTTCATGTCGAACTGCTTTAAGATTTGTTTACTTATTTACTTACTTACGTTTGTTCTGTCGGCATCCAATGGACGTCAATACTTACTATCATTTCTGATTTGAATAGTAAACATATACAGTTGTCAAACGTGGCCCAGGAGCGAGTCAACAAGAACTCATTCATTTCAATAAACCTTCTCATTCCTGCCTACAAACTTTTTGCTATGTTGATCCATAGCGAAAGGAACCAGTGTAATTATAAACATGGGGCGCTTTGAGAGACCAGTTTTCATGGCGCCTGGCTGCAATCGGCAATGTGTTTCTCGGTCGTGCCGTCCTCGACGCCCAGTCGGAAGGTCCCGAGTTCGAACCCCACACATGTCGGTGAAATAGTTGTATACTCTTCTACACCTTTCGACCCATAGCTTAGTGATATGATTCCAAGGTGGGGCAATCTGTATGGTAACACTGGAGGCCGTGAATCCCTTTTGACTCAGTTGATTGCATTAAACGGTTCTTCTAAAAGGGGAGATGCCCGACCTTGTAAGGTCGATGGCGTCGTGTTGGACTTCCGTTCGTATGGTGTTGGGTACGTTACCCGGGGTGGGAATCTACCCACGAGCAGAGCTTACCTTTGGTCCTTCCTTTTCTAATTAAGCAAGCTGTCATCCCCAAATTACGCGTGGATTCCACTTATGCTGATCGCTCTTTGCAAACCAAGATTAAAATCTAGCAAGCCAAATATGCCTCATCTCTATTCCATGTAACTTAACCTACATGGCTAAAGCAATTATCAAACTGCAAAGTGGAACCTAATCTGACTCGATTAGCACCGCGCTTCTTCTTCAGCCAGCGTCAGTAGGACCATAATTAGGACTTCGTTTCATTGGTCATGTACATTATGTTATTCCCATCATAGCGTTTATTCCGTAGAGACAGCAAAAATATCAGTGACAGGTGAGGTCCTTATCTGATGGGAAAGTGTTATTGAAAATAAAGCAGTCCATCTTGGTGAGAAGAATCATATCAGCGACAATCTGGAACTACGTACTCGCTAATTCATTCTACTCTTCCCAGCAATTGCTGCTTGTGCGCCTGTACATCCACCTTAGTTATTCCTCTGTGTGAAACTTTTTTGTATAGACTTTCATCATATCGATACTGTATGAGTGACTATCCTTAATGTGGATCAAGAAATCCTATAAATGAGGCTTAACATGACCGTGTTTAAGCAGCCAATAAGAGCCTACATCTAATCGACAAAACTGACCCATTCATAATCCGCCATCACAGTCTTGCTAGTACATCTGATCAGACAAGCGTTTGTGATTCTGTTATTTCACGCTAACATTAACATTTAGGCATTTCGCCTTCATTCACCGCGAACTCGTATTATCTCTGCGTCGTTCCAAGTGCTTTGCCAACAAAATTAGTAATTTCATGGATCAGCGATATCGCGAAATAGTATCAAACAGGTGAATATGAATGAACTATTAATTAACCTGCGTCCACAAATTGGATATTCGATTATTGTGAATATAAAAGTATATAAAATTTGTACCGATGTACGGATGACTTAAATATCCGAAATGGGTCCTTGGAACTGTGGCCCGTAAAAGAGGACACAAAATGATAAAGTGCATGCACTTCCGTGTGATAAGAGGTTTCACATTATTAAACCAATGCGCAATGGTATCAATATATATGCTTTACTTGGTCCAAGTCACCGTGTGTCTGTATGGATGGAATGGACTCGGTGGTTATATGTTCAAAGATATTCAAGCTCATCAAATTAAGTTCTTAACCAGCTATCATTTTACAAGGAACGATGCACAGTTTTTTCGTGTATTTGACCTTGTCTTTACAACATTTACCAAGATGTAAGCTCTGGTGTTAGACGCTTCCAGTTCTATTCAGTTACTGTAGGGCAATGAGCACACGCTAACAGGTATATAATCCTAAACTTGTTACAATCGACGGGAGCGTCAAATATCTGTATATTCGTTCATGCTTTCATTCCAAAATACCTACTGGTCATAACTTTTTTAAAAGATCATGTCACAAGTAGCAGAGCTTCAAGTGCTATTGGATTCTGGTTTACTACATCGCCGGGACGCCATCGAAAAATAAAGTGAGCGCTCGGAACTAAAATTATCAATGCAAGGACGAGCGCATATAGTCTACACACACATACATATGAATATATATGTATGTCGAGTCACGTAGTTCACGCCACCGCTGTTTGTACCCACTAGCTTTTAAGCTGTGATGCTCCGCTGCTTAGAGCGACATCCTCCCTAACCCCCATAGCTTTATCACGCTACTTCCGTCACCACTGAACGAATTCGCGAATCACGTGTCGTCTATTTGCTGCACGCGGTTCGATATGATATTTCCGACTGCTGATTGGTTGAGCTGTGATAGCTTCACGGCCAGTTGTATATAGCAGTACCGCTGACGCCTAGACAACTATTGTGTTCACCTCGAGGGCTAAATCGAATTGGAATTACCTTGACTACCTTTGTCAATCAGGTTCGAAGCTGGCATGGTTTCCCGGCATCTTGAATGCGTCGATCAGAATGCGGGAATAAAGACAATGCTGCCACAGCCTGTTGACGCTGTCGCATACGGCTGCCATCGACAGAAAAAAAATTTGTGTACTGAAATTTCATATTCATAACTGGTTTAATTTGCGCACATAATTTCCAACAAATAAAACCCTCTTTTTCTACCCCTTTATCAAGCTCATCCCCTATCCCATTCCCCTGTGTACTTTGTTGAGAATGCGCGAATGTGATTGAGTGTGGAAACTGACGTCACTCTTCTGATCGCGTTTCCGTTTAGATGGGAAGCTGTAATGTTGATGCTTAGTTATAAAGGAAAGGTACTTATTAAGTATGAATCAGAATTTGTTAATTTATCCTGGTATGGACTTATCTGTCTCCTCATCCCGTTATGAATCACGTGACAAAGAATATATTCTAGCATGATGATCGTGGGGGAAAGCCAACTGTTATTGTGCAACTGCAATCAATCGTTCATTCCAGCCGGACACGAACTGTCTTTCCGTGGAGTGTGATGCGCATGCGTAATAAGCAATTTCAATTCTTATTTCAAGATCGAGTTGTGGTGTTCTGCGGAAATGCCAGCGTGCGAATCGATGCACCTGTGTGTGTATTGTCGCTTTTCAGGCCTCTGTGACCAGGTGACGCTGGGGAAGATATTTTGGGTAGGGGGTGCGAAAATTGGGATTGGATGCCTGGACGAACGCCAATAGGAAAATACAATAGGTTGGTGGGATGTCGAGTTTTCTCCTTCGATTTCTGGGAGGATTTAACGCCGAGTGTGTGTGCAGTAATGGAAGGGAGAGTTAGAGTCTGGAAACATTAAGGAATGCTGATATTGTGCTTTGATGGCAGGAGTTTGCCAACTAATTTGGCATTACACACATTGATGGGAATTGGTGTGTTATTTGTTGCCGCGTGAATGGATTAAGACAAATCTGTCTGGGGAGTTAGTGTCAGATTGTTCTCGTGTTGGACATGTTTGAAAATATCCAAGAAACCGTGGAATTGTCTCAGTGCTTCGTATCCATTTAATTGAAAAAGAAAGACCTTGACCGTCATAAATGCGACCTTGAGCGCGTGACATTGTGCTGACCTTGACTCCCTGTTAAAGCTATGTGACAGGAAGCGTGTACGTTACTGATGCCATTTCGCGGTCATAACGAGCTGAGGTCATCTGACAGCTGGGCTCTTAGAGGAAATAATAGTAAGTGTTTATCTTTTGCTGCAAGGTTTCGTGTTTGAAATTCGTTTAAAAGCTGGAAAACATCTTGCTCCCGTGGAATGTTTCTTTTTGAAACCCGTGTGTCTGTGCTTGTAAGCGTTGTCAAATGAGTCGGCATGTAGTCCCTTAACTATACTGTTTTAAATATAAGAACTTCGCCAAGGTCACCGGGAGCTGCGAAAAAGTAATATTTGTATTGTTATTCTTGTAATCGTTATTGCGTGAGATAACGAGTGTTTACATTTATGGTCTTCTCCAATTTGAAGCAACCATATAGAATAAACGTTGTGTGTGTGTTTAAGCTGTTTACCGATTACCTCCATCTGACCCAGCACTATAATAAACGTATGTACCTCCATCTGACCCAGCACTATAATACACGTACGTGCCTCCATCTGACCCAGCACTATAATAAACGTATGTACCTCCATCTGACCCAGCACTAAAATACACGTACGTGCCTCCATCTGACCCAGCACTATAATACACGTACGTGCCTCCATCTGACCCAGCACTATAATACACGTACGTGCCTCCATCTGACCCAGCACTATAATAAACGTACGTACCTCCATCTGACCCAGCACTATAATACACGTACGTGCCTCCATCTGACCCAGCACTATAATACACGTACGTGCCTCCATCTGACCCAGCACTATAATACACGTACGTGCCTCCATCTGACCCAGCACTATAATACACGTACAAGCCTCCATCTGACCCAGCACTATAATGCACGTATGAACCTCCATCTGACCCAGCACTATAATACACGTACGTGCCTCCATCTGACTCAGCACTATAATACACGTACGTGCCTCCACCTGACCTAGCACTATAATACACGTATGAACCTCCATCTGACCCAGCACTATAATACACGTACGTACCTCCATCTGACCCAGCACTATAATACACGTACGTACCTCCATCTGACCCAGCACTATAATACACGTATGAACCTCCATCTGACCCAGCACTATAATACACGTATGTACCTCCATCTGACCCAGCACTATAATACACGTATGAACCTCCATCTGACCCAGCACTATAATACACGTATGAACCTCCATCTGACCCAGCACTATAATACACGTACGTACCTCCATCTGACCCAGCACTATAATACACGTATGAACCTCCATCTGACCCAGCACTATAATACACGTATGTACCTCCATCTGACCCAGCACTATAATACACGTATGAACCTCCATCTGACCCAGCACTATAATACACGTATGTGCTTGACCAATTCGCCCTCAATTTTACGTTATTACGGGGGTTATTGCAAGATGATTGTTGCTTTTCCGATACATCAGTTTTACATCAGTATAGAAAGCGCGACGTCAGAGGACGCGAGATTGGCGCGTACGAGCGTCTCTGTGGACCCTCACGCGTCGATAAAGACAGGGGTAAGATCTGAAATATTCATGCACCTACAGGGTCTGTGGATCTCTAAACCTCCATTACAGGGTGTACACGACGTATTCAACGGAAACTATGTCCAGGAAACGCCTGTCACTTCAGTTATGGTTAAAAAATACGCCGACGAGAACTGACGAATCTGTAACACATCGCCATTATAATTTCCCTTCCCAGTGCAATAGAGTCGACTTAAACTACACGATTTAGTCATGAATATATTTGATGACTCCTCACTGTCCGGTGATAAGTGTTAGTTATCGCATGGTCACGTGGGTGATATATCATCCGCGATATTCTCTGTTATCAGTGGGATGGCCAGTGTGTGGCGAGCGATTGTTCTGACGTTGCATGTTTCACTCGCGGACAGTGGGCTGTGTATTGAAACGGGCCTTATGGTGTTGCCATGGTAATGTCATTCTTCGCCGTTAGTTACGGCGGGTAATTCATTTCGGGACGATCAACCTATATGTTCATATATGGGCATCACAAGCACAAAAATGTAGGCAGCATCTAAATCCAGAAAACATCCCGACACGAAAGCTAATCCCGGAATAAATGCTTACTAGGACTGCTGTTGATGTTCGCGAAATGAATCTCTGTTTGGGGAAAATGGTATTTTGTTAACATTTCATCAATGAACACGTGCACAGCCGATACTTTCAAAGTCAGCCGTTTTTGTTTTATCCTCTTAAGTGTATTAACTCATAACCTCCTCCACACTATTATCCTTCTCATGCTAACTATTGAGCTTAAGTCATTTCCCTGGAATTCATCCACGATCATTTAGCCATGTAGTTTGTTTTCCATTTGAACTTTGTAACCCGCTTTTCATGGCCACCTGGTGGAACCGATTCATTGTCAGGTTGCGTATGTGATAATCTTGAAGTTCGGTGTGTTGCTAATCGGCTGTATCTCTTTCTTTGTTTATCTATTTATAATAGAAAACCAACGATCGCGCAGTGACGTCAGCCTTGCGTAGAAGTAATGTCTTTGCCGAAATTCATGAATTACTAATAATATATATATATATATATATATATATATATATATATATATATATATATATATATATATAGATATATATATATATATATATATATATATATATATATATATATATATATATATATATATATATATATATATATATATATATATATATATATATATATATATAATGCTTCGTATTAAACTGATCCGGTCAGTAGTCAATCTTAACTGTTCAAAGCCAAGTCGCACCCGTTCAACCACGCCGACAAAGTTTGGATACCGTCCAATATCATATAAAAACAGGGAATGTGAGTTGTAGAGACCGCTGGCTCGGGGCATTCGTATTAACCAGTGTTATATGATTTGGGTTTTGAAGGGATTATTTGTCGAGTCTGTTGACAGCCGACTTTTATTTTGAGCCGGGGAAATCCATGCCTTCGTATGGACATAATCATTTTGAAGGAGTACGGAGTGTATTTCGCTAGGTGCTCGGAACTCTCGTTTCTTATCGATGTTCCATATAAGCTGGAGTTGATATGAATATATAAGCAAGGGAATTATCGAGTCGACTTGAAGACTACGTTACACACTCTTTCTCTGGCTTCACCAAGTTGATGTTGAACTGGAAGTTTCACCTTAGTCTGCACTGAAGTCGAGGTGCATGGGATTGATGGAGTTCCATTTCATCGAAATCTCGTTCAACGTGACTGTGTTTCCTGTGACGAGATGTGATTTACTAGAATGTCGCCATGGTTAAGAATCAGACAACATGGAGGATTGATGCGTCCGTTCTCTGAGCTGTATTGTTGCCTGAGCCCCTTTTCTGATATTGGACTTCTACCGTTACATTGAACGAGGAATCACCATTTACGATTCACGTTCCTGACTATTGCACCGTTGCTGAAAGCAATATTGATATATAGATTGGAGTCATTGAATTTGTTCAAATGTTGAGCCAATCAGTGGGATTATAGTGCACATTCTGATTTTATCATAAATGCTGAAAAAATTGATTTATAACAACTTATGGAACCTAGCTGTTGGACGTCATGATTGTCTGAAGTCCCACGAACCCCAACACCCAGGAATCGAACACCCAACGGGAAATCGACCTATATCCGGTCATCTTATCAGCGTTCTTATGACGTCATCGATGATTTAACACATTAGCCAATCAGCGGTTGTGTGACGTCATACGTGATGCGTCCTTACCAGTCCCCGGGCTACAGCACTTCGCGAGTGCCTCGTTTGTCCAGGGAAGCTTGGTGGGCCGTGGACGAAAGCAGACAAATAAACGTGCCCAATCTCAACCTCTTTATATCTGTTGGCAAACCACAACGCAATGCCAGCCGACGGCACCAGGCGTTGACAAGATGGCCATTGTCAGACCGCGGTCCTCGTATGTGAACTTTTAGCTGTTCTTACGTTTGTCGCCAATTGTTAGAGCATCTTTGCTGAATATTGTGTTTACCATGCACCAGCACTAACTGTTTATTTAACCCAACAACAATCGTGCACTGCACTTGTTCGTTCTGCGCAGTTCATTGTACAAGACGTTTGTTCCACCCGGAAGTTAAGTCATACTGCATCGGGTGTGTCAATCAAGTTACGCGATTCTTTATATTGCAACTTGCACCAAGTTTGTTAACCCTGCACTGAGCTGTATCGCACCTTGCACGTCAGTTAACAGAGTACCTACGTTTGGACTCGATGTAATTCTCCATTGCACCAAACCCTCGACTCTATGGTGATATTCCGGCGACAACTTTCGTTGGCAGTTTGACATCAGACTCCACCGTTTCACTCCAGCTATTGACTGCATCACGGCTATCATATAAAAGACAACATGGAATTGAGTCCAACTATATACGGAAATAAATACTTCCATGGGCGTAAACCAAGGATCAAAGTCATCAATATCGGCCCAGATCCACCGGGATGCTTCAGGAAGTATATATGGGGGCGCAGCAGTAAGTCCTGTCTATGTCATTTATGGAAGAAGGTAAAGCGAAGTGCGAAAAGCTTAGAGGGAATATGAATTTTGCGCATAAAATTTCCATCTCTTCGTATTTCCGGAAAAAGCAAATTGTCCACTTGTGTCAGGCGCTGATGAGTCGGAAAAACCGAACTCAAAGTAGGAGTTATAAAGCGGACTGTCTTTGTGGTGTTTTGCTGGTTTTGTTTCCATCAGCTATTTAGTATTACCAGGTATTTATCCGAACCGTTGATACGTATTCCCAGATAACCTCGACATTTCTGAGTACGTTACTATTTATATATGAGGATTAGATGTGACATATTGATACGTTGGTTACGTAATGCGAGCACTTAACGCTGATTCTGTGAGGTACTCTTGTGGCTATTGTTGGTAATCCTAGCAGTTTGACCTTGGATGAGAGGGTCGGTGTGGGGAGGTTAACTCGATAATTACTGGTGGATGCATGTACTCTGTTATCTAAGTCGACTGATATAAGTTTTTGTAACTACGTTGCTATATTTATGTTACTACGGGTGGCTGGCGCTCGGAATCCTGAAACTCGGTTCTGATCGCATCGGATCGGCCAAAGGTTAGCCGACTCGACCATGCTGTGGGTGTGACGTCATATATCTGATAACGGTCGCCACTAAGCCTTTCACTCCTTTTCTACACAAATTTGATAATTTACATAGATACTAAAAGAATGACTGGGGGTTCAATATATAAGTGATTATTCAGATAGAATATGTTTTAGCAACCAGATACTAGTAGTCCTATGTGCTGTTTGGACCCCCTGTTGGTAAGTCCGGTCCGGCGGTTTTTGCCTCTTTATGGTCGCCACGAGAGTTGAGCGGGATTATGACGTCATCACGTTGTACCCCAACAATATCGTATCGTAATATGGTGGCTAGGATATGATGAACTTGTTATGTAGTTAGGTTAGTAAGGTATGGTGGTAAGAACGTGTCAGACGCCCAATACGCGCTAGAGGGAGTGGAGTAGATGTGGTTACTAGGTGAAGAAGTCAGGAGATGAAATGGCAAAATAGGATGGAGTAGTAGTCTGTTGATAGGGATTACATGATGAATTGATGACAAAGGGGCCAAAACATTCAGCTGTTGTCGGTCAACGTGGTTATAACGGAATTAACTGATGAAACGCGATAAATAAGTATATAAGGCTACATTCGATGGAATGGCAGGAATTGGTGGTTTCAGCAGAATCCAATGGTTACGGTGGGGGATGGGGAGTGGTGTCATGGCAACCACTGCTGTTGCTACTGTGGGTGGGGGGGATCAATGGTTTAAACGAAATTAGATATGTGTTGTGAGGGGGGGGGGTGAGTTTGATGAAGTGTTTTTAGCGGTATTAATACTATTTGCGTATCACATTTTGGTCTTACCATGTTGAGTAGATAACTGAAGGTAACGTACGACGAGGGTGGAGGGGGGGGTGAATTTTAGGGATGGACTATCGCTTTGTAAGGGTCGACAATCGTTGGCTAATGTACACGGCATCTTTCTGTAATCCCATATCCACCGGTCACAATCCGCACGTGGAATAGTTGATTTCACACACCCAAACACCCCGTGTTCTGTGGATGAACACCAGTCTCTAGTCATGGTTGTTGTGTGTTCCAATATCTGGGGAGGCCGTCACTACCTCCTCTCACAATAACCATACTTCAACAGTTCAATTAGATGTCAGACCCGGGCTGTTTCGATAACAGGCGCACATCAATCGATCCTTATATCAAGCCAAAATTCAAGTAGGCCTGGCGGGGTATTTGTTTAAACTGGATCTGTCAATAAGAAAATCTGGCTTTGTTTGTGTCAATTACACCGCCTTCTTCTCATTTGGCGCTATTTATACTATTACATCATTTTGTGAGATCGATTTTCAATCACGCCGAAAACGTAATGCACCTACGAAAGGATTCGCTGACCTCCTTCCCTCTTTACTCGCCGTTTACGTCTTTATAGGCCTATATATATATATACACACATGTCACTTGTTGATTTGTTTATCTTTCGTCAACAAATTAGATTGTACCTTAGGCACGTTATTAGGGTAATGTTACCTTTGTGTAATGTTCTACTGGACATGTTACATGGATATCTTTAGGGTGTTTCTATTGAGCCAAGAAAACGCAGTCAAGAAATGATTTAAATGATACAAAAGGTCTTTGGATTCAGCCGTCATCAATATATCAATATATGTCTGAAATTTATATCGACGTGTGGGGTCCGCGTCTTGTGGACTCAAATTCTGTGCGTACATCAGTTTATGAAAGGCGTTATTTCAATCTACAAACTCTATTATATCAAGCATCAGGATGAAATTTACACTTCTCCCAATTGCGATTTTGCGCCATGTTTCTGTTACCGGAAGGTGAGAATTGAAAATCGAAATTTAAGAGCGATAGTCTTATCACTACTGTCATGGTTGGTTATGAATATGCTAATGAGGCCCTTTTGAAGTGCCATCGCTCTCTGTTACAGGACACGAATCCGTTTAAGGCAATGACATTTTTTTTTATCATTATTGCTTTCGATCGTCCATGTCCATGTTTTAGTGCTTGGAATCTAATGCACACTCTGGGAACGAAAGCCAACAAGTGCAACGCCATAGTTTATTATGCGTGACGTTTTATGGGCGGGGAGACATTCCTAGCTTCGTGTCATGTAAACAACAGACTTGAATTCTGGACTCCCTACACCCCCCTGCAGATGATGAATGAACATCTTGTTCGTATCAGTCACCGTGTTGTGGGCCAGCGTTCATGATACCGTCTTTGTTACGGTGGTAATTAAGGGACGCCGCCATGTGATCGCCTGTGATGACGTCACGTCTGTTGTTCGCTATCAACGCAAACGAAAGATGTGTATTTGTCGATTGCGTTTGGGGACCGAGACGAACGCGTCATGCGCATCGATCTGCGTCTGCAGCTTATGAAGCGATCTATCTGCCCCTAATTACACATGGACTCTTCTGATGTTGATTGCTCCTTGCGAACCTAAAATCAGCCCCACATGACATTTGATCCTCGAGTTATTTGAGAAAAGCTTGTCAAAAATCTCTCGTACTATGTTAAGCTAATTGAGAATCAGCTCGTTTTGCATGCTGGAGAATATAATAACGGTTTCCGCTAGCTCTTTTGAACTAAGTACGGGTAGTGCTGCATGCACACGACAAGGTGATAAATAGAACCTGACGTTGTTTTTTTGGGCTAGTTTCCGCTTATTTTCATCATTATCATCTACCATTGTCTGGACACGTGCTGTGATTTCCAAAGAGTGCTACACAAGCCCTCCTGGCCAACATTACGCATTTATTTCCGTATAACCTTGGTTTCAACCTTACCAGTGCTTACGTAAGAGATTCGGAAGACGCGTTACCTCTTCCAAATGTCCAGGACTATAGAAGTCAAGATTTAGTGAGCTAGTGTGTTTATTTATTGGCAAGGTATATGCACCTTATGACTCTTATTCATTTAGGAATAAGGAAGTTGGTTTGTTAGCTGTGATTTTTAAAAAACTGAAGTGAATTATGCTATCATGTCTCAATGAATTATACAACGGCTTGTTATCAGTGTGTTATATGAGTATCAGTATGCAAGTTTTACTTATTTATAACTAGAAGTAGCTGTTCTTGAATTCAGTGCGTGGAGCTGATATAATAGGACAGGAGTATCCTTTGATATCAGGCACTTTGGCCAGTGTTTTTCTATACGTCTACAGCCTGGCTATAAGATAAGAAGTCGTCAGAGGTTTCTTTGCTGATCTTGATATTAAGTTGTGTACTGTCAACATCTCAAGTGTTGTGATGGTTTTATATTGGACTTTAATAGGTCCCCTATAACTTGTGCTAGAGGGTATACCTACGGTAATATTAGGGTTTAGCAACCGTTATTTAAGTGTTAACCATGGTTGCATTAGGACATAACCTCAATTATGGTTGGGTATAACACTTCCTTGTGTCTCTGTCAATCTAAGTGTCTCTGTGTCTCTGACCAACCATAGCTGAACTTCGACTGGTCCAATAGTTATCAGTTTGTTTTTTGTTGCTGTCACCTTGTTCACAATAGGTGCAATAATCTGTACCTCTTTCCTTGGGGACTTTGGCATCCTCTGCTTTGTTCTCTTCACTGCCTTCCCCGACATTGATGGTGTGGTGTACGGACGACGCTGCGCTTCTGTATTGACAGCTTGCAATTGTTAAGTCTAATTGATTAATATACTTTTAAGGATGATATTTCCACAAACGGTTCCCTAGGTTTTTATGATCTGTAATTTTGTGCTTTCTATTGTTAAACTAGTTAGCACAAAATGTGCTCTTTATGTTTCCCATAGAGTGTACCTCAGAACTGGGATGGTTGTTGTAGCTGAACTGATGGCTGCTTAGAGACTCCATGGCAGTCTGCTGAGACTAGGAAGAGCTCTGGAACTCTCTTTTTCTTACTCTCTGCTGTCTCTTTCTTTCTCTGTCATACTCTTTCTTCAGCTGCTTCTCTCTAGCTCTGGGCTTTTCTGCCTCTTGTACTCTTTGTCCTCCCTCTTTGTTCTTTTATAAGTCTCTTCATCTTCTTTCAATCTAGCTCTGTACTTTCTAGTTCTCTCAAGGCTTTTGCAACTCATGGTGACTGAGGTCATATGATTTCACAGCCAACATTGTCTTTCTGTTATATAGAGAGTAAGAGATTAATCCCCGATTAAAACTGATGAAAGGCCTGATAGCACTTTCTCACACTTCAGAAACACCCTAGAAAGTTGTGAGATCATTTCCATTCATGGCAGGATGTTGAAGAAGTAGCTTGGTGAAAACCAGCTCCATACATCAACATGCCCATAATTTTTACCATTTGTGTCAACAAATTCTGTATCAAATTGTACTCTGAGATAGACAAATAGTAAAATATTAAATTTATTTAAAATCAATGAATTTCCTTATAGTATACAACAAGTACCTAAAGCTGAAGATAATAATAGTGTCCCGTCTGTGACAAAAACCTTAAAAAAATATGTATGATTTGTGGAAAGGAAGAATGAACTGCTTATCATGAAAAGGAAAATATCTTATTTTATTTGAAAGTTTGTTTTTGAGTTCAGTTAAAAAAAATTTACAAATTGTCACAGAGAGGACATAAAATAAATGGTGCCAAAAATTTAGAAATTCTCACTGAAAGCTAGAATTTTCCACATCAATTGAAGGTAAGGGGCTAAATGCAAATGTCTGTAAAGGTGAAATACTAAAAAACTGTATAATTCTGTGTTTGTTGGATTGTATTATTTGTCCTGTCTGTGAGTTAATTAAACTTAATATAATATATCCAGGCGAAGCAAAGGAAGCGTCTAATTATTTGTTATAAAAATCTAAATATAGAATAGTAAGTGTGAGATTATTATGAGTAACTTGGGAGTCTTCTGTTTTGTGTCCTAATTACTGTTGAATGACCCTGTACACTATTCATGTTCATTGAAAAGCACAATCAAGCATATTTTTCATTTGATATCAAAATCATAGTTTACTGTGCTTGATGTTGCAATCATCTTGTCATCTTGATGTATTTCTCACCGAGACACTGACCCGCATCAATGACCAGTGTGTAATCTCTGAAACCTATCATTGTGTTCCAGGCAAACCCCACAGCCATGAGATCTTCTCAGATACCTCGCAGTCACAACAGTTCGGCGTCAGTGGAGGTTCCAACGCTTATGGTCGTGGTTACTATGGTGCCTTCCAGCCCACAAAACCCCTCAAACAACCGCTGGGTTCTCAGAGAAGGGCTGCTGGAACCTTTGGACAGCGTTCCGGGCCCACCAGTTACTGGGGCGGAGTCAATGATAGCTCCTCCCACACGAAGCCTAAAGTTATCACTGTCGTCCGCAATGGTGAAAAACCTCGTGCAAACGTGAAAATTTTGCTCAACCGCCGCAGTGTACAATCGTTTGAACAGCTTGTGAAAGACATCACAGAAGCCTTCGGGTCTAAGTGGAAAGGGAACCGCATCAGAAAATTATTTACAATCAAGGGACGTGAAGTTCAAAGTGTTTCTGACTTTTTCCGTGAAGATGATGTGTTTGTTGGTTTGGGGAATGAGCAGTTAACAACTAGTGACGTTCAGGACATTCTAGAGGATTTATACCCAGATAGCCCGTATGCTAAGAATCTCTTAAAAGAATGGGAACGAACTCGCAAACGATACCAAGCTTCTCACAAATCACGGGAGCCTAAACCACAGCCTCCCAAGGTCGATGATGACGACTTGGCGTCCAAATTTGACAGTGGATTTGGAAGTGAGTTGAGTACAAGGGATGAGAATGAAAGCGACGTAGTGTCTTTGCCGGTCAATCGCAAGAAGAAGAAGAAGCTCAACAAAGCAGAGCAACAGCAGCCCATTCAAGAAGAAGATCTGGCAATGCGGCTGGAAAGAGAGAGGGCCAAAGCTGCTGATGCTGACCGTGAGAGAGCCAGGAAGAGGATGCAGAAGAGGCTGGATGCTGAACGAAGGGCACTTGATGAAGAAAGGCGGAAGCGAGGTTTAGTTCCATTGAGACCGCTGAATGACCCTTTTAAGAGATTGCAAGAGGAGCGTGAGAAAGAAGAGAAAAACGAGAGGAGATTGATAGAAGAGGCCAAGGAGGAAGAGGAGAGAGAGAGACATGAGGAGAGACTGGCTGAGGAGGCTGAGAAAGCAAGAGAGAAGGAACGGCAGCGAGAGAAACGTGAAAAAGAGAAAGAGAGAGCCATACAAGAAAAAGAGAAAAAAGAACTCGAAAGGCATCAAGAAAAAGAGAGACAGAGAGAGCAAGAGCTGAAGAGACAAAAAGAAGAAGAAAAGAGGAAACGGAAAGAAGCAGAAGAGAGAGCCAAATCTCGCAACACAGAGCCTGAAGAGCCTAAAGTGATCGTTGTTGTCAAAGAGGAGGGCCATGGTGACGGAAGCCGTAGTCGGGCCTCGATACCTAAAAGCAGCAAATCTGGTCACCATGGTGAAGAGAAGCCTGGTAACCATGGTGATGAGAGGAGTGGTCAGCAAAGTGATGAAAAGCTTAGTCCGAGCAGAACCTCCAAAGCTAAGGGCAAAGTGACTCCTAGCTCCAGCCCCACCAGAGCGCGTGCGCCTGATGCAGATGATTCAGCAGCTGGAAAAGATGCTGTCAAATCAAAAACGAAAAGCAAGTCTCCAAGTCAAGACAATAAGCACAAGGACAAAGAAGATAAAGATGGTGGAAGCAAAGAGAAAGATTTGAAATCATTGCAGGAGGGCAAGTTGAAGGCAGATGAAGAAGCAGTGAGTGTAGGGTTAAAGGATCAAGACGAGGCAAGCGAGACGAAGAAGAAACTCAAGAAACAAGGCATCATACGGAAAACTAAACTCGAGAGGCAGATATCAAACTTGGAATATGTCTTGGATAAGTATGATATCGGGAAGACTTTGGGTGATGGAAACTTTGCTCTTGTGAAGCAATCCCGATTGAAAAATACAAATCAAGACTATGCCATGAAAGTGATTGACAAGTCTAAGCTGAAGGGCAAGGAGCACATGATTGAGAACGAGATTGAAATAATGAAGCGATGCTCCCAGCAAAACATTGTCAAACTTCATGAAGAATTCGAAACTAAGGATGAAATCTATCTCGTTATGGAGCTGGTTAAGGTAGGAATTCATTGATTGTATTCATTGATTCATTTAGTCAATTTTAATAATTCATCGAGTTATTATGGGTTGTCACATGGGAGGAGCCATTTTTTTACAGTGATAACACCAACCCACTTGAATTTCAAGTAGGCTTAGCACATGAGTTCAAAGTAAATATATCATTGTGCTTCTCTCATCCACCCTATGGAGAGATAGAACTTACTCCTTTTGTCAACCAACTAAAACTGCTTTCACTATACTTGTGAAGACTTGAAAAAGTCAGCTCAGGTGTGTACTCGTGTATTATATCGTCTGGCGTAGCTCTACATATAAGAAGCTTAAGGGCCTCGTCCATCAACATTGTGACTAAGGGTCACAGCGGGTGCTTGTTGCCTATGGACTCATTCCTATTGATTGATGGATGTAGCTATGCCCAGGTGAATAATTTAAAGACCCTACCTGTCACAACAGTTGATGACTTGACTATTTATAGCCAGAACAATCAAAATGCTTTAGGAACACCATAAATCTCATGTTATTATGGAAGAATTACAGCTCCTATTGTTAGGCTATTTGAGAGGAAGAATATGTCACACATGTGGCACTCCAATTCTCCAGAGTACCTTTATTAATGTATTGATATTAGTGTTATTAACTGGGCTGATTGGAGCGCCAGTTAATAAATTTCAGTAAGCTGGTCATCCCCACCCACCCCCCTGACTCCTCCCTGGGTTTATATCAGCATAGTAATTAGTATGACCATGAGTAGTTCTCTTCTTATGTGGTGATGGAGAGAAATTTCAATCTCCAATGCACTGATGTATTAGTGAAAAGATATTTCTACCCACAATGCACTGATGTGTTATCTAGAGAAGAGATTGTTCTATTTCAATCACACTGATGTGTTAGAGAAAAGATATTTCTACCCACAATGCATTGATGTGTTATCTAGAGAAGATATATTTCTACCCACAATGCACTGATGTGTTATCTAGAGAAGAGATTGTTCTATTTCAATCACACTGATGTGTTAGAGAAAAGATATTTCTACCCACAATGCATTGATGTGTTATCTAGAGAAGAGATATTTCTACCCACAATGCACTGATGTGTTATCTAGAGAAGAGATTGTTCTATTTCAATCACACTGATGTGTTAGAGAAAAGATATTTCTACCCACAATGCATTGATGTGTTATCTAGGGAAGAGATATTTCTACCCACAATGCACTGATGTGTTATCTAGAGAAGAGATTGTTCTATTTCAATCACACTGATGTGTTAGAGAAAAGATATTTCAACCCACAATGCATTGATGTGTTATCTAGAGAAGAGATATTTCTACCCACAATGCTCTGTGTTATCTAGAGAAGAGATTGTTCTATTTCCATCGCACTGATGTGTTAGAGAAAATATATTTCTACCCACAATGAATTGATGTGTTATCTAGAGGCTAAAGAAGAGATGGTTCTTTTTCCAGTGTGCTGGTGTGTTAGAGAAAATATATTTCTACCCACAATGCACTGATGTGCTATCTAGAGTGGAGCTTGTTCTATTTCCATTGCACTGATGTGTTAGAGAAAAGATATTTCTACCTACAATGTACTGATGTGTTATCTAGAGATTAAAGAAGAGATGGTTCTTTTTCCATTGCACTGGTGTGTTAGAGAAGAGATATTTCTACCCACAATGCACTGATGTGTTATCTAGAGAAGAGATTGTTCTATTTCAATCACACTGATGTGTTAGAGAAAAGATATTTCAACCCACAATGCATTGATGTGTTATCTAGAGAAGAGATATTTCTACCCACAATGCTCTGTGTTATCTAGAGAAGAGATTGTTCTATTTCCATCGCACTGATGTGTTAGAGAAAATATTTCTACCCACAATGAATTGATGTGTTATCTAGAGGCTAAAGAAGAGATGGTTCTTTTTTCAGTGTGCTGGTGTGTTAGAGAAAATATATTTCTACCCACAATGCACTGATGTGCTATCTAGAGTGGAGCTTGTTCTATTTCCATTGCACTGATGTGTTAGAGAAAAGATATTTCTACCTACAATGTACTGATGTGTTATCTAGAGATTAAAGAAGAGATGGTTCTTTTTCCATTGCACTGGTGTGTTAGAGAAGAGATATTTCTACCCACAATGCACTGATGTGTTATCTAGAGAAGAGATTGTTCTATTTCAATCACACTGATGTGTTAGAGAAAAGATATTTCAACCCACAATGCATTGATGTGTTATCTAGAGAAGAGATATTTCTACCCACAATGCTCTGTGTTATCTAGAGAAGAGATTGTTCTATTTCCATCGCACTGATGTGTTAGAGAAAATATATTTCTACCCACAATGAATTGATGTGTTATCTAGAGGCTAAAGAAGAGATGGTTCTTTTTTCAGTGTGCTGGTGTGTTAGAGAAAATATATTTCTACCCACAATGCACTGATGTGCTATCTAGAGTGGAGCTTGTTCTATTTCCATTGCACTGATGTGTTAGAGAAAAGATATTTCTACCTACAATGTACTGATGTGTTATCTAGAGATTAAAGAAGAGATGGTTCTTTTTCCATTGCACTGGTGTGTTAGAGAAAAGATATTTCTACCCACAATGCACTGATGTGTTATCTAGAGACTAAAGAAGAGATGGTTCTTTTTTCAGAGCGCTGGTGTGTTAGAGAAAAGATATTTCTACCCACAATGCACTGATGTGTTATCTAGAGACTAAAGAAGAGATGGTTCTTTTTTCAGAGCGCTGGTGTGTTAGAGAAAAGATATTTCTACCCACAATGCACTGATGTGTTATCTAGAGAGGAGCTTGTTCTATTTCCATTGCACTGATGTGTTAGAGAAAAGATATTTCTACCTACAATGCACTGATGTGTTATCTAGAGACTAAAGAAGAGATGGTTCTTTTTCCATTGCGCTGGTGTGTTAGAGAAAAGATATTTCTACCTAGAATGCTCTTATGTGTTATCTAGAGAACAGATTCCAGTGCACTGATGTTTTAGATATTTCTACCTACAATGCACATGTATAAGGGAAGATATATTTCTTCCATCATTGCACTGATAAGTAAGAGAAGAGATATTGATCCTACCAATGCTTCGATGTGTTATGAAAGAGAGAGTTCTGTATCAAATGTATTAGGTGTTGGAGATAGTTCTACTTCCAATACCCTGATGTGTTGGATAAGAGATTAATCTAGCATTGTTTGTCCTACCATGGCAACAAGTCTATGTATATATAATTCTAGTCACAATGTACAATAATATTAATGATGAGTATCCAGTGTATGTTTTCATGTAGATGTTTCTGTGTCACCTTGCTCCGGAGTGAGATATATATTGATCATCCTACAGTTTACAGTGTGTCATTATATATGTGTGCTTCATCAGGGCGGGGATCTATTTGATGCCATCACCCAATCAGTGAAGTTCACCGAGCCTGTAGCCGCTGGTATGGTGGCTGATCTGGCCAATGCTCTCTTCTATCTTCACTCCCGAGAGATAGTTCACCGCGACCTGAAACCTGAAAACCTACTCGTGAGTGGAAATTGGTCATAAACGAAGATCTGTGATGTTTGTGTTCAATCCCCTGATGTTAGCCTTGTGGGGACTTGTGTTTCACTGAAAATCTTAGGGGATTGTAATTCAGTAACATTTTAGGAGAAGTCTTTCCATTGATATGTATGGATAGGTCTTCAAATAATTCAAATAAAATTGTGTAATATTGTGAGTAAATTGCAAATATTAGTTACTGTAATAAGTTGAAATCAGTCTTTCATTCGTGTGCTTTTACATGGCTGTATTCCCGATAAATGCATCGGAATAGAAATTGTCTTCCTTCAATTTGTCGTCTACACCCTATGCCCTCAGTGCACCCTCCCAACCCTTAGCTGACTGTGTTGTTGCAGGTATGCCGTAACAAGGACAACTCTATAACTCTCAAGTTGGCCGACTTTGGACTAGCCATGGAGGTCCATGAATTGATCTACACAGTGTGTGGAACTCCCACATATGTTGCTCCAGAAATCCTGTCAGAAACTGGTAAGCTCCTCATACAGTGCAAATATTTGTCTTAGTATTTAATGGCGGAGTGGTCTTGGTTGGATGTATGGTGGAATGATTAGGTTGGTCCCTGCTGTTGTGAGAACTCAACAAATACCAAGCTGCTGTTGTCTTGTAGTTTACCGTTTGTAATACTGTATGCCTGTTAAGTATGCCTGTTATGTAACCATAGTTGTTATGTGACAATGGCTGCTATGTAACCATGATGCCACTGCCTACAGGAACATTACCATATTTAATTCTTTGTCAATCCAGTAACTGTGACATCAATATAACCGTGACAATTATATAACCCTAACATTTATGGAACCAAGATCTGCAAAATCACCTTGGCACTTTCGTAATGACGAGGGTCGTTCCACCAGAACACTTGATACTAAGATAATATTACCACACAGGTGATATAACCATAATCAATAACCACGCCTTTTTGCAGGTTATGGTCTTGAAGTAGACATGTGGGCCACTGGAGTTATTACTTACATCCTGCTCTGTGGTTTCCCGCCATTCCGCAGCCCAGATCGAAATCAGACGGAACTGTTTGAGTTCATCAAAGCGGGCGAATATGAATTCCTCAGTCCCTACTGGGACAAAATATCTAGGTGTAAGTTGACCTTGACTTTGATTTTATTCACTGTGTGACCAAGAAGCATCAAGTTTTAAACCAATCGGTCCTATCAATGTTCAGGTCTGATGTTCAGAAGAGCTTATCATATACACTGCCTTATCACTGTGGTTTCTGTCTTTCCGTTAATTGGTAAAATTTTTATGGCACGATATCTTATCAGACAAGCTGGCAGCTTCATGTCGACCCTTCTCATGTTGATGTTTCTTCGCAAAACTAGATATCAGCTCTGTATTACTTATGACCCTTGAGTTATTTTTGAGAGAAAAAATATTTAATATCTTGCTCTTGTAAACTCAACAGGGAAGTGATAAAATAAATGATATCAGTGTATTCTGTAAAACTACGAACCTTATTATTTAGTCTTATCATAACGTTTAATTTTAAATCATCTGAAAAGTAGAAGAGCTTTGATGCTTGTTGACCTTTTGTAGGTATACAGATCCAGCTTACCATCACTAAATCTGAATTTGGAATCGATAATATGAGTGGACAACTTAAGTCATGGAATGTTCATATATTTTTATACCAAATATGAGAATCTTGTCAACCACCATCTTGTATTAGTCACCATCAACTTATAAAGACAACCTAACTGTTGTGCAGAGCCATTATTCAACTTATGCCTCCATTGCTTACAGCGGCCAAAGACCTGATTTCTAAGCTGCTGGTTGTGGACCGTCTCAAGCGCTACACAGCCATCAAGACGCTATGTCATCCTTGGACCATCACCAGAGGGGGCTCAGTGCTGCCCCCTACCAACCTCGACGCATACCGGCAGAATCTCCAACGTGACCTTGAAAGTCAAGGTCGAATCAACTTGAAAAACTACAAACAAGGGAAATATAGCTGAATATTATATCACACCGGCCAGCACACAGTAATCTGTGTGTGAGATTCTGAAGGGCTGGTGTTTATTGGGCTTGATGTTGCAAGCATATTGTTGCAATTTCTTCATATCAGTTATACTATGCCGTCCATCTTGCAATGAGGAAAGTATATAACCGACAGTTAGTATTGCTGTATGGCTTCTAAAATACTTACACAATGTTCACTTGTTTCTATGGCAAATCTGTTTCCTTACCCCCTCCCAGGTGGAGGCACTATTGGTATGAATCAACCATTGTTCATTTCTCATTCCTTGTTTTATTTATATTTTGTTGAAATAGAGTACTCTGGAAATGAAGAGATGATTATGCTGTGAAAGTGTTGGAGAAAATGTGATGTTATATGATGTGCCTTGCAGTAAAGTGTGTTAAATGTCGGAATAGGCAATTATAAGCTTCAGTGATTATGTTTCCTGGATACCAAACCTTTATTGTTTTAACAGAGGAGGAGAAATATTGTTTTTAATTGATTGGCATTCGCTAGCAAGTTTGGGAAGTCAAAGGAGTTGCATGTATACTATATCTGTCCTGCAGTATCAATAAGTATCAATGTACTGTTTGTTTATATATATAAGCGAATATATTGGGTGCCTACTTGGGAATTTATTGTCTTGTTAAACAGGTCCGTCCAAAAAAAAGACACTGGTATGTGACATAATGTACATATTCTTCTTGTTTTACCTGTTACAGCATTTACCTAGAGTATTTAGTCTTGTATCAATATATATATATATATATATATATATATATATATATATATATATATATATATATATATATATATATATATACACACACACACACATATATATATATATGTTATATATATATATTGTTAAATTTATGGTTGCTCGGTGACCAGTCATGCAAAGTCTGTGATATTTTATTACCATGGCAATGGTTGGCAAGGTTTTCAAGAAATCCATATTGAATAATGATTCGAGAAAATTTTGTCCATTTGTTTTTTAAAATCTATTTTTATTTCCTTCAGTGATTTTAATAGCATCTATTTACAGACTGTTAGAAGAATTTGATGTAGGTTTAATTTAATTGCAATTGGCCTTATGTAAAATCTTGATTTGAAGCTTCAGCACTGGCACAGTGCCTCTTCACCCCTACCATTCTGACAAATGCTGATGAAGCCAACTGTGATTTTATGATTTAGCGCCTTTCATGTAACTTTTGTTTGTGTACAATAATTGACTAGTAGGTTACATCATCTCTCATTTGTCACCATGGCATTATCATAGAACGCATTTAGAGGGCAGAAGCGGGGCTATGTCCCAGCGTGGACCCAAACCATAGTCAGTATAAGCACATATGTAAATGTACAGCACCAAAGGTTTGTACAAATCTTCACAAATATCTGGTTTCTCTTAATTGTCATAAGAAAGTTTCCTCTTTATTGAGACTTAAAAACACCCACCTCTGATGTTTTGTTTTATACCTCATTCTTACCATTGTCAAATGATTATTAGACATAGTAGGTGGAAACTGGATAATTTAAGCACAGATCCAATCTATATTCTATACCTCGATTATTTTTATTTTATTGTTACTATAACTGTGATATACTTTCTTTTTGTAAAAATAATTAATTTGTGATATAACATAATTCTGTGATAAAAAGCTAATATGCATGGCTATCAGGTGGCTTTGAAACACTTGAGATTCTTGCGATTTTTCTGAAATGCCTTGCTATCTTATTTTTTGTAGAGAATAAAATGTTTGTTATCTGATCATCTGTTCTCTTATTTCACCATATAAATGTACACTACATATTAGAATAAGTGGGAACAGATAGATTGAAACTGATATTTCCCAAGTGATTATCACTTTTACCGCCGAGCTCAGTGTTATCTGGTGCCGTTAAAAGTGCCCATGCATGAGATGATGCAATGGCAATGTATAAAAGGAAGAACAAAGCAAGGATAAAGAACATTCATGTTTATTTCAATGTTGTCTTTCACAGGAACCACAGTTGTAAACTCTGACAACCATATCAATATGTACCCCAAATACGTGAGGTAATTAACATACCAGGAGTCTTCAATAAGTACTTGGTCAGACTCAGTTGCTCAAATAAGGATTATTCACCGAATTCCTCATCAATTCTGCGACAGAAATCGGCCAGGTTGGGGAAGCTTTGTACGATTTGGGGGAGTTTGCTGACTGGAAGGTGAGATTTAAGAATTGATGACAGGTGTCCAAAAACGACAGCATCCAATTGACTTGGCCTGAAAAAAACACAACAACATCAGCAATTAATACAGCACAGTGCTGGTTGTCATGGTGATGAGCAAGCTGATTAAACCCTTCAGCAGTTTGGAAGGATTTTAGTCTTTCCCGTTAAATCAAACTTCTGTTTATATGGAGGAATTAATCTGGACTCTTCAGTGACCATTATTCACATACCTGTCTCCCATGAAGTAAGTTTGCTCCCCAAGTTTTTCTGCCAGTGAACGACAACAGTCTTCAATAGCTATGAGAACCTAGGTACATGAAACCAACCAGTGCTACATAGAGGGTAAGAATATGCTGCCATGCTTCCCGTGAGATGATATGTTTGATAATTAAGTTGGTGATGATAGTGACGAAGATGCCAGATCTCCCACAGCAGGCTATGATTCTATACTTGTTCAGTTGTATTAATCTGCACGACTGAATATATCAAACCAATACATGAAATAAACCACAAAGTATGTCAATTGCAAATGTCAGAGGTAACATGAGTTCTAACCAAATGTTCACCTGATATTTTGATGATATTGTTGATGATAATGGTGGTCGATATAACGATGACGGTGATGATAATGTTGATAATAGATAACAACAATGACAAAGACAACGATAATAGTGATAAACTGATAATGATACACAGAAATAGGGCCCCTTGTCAATGCCCATGTCCCCCTTGTCTGTGCCCATGTCCCCCTTGTCAATGCCCATGTCCCCCTTGTCAATGCCCATGTCCCCCTTGTCAATGCCCATGTCCCCCTTGTCATTTCCCTTGTCAATGCCCATGCCCCTTTGTCAGTGCCCATGTCTCCCTTGTCGATGCCCATGTCCCCCTTGTCAATGCCCATGTCCCCCTTGTCAGTGCCCATGTCCCCCTTGTCAGTCCCCTTGTCAGTGCCCATGTCCCCCTTGTCAGTCCCCTTGTCAGTGCCCATGTCCCCCTTGTCAGTCCCCTTGTCCCACTTGTCAGTGCCCACACTTAGTTTCACAGTCACACCATACAAGCACCTAGCCATATACTTCACCAACTAATCTCCATCAAAACAGACCTGACAATGTACCAATCTCCATCAAAACAGACCTGACAATGTACCAATCTCCATCAGGACAGACCTGACAATGTACCAATCTCCATCAAAACAGACCTGACAATGTACCAATCTCCATCAGGACAGACCTGACAATGTACCAATCTCCATCAGGACAGACCTGATAATGTACCAATCTCCATCAGGACAGACCTGACAATGTCATGATCTCCACCGGGACAGAACTGACAATGTAACAAACTCACCTCTTCTGTAGTCTTGCCTTTCCATCCAACAGCTCTGAGTTTTGATGAGATGCCCCATTGTTTCTGGCAGGAGATGATTTTATTGAGGGGCCAGGCGTAAGGGGAGCCATACCTTGGTTTGCTGACCTTGAGAATAGAAAAGCCAAGTAGAAAGAGTGAAATATTGCAATGAAGATGATGAACGATGATGATGATGATGACGATGAGGATGATAAGGGTAATGAGCAGGAGGATATTATTGATGATGATGATGATGAGGATTATGATGAGGATCATGATGAGGATGATGAATGAATATTGAATGGGTAAATGAACTAAGTCAAAAATGTTGCAATTCACAGTCATCATTTATGTTACTTCCAATATCCACAGCTGGCAGAACTCACATATATTTTTTTTATGGTTATGAAAAGTCTAACTTTTAACCAGTCAGAGAAAGCATCCAGTAAAAAAGTGATCCAAGAATAAATCTAATGGGCTTACTACACCCATTAACTGATCTTCTGTATGCTCACCTTCTCACAGGTATCCTGGTCACACCATGAGATGTAGAGCTACAAGCACAGTAAAGTAACATGCAAAAATGCTGCAATAATCTTAGAGAGGCGAATTTCAAAATTAGTTTAATCAACCGTTCTCTGTATGGACCTGAAAACCACATTATTCTGACGAGTATGACAACAATCCCAACCTGTATTTTTATCAAACAATCGTGTCTATAGTAGCAGTCCCAAAAAATTGACCACAACATTGCTTCATCAATATCGACTGCAGTATTTACTCGCCCATTAATTTTTAACAGAATCAACAGAAAAAAATGGCTCCATAGATAGAATTAAGGAGATAATTATGTCCCTGTTATCATACCCGATGTCAACATGAGATGACTGACCTCAGCCTTGACCAGTACATTCTGTACCAGTGCGATGTAAGCCTTCATATCTGCCCGCTGCTCATCAGACATATCTCCCTCCAGAGACTTACCCTGCAATTTGTATACATGTGCCAATATGTCAATAAATCCAAACCATGCAAGGTTGTTTTTCATTTGAACCTGAAGCAATTTGTTTGAATATATCAATGAGTATAAATATTTAGTATTTTAGCTATATTTCAGAAATATATATAGGCTAATGCATTAGAATAATTGATGGTGATCTGCATATTATTAACTAATTGACAATCAAATTGGAAGAATATGGTATCCTGTTGATTTTTCACTGAAGCAGAATTACCGCAACAGAATCCAATATTATTGACAAATGTATCTGCATGATTCCAGAAAATGTACATCACCTTGTGTGACAAAAACGTTGCTATGGTATCCATCTCGGCCAAAATCAAAGGTCCCACCTTTATGAAAGGTACACTTCCTAGAACATGAAATAGTAAATCAAGGTCACATAAATTAAAGATGCCAGAACTTCTTAATGGGATATGCAACTTTAAAGATGACCAGAAAGAAACGACCAAGGTCAAATATGGACTTATAAGCCGTTTTAACACCGGTGATTAGTGCATGATCAAAGAATGATGATGTGTTATCGGGTTACATGTCAACAGGTTTACCATTGAAGCTACTTTTACCAAGTATGGTATCACTAAGGACGAGGGCTGTCAAATCACAAACTTCAACTTAACATTGTGTGTCTGAATCCTTGACTTTTACCTCATCATGGTCTCTAACCTTGACCTTTACTTCACCTTATGAGCTCATCTTAATCTTGACTTCATCATATGCTCTCACTTTGAACTTGACTTCATCATATAATCTCACTTTGACAGTAAATTTATATCTTCTCATTTTGACTCAATTATTTACTCTCACCTTGACCTCCTTATCTTGACCTTGATATTGTCATAAACTTGCTGCTTGACACCATCATATGCTCTGGCCTTGACCACAAATTTATTCACCATGACCTCATCTGATGCTCTCACCTGAAGGAGACATGAACTCTGTGTTGGTTTGGTATCGGACACTGAACTCTACTCCAAGCATGTAAAGGTAAGTCTTCACACTGAGGCATGATGCCAACTCGGGCAATAAGATCTGGCCCACTGAAACCATATGAAATAGGAGTGAAAGTTTAAAGTCCATGATATCAAGCAGTCAATTCTGAACATGGAATTTAAAAAAAAAAATAATTACCTACCACAAATAATAAAAAGTATGACATATAATTCTCACATATAACCAGTAATAATAGAAACAGCTTGCATGAGAAATATGATGACACATGCAAATGGGATATGCAAATTACAAGCCAATCATGGCAACAAGAGTGGATGCCATGAGCACATAAAGCAGAGGGATTGTGAAACATCAATGCATATTGATGCAGACTGCTTAACTAAGCAAATCCAAACAAGCTTGGCTACAGAGGTGAATACCAAGAGTGAAATAAACAACACAAGAGGATGATAGATCGCACCTCAACTTGGATTACAGTATACAGTATCACAGTAGCCATATTATGTCATATTATGCAGTGGTTACTACACATAATTATGTCAGTGTCTCAGTATCATATCTACATCCCAGTGTCACAATATCATATCTACATCACTGTGTCACAATATCATATCTACATCAGTGTCACAATATCATATCTACATCACAGTGTTGCAGTATCATTATATCAAAGTGTCACAGTATCATAATTACATCATAGTGCCACATTATCATAATTACACCAGTGTCACATTATCATAATTACATCACAATGTCATTATGTCAAAGTAAATATGATACTGTGACACTGATGTAATTATGATACTCTCACAGTATCATAATAATATCAGTGTCACATTATCATAATTACATCACAATATCATTATGTCAAAGTAAATATGATACTGTGACACTGATGTAATTATGATACTCTCACATTATCATAATAATATCAGTGTCACATTATCATAATTACATCACAATGTCATTATGTCAAAGTAAATATGATACTGTGACACTGATGTAATTATGATACTCTCACAGTATCATAATAATATCAGTGTCACATTATCATAATTACATCAGTTTCACAGTATCATAATTACATCAGTGTCACAGTATCATATTAACTTTGTCACAGTATCAAAACTGCATCTCAGTGTCATAGTATCATGATAATGTCTGATAGTGTCATATAACATCATTGCAGCGGCATACAGCCTGTGATGTTACAGAATATTATAGTCCATTGACCATGCCACATAAGACTACAGACACAAGGTCAATACAACGATCATAGAGAGGCTTTACACCATTGATTCACAGAACTACACAGATCATAGCACTGGGCTGGGATCAACAATAACTGAGACAAGCACATGACACAACCCTCTTACCAACAGGAAAAACCTCAGGTAATTCCTCTCGGGATATTGACAAATTATCTACTTCTCGGAAGCCTGATAGCAGCCCGTCAAACACAGCAAAACCACACATAATATAGGAAAGATCAGACTGATAGAGATTCAGTCAGTTCTAGTTCCACGGCACAGCTCAAGTGCACAGCATCAACCGTAATAACAATGTAAGTACCACAGACTTTTATAGACTCCAGCTCTTGCCTTGGTTAATCTCCAATATGACACTTATACGGACAGTACATCATCACATATTGGCAGCAGCATTTATCTTATTTGCACAGCTGCATTATTTTGGGAAATTGCTTATCTTATAAGCTGATCAATTTTACTGTAAATGAACGTGTAATGTGGGTAAATGCACATTATTTGTTTGGCAAAAGGGTAACATAAATTAATTGATTGGATGAACAATGAAGAACTGAAATAACCATGATACGATAAACAAACAGACACATAAAAATAATATAATATTGCAAGAAACCTTCAGTGATTCAGTCAGAATAAACCACACTTTCTTGAGGTTTTGATATGGTGTCAGTAAAAAAAACCCAGGTTCTCACAACAAATGTTAGAATAAGTCAATAGCTTTCCTACCTTCTACAGGCTGGTAAAGAATCACATCTGATGGCCAAGGGATTTTTGCTGAAAAAAAAATTGCTGGCTGGTTATGGACTTTGTTAATGCCACAAATTTGAACTTTAACATTGGAGACAAGCTAAGCTTTTCATTCACCTCCTACAGTTTCTGATATGCTGACAGGACAAATGTCAGGTTTCAATTGTAAATAGTCTGACCATGATATACTAACCTGTCATTATTTCATTTCATGGGTGTAAATGCTTTATGCATATCAGTTAAAAAAAACCCATCTTTTTCTTACTCTCTTGGATGACTAGTTAATACCTGCATGCAGCTTGAAATGAGCACCCGCCCGCACGCCAATGGCGGGTGAAATTGATGTCGGGCATGTTATGCGAGCACAACTGGCCGCCCAGCTGGCGAGTAGATTTTTTTCCGCACATATACCTCGCAGCGGGGCTCGCGTGATTAAGCGCTGCTTGAACCATAAACCCGACAAACACATAAGATAATAAATCTTCCCGGCTGTATACTATAGTGTCTTATGTAATTACATTTATTGACCCGTAGTATATAATTTGAAAGTAAACTGTTAAATAAACTGATGAAGTAGATAGGCTCACAGAAAACTTTACACAACTAATGTGCCTCGATTGTTTGTGAAAACTTTATACAAAGATCACCTGGCTGCAGTCGGTATTTAATTTTGGGGCGCAAACGTTCAACAAGTTAGACAACGGCCCATCCCACTCCCTCCAAGCTATCTAATGGCAGCCTCACATTTTTAAATATGACATGCACCAACCGACCTGAATAAGTTAAACGGTTGCATGGCAACAACAAATTAACCAGGCTCCCCATTTCCTGCCTGTTGAAATTTTTATAATACCGCTTTTCCATCGCGTAAAGGCATTTTTATTTGAATTAATTCATTCAATTTACCATGTATCATCTGTGACTGGCATTAATAAGAATTGCGATAAAGGTTAGGTTATGCACTTAGCGTGCTCATATGTTATGCAGAAAAGCGGGATTCACGTATACAGTAGCATTTGCAATTATCATGTAATAACCACAACATAACAAACTTCATTCAAAATAGAAAGTAGGCAAGTCAACTGTTCTTGTGCTAGTAATATGTACTGGCTTATCTGCTGATTATGACGCGATAGAAAGACGAAACATCACACTTGAGCGTGTGCTATGTGTTCTTCGCGCGCTCTTGGTGACTTTTCTCCCGCATATTCGTGATTGCAGTGCGCAGTATTGCATTGAACGATAGGCCCACAAACAGTTGTGGGACTTCCTTAACGTCATGCGAGCACAATCTGGCATGCTTTCGTTTTGCGTTTCTTGCGGCATGCGATTTTTTAACAGTATGCAATTTCTGAAGTTGTCTATGTGACGTTATGTTCTCAATACTAAACCATCGTTGCCCTAGAAGAGCAAATTTGGAGAGGATGAAAAAGCTCAGAGAGCACTGTATTTATCACTGAAAAAGTAGGGCCGCTAGAAAATGTGTAGGGCCGGTAGAATTTCAAGGTTACCGGCCCGGTGAAGAATCTGGCTAATTTCGAACCCTGTGCATGAGTGTACGAAACAGCTCAAGGAAAGGAATGACAGCTATACAGTCTGGGCAAGGCATTCGCCCCTGGTGTTTTGATGATCTGATGCCACCTTAGAGCGGATGTGAAATATCGACAGTAGTAAATAGCGCGGCGCTGTCAGCTGGTCAGAAGCGGAGTTTCTTTACCTACAAATGGCTACATACAGTCGCGAGCTGTATTTAACATTTTTGTGGGGTCTGAGGAAGTAGCTCATTTAATTTCACCAATATAGCAATAGTAATAGCATTGTGGAACAAACTCGAAATGTTCGTTCTGATTTACCATATGAGTAGATCAAACCGCCACAGCCCCGCGCGGATGGGAATTCCACCAAAGCTACCATGTGAATATAATACGCCGTCAACAGATCAGAATGCGTTATAATCCATGTCTTCTGTGATCGTTGTTTCATGGGGTATGAGCGATAATTGATATTTTTAGCAAAATAAATGTGTTACGTGCTTTCTTATGGTACGAAAATGACGAACCGGCAATTTCAGCAGAAGCCACGTCACCGAGTAACGATGACATCGTTTTACAAATCCTTGTTCTTGCAAAAGAAGAAAAGAATTGCGGGGAAAATGTACGAAGGTCAGACCCACTTAAACCACATCCGCTGACAGCTTATGTTTATTTACATATTATCGCATGTAATGGTGGGGGCACAATCAAACTTTTTGAGAAATAAATGACATAATGTCCATTATTAGATAAGATAAGATCATTTATTTCGTTATGTGTGAACAAGAATAAACATAAGTAGAAAGAGTCACATAACTGGACAATGAACATTGATATTGCATTATACAGTAACTCAGCGGTAAGATACAATCTGACAATAGAGACTACATACTACATCATAAGTAGCTCCGGTCGTAACGGTAACATGAATTTATACCCAGACGTCTTGTAGGGCTACATCATAAGTATCAATTTCCATGTGTTAAAAAAATAATGAAAAATAAGTAACATATTTAGTTATGGTGTTCCTTATCATCAACATACGCATTATATATACAAGGAAGTGAAAAAATACAAAATGACAAAGATTGAGGAAAAACACACATATACATACATACATACATGCATGCATGCATGCATGCATGCATGCATGCATGCATGCATACATACATACATACATACATACATACATACATACATACATACATACATACATACACGCATGCATGCATGCATGCATGCATGCATGCATGCATGCATGCATGCATACATACATACATACATACATACATACATACATACATACATACATACATACATACATACACACATACATACATACATACATACATACATACATACATACATACATACATACATACATACATACATACATACATACATACATACATACATACATACATACATACATACATACATACATACATACATACATACATACATACATACATACATACATACATACATACATACATACATACATACATACATACATACATACATACATACATACATACATACATACATACATACATACATACATACAGACAGACATACATACATACATACATACATACATACATACATACATACATACATACATACATACATACATACATACACATACATACATACATACATACATACATACATACATACATACATACATACATACATACATACATACATACATACATACATACATACATACATACATACATACATACATACATACATACATACATACATACATACATACATACATACATACATACATACATACACACATACATACATACATACATACATACATACATACATACATACATACATACATACATACATACATACATGATGTTGAAACATGTATTACGCAGCTCAGACTCAAAGCAAAAATTTAGTAAAAGCAGAGTTTAGAAGTAGGTATCAGGATTTTAGCAAGTTGCCTTGTATCTATAGGGTTTCCAAATGAGCTTTAAGCTGTCTTTTGAAAGCATGCAATGTTTTAGTTAGTTTTATTTTGTTAGGTATTTCACTCCAGACTTTACAACAATAATTGTTCATCACGTTTTCCCGTGGGCACTGTTAGGGTTGGTTGTTGTGAATAACACGTTTCTTCTATTTAATGTATGCTTCATGGCACCTCCTTATCATACATCATCCCTTCCATAAGGTAGAATATCAGGTTAATAGCATCATTTAAGGCAGTCTGAATGATCACCCTTACAGCAGAACTGTATACAAACGGGACAAATTTGCATAACGTCTATTTGAATAAATATTTTCTTTCAGAGCATGATGAATTTGAGCGCCTACATTCTGGACGATTTCGAATGCATGAAGTGAAGTTTGTTGCAGCATGGAATAATGAACGTTATGGAATATACACAATTATAGTTGTGTTTTTGCGATTGCTTGTATTATATAAGTATCTGTTTTTGCCTATAATATATGCAAAAATGATTTGAGTGTAACCATGCACATGATCATAATCAGGCTGATAATAGATGATTGGCTGAGATGAGGGTGCCATGCGATAACCTTATCGCATGGCACCCTCCTCTCAGCCAATCAGAGCTCGAGAAAAAGCTCGGTCTTTTTCCCATATCACCTCAAACGCACAGTTTGCCATGCGATAACTGCAACCGTGTCGCAATATCACCGAGAAACAACTTCACCTGAGATGGTCCCTCACAGAGCACCGCGGCTCTAGCATGGCAACACTACGGAGGTTCTTAATATCACGCACTCTTTACAAGTGCAATAACGAAGGTTTTCTCAAGAGTCATTTGCTTGCCAGCCGCTAATGTGGTTGCGTAGCGCTCATCGGGAAGTCACGGTATTACCCCATCTCCCCGGAATCATGCTGAGGCGCGAAATTGTAACACCCGCCGAGCCGAGTCTTCTGCGCTACAGTGTTGCTAACTTCAGCAACGGCGAGCTTCCTCGTCCTTCTGCGTCACGGGATTTTTCGTCTTTGAACGCACGCCTATTCCTTCGCCTATTAGTTCCTTTGTTCGTTTTTCCAATGAATTCTGAAATGGCTTGACTAACACTTCTCGGGAGTGAAGAACTAGTGGCCCCGACAGCAGTAAGTCTCCATCACGGGAGTGACGAACTAGTGACACCACCTACAAGTCTCCTACACTGGAGTGAAGACCGAGCGGCCGTCGTTATGGTTATCACCACCACCAGCCAGTCTCCTGTACGGAAGTGAAGAGGACAACAAGAAGAGGAGTGGGGGGGGGGGGGGAGTTCATGGCTCCTCACACAGTCATATACAAGATGGTATTTATTATGAAATCGAGTTAAATGGGAAGATAACATGCCACCACTCTGCACCTGTTTTGGATCCCCACACAGAGGTTCCTTTTTCATCGTCCGGCAAAACTAGCCCAAAAGACCAACGTCAGGTTCTATTTATCACCTTGTCGGAGGGAGTGCATGCAGCACTACCCGTACTTAGTTTGAAAGAGCTACTCCAAAACAGCAGCCCAGCACGCTACAGCAGCAGCGACAGCAGCAATAGCAACTACGAACTTTCCCACCCATGCATGCCCACTCTTTTCTGATCAACATACCGTTTAGCTTTAAAAAATTGATGCTATCAGTATCAATGTCATTGTTTATTGTAATATTACCCTTTCCGGGGGATTTCTCATTACTTATTGTCATTTCGTAATTCAAAATTATTAATATAAATTTTATGTCATTAAGTATGAGTAAATATTAGTTAGTGTTACGTAATTGATTGGGTAATATTATGATTGAAGTTATGTCATAATCGATTATGCAATGCCTAAAAAGTTACGTAATAAATCCCCTTGGTCGGTCCATGTCTATTATATGATGTGTTCGTGTAATTTAATACCAGCTACCGAGTAGGCCTGCTACCCGCCAATGGTCAGTTCCACAAAGGGGTGCTCCTCTATAGTTTGGAATAATAATATACCACTCTGTATCACCTTTAAATATGTGGTCAAATAAATATCGCTTGTTATACCAACCAGGTGTCTTCTTTGGGGCAATCCTCGAGTCGTTTACAATATGTTGAAGACCTGTATTGTTTTTATAGATAATAATCATGGTCTTGCAGTATGACGAAAGCCACAGCCAAGCGTAGCTATATACTCTTTATTTGGATGCCAAAATTTACATCTGAGACTTGCATAGTTAACCAAGTGAAGTTAATCCTTTTGGCAAGTTACCTATTTCCTGGTGTATATCGGTATTTATCTGCTTTTGCAGCCAAAAGCCTGTTAGGCTATGATTGCTTTTAACAAAGATAGAAATTAGCTCTTTCGAACTAAGTACAGGAAACCTGACGTTGGTCTATTGGGCTAATATAAATATCAATAGTTTTATATATGTATGTTTCAACTTAAGCTGAAAATGTGAATGCATGGTCATGCACACCGTAATATTAAAAGCTAAGCAAAAAAAAAAAGAACAAGAAGAAGTTAAGTAAGACTAGCTTTGTCAGAGTTTTGCAGTTGAGTGGACAGCTTCTCTGTTGAAAATGTCATGGTCATTGATAACCTCTCTGATGTAAGGTCCCACCAGATTCCCAATCAGGTCAACTTGGAACAAGCAATTTGTATTAGTTTTTAATTGATAACTGACAGTTGGCGTTTAGTTTGAAAGGACATAATACAGTTATATGTATATCCAGTTGTGACATAATGCTGTAGTTATTAGGAAGATATATGTTTTGGGACTGCAAGCTTACTTTATTAAATCAAAGATTTACAAACCAATGGACAGATGAATGCCACAGCAAAGGATAATGATATGCTCTGTTGAACAGCAGAACAAATGGAAGATCATAAACAAGTGCTTTATTGGCTATGACTTAAGTCTCTTTATTACTTTCCTGACTCTTTCTCAGAGCAATAAAGAGGTACATATTTGGCACATAGATAATCCGGAACGATGTTTTATGAAATGATTCCCGGTTTGTAACCTATGATCACAAACACAATTCTACCCAAACAATATATAGTCATTTATATAAAGGCAGCAATGGTGAGATTATGCAAACAGAAAATGAAGCTCCAGTGGATTGTTACGAATAATGAGGTTGCAGGAATTGGAATGGAATGCCAATCAACAAAAACCCAAAAAACATTATGTTTACACACATTCACGTTATTCTCATCACGACTAAAAAAGAGAAAATTCCCTGTTTGTCAAGCTCATATCCTTCACAAACCTGTAAACAGAAAAAGTTGTTTTATGATATTATATGATTGACCCATATAATTAATTGATATGTGGGCAATAACATGAATGGAAATAAAGGGGTTAACTTTGACTTCAAACAACTTTATATTGCATCTGTTAAACAAATTTGTATGCAACAATCAGAAAACACTCAGCAAATGTGATTGTCCACTTGGTATAAAATCATAACTAGCACTAGGTAGTATATGTCACAATGCTTAATCAATTATCTGGTATGGTTGAAATCATAAGATAAGATCATTTATTACGTTATGTGTAAACAAAACAAACATAAGTAGAAAGAGACGCATAACCGGACACCAGAGAGGCTTGCACCTATCGACCAGGTGACTTAAATAGTTTGTAATTGATGAAACAACAAATATTGATTTAAGCTACCTGGTCATTTCTGAGTCCACATGGATGTGTCGCTTAACATATGTCCATGGTTCTCTTTCTCGCAATGGCTCGTCTTTACGCCAAAGAGATATCTCAGCAGAAGTGACTGGTGGTCTCCTGTATATGCTTTCTATTTCTGTCAATATATGCAAAACATATGATCAAATTTCATAATGGAATTAAACATGTTTATTGATGAATGTATGCTCAAACCGTATCATTTAATTAAGGATGCGCTGTAGAGCCAATGTTAGTTGTTACCAAATTGTTGCATGCTTGTTGCAGGATGTATATTGGACAGATGTTGATTGTCATTAATGTGTCCCAAGGATCATAAGAAACATTCTATGAGAAGATTAATACTATTGAACGTCGTCGCCTTAGTTATCAATTAATATAATAACTATAATTAGCCATAGTAATTTTCAAACTATACTCGGTTTTTTTCCCTAGCCGTACAAGTACAAGACGTCTGAAATTCATGTTACCGTTCGACCGGAGCTATTTTTTCCCATACCTTTGGGGTTTCTAATATTCTTCTTCCTCATGCGTGTGAATTCAACATAGGATCCTTGGTGACCTGGCCCATAACCAGAAACTTGGTCGATTGGTACAATCGATGCTTGTGGGAGATCTTTATTGCCACCAATGGGTGGAAGTATCGTATTTGATCGGTATAAACCAGAACGGAAAATGTGTTGGGGTGTTGGTTCAGGATTGTTGACATGTTCTCGTATGGTGTCCTGGTATCCCAACTGTGTTATTCCGAAGAAAGCCATAGTCAGTTATCAGAACTAAGTGTAAAAGGTAGCGGAAGGTAGGATATGACAGATGATATTTAAATTTGGACAGGTCCACAGGATACACAAACGAAAACCGGAAATAGCAGTTGCCACAACATTATTTAAGTTCACGATATGAACGAGAATTCGATCGGCTACGAGACTTCGCGGCCATAGCTTCTGCTACAGTGTGTCAAATTCTGACAGGAGATCTATATCGACTGTCATCGCTAAATTGTAGTCTCCCTTGTTGAAGTAAACCATTATTGCAAAATGAGTTCGGTTGGATCTTTGGCGTTCGATGAGTTCGGGCGTCCTTTCCTGATCCTACGTGATCAAGAAAATCAGACGAGACTCACCGGCCTTGATGCACACAAGGTATGTATCATGATATGACATGTTTGATGATATGAATATCTCTTAAATAAAAGTTATGTGCAGTTTCAAATGCCAAGTAGGCATCATGGTATAATTTAACTTCAAAGTTCGATATGAATGTCAAAGATCGTGTTTAATGACGCACGAATAAGCCCTAAGCTCTGGTTAATGTTTACATTATCGACCGGTTAGAATAGACGAGAATATTCCAGAACGATCATATTTTGTCAAATGTTCGTTATGGTTGGAGGTTGATAGTTCTTCAATGAGTGTTGAATGAGGTGTCTGAAGCAAGCAATCTATTGATCTCAGTGTTGTCACATTGTTATTTTGACGTGTATGTCCTGTCAGTGTCATGATCTCATAGACATGTACGAGCACATTTCTTGAAGTTAAAATCCGTGGCTTTTGTGTTATCTCGTTATGTTACCAAACAATATACTCTAGTCTGTTTTCCCCAATTTATTTCATTAAGTTCTTAAGCTGCTGCTTAAAAATTTGCACCTAGTCCTTGCCAATCGGTTGTTGCATGTTTGGGGTTACATTTCTGTGTCACTAAGCAACCTCGTACACTTTTCAATTGCAACTAAACCTTGGATTGTACATCAAATATTCACAGAAAGTCAACTGAACTGACAACTGATGTCTGACTCGGTGTTACATCTGTGAGAGAGAGACCTTGTGGGTTGAACCCATTCTGTGGCGTCTGTTTTAGATGCAGCAGATTACAAGTAGACCCACAAGGAGATTGCTGAGAGTTGGCCCAGGTCTGGTCTAGTGACTTGGGCCATAGTTTTGTCAATACACATTCAGTCAGCGTAAGGAAAAAGTTGACCACCACGGGTCATTGTTTGGTCATAGCACCACCCTGAAGAACCGAGCTAGCTACAGCAGAATCATTGTGTGATTTCATAAGTTAATTGATTCAATCACATTTGTCTTATCTTGACAAATGGATATGTAATTCAGTATTCTTGACTTCAAAGGACACCTGTGGTGTTATTGAGCATAGAGTCAGAGACAAACATAGGCATTCATTAGTTCCCAGAAATTTCTTATTTATTGATATAATAAGATTCCCCCTCGAACCTTGATATACAAATACCCCATAAATATGACAGGTGAATATTCTGAGGTGCTACATTAACAAGTCGCACAGTTCCAGCAGCTGTTAATTCTGCTATTAACCCATTCACAGAAAGTCAACTGAACAGACGACTGACGTCTGACTCGGTGTTACATCTGTGAGAGAGAGACCCTGTGGGTTGAACCCATTCTGTGGCGTCTGTTTTAGACGCAGCAGATTACAAGTAGACCCACGAGGAGATTGCTGAGAGTTGGCCCAGGTCTGGTCTAGTGACTTGGGCCATAGTTTTGTCAATACACATTCAGTCAGCGTTATGCAAAAGTTGACCACCACTGGTCATTGTTTTGTTATAGCACCACCCTAAACAACTGAGTTTGGTACAGCATAATCATTGTGTGATTTCATTAGATGATTGATTCAGCTATATTTGTCTAATTCTGAAATATATTGAAAAATAATTCTGTATTATTGACTCAAAGGGACACCTGTTGTGTTATGCAAATGGGCATTGAGTATTGAGTCGAAGACAAACACAGACATTTATTTGTTCCCAGAAATTTCTTATTTATTGATATAATAAGATTCCCCCTCGAACCTTGATATACAAATACCCCATAAATATGACAGGTGAATATTCTGAGGTGCTACATTAACAAGTTGCACAGTTCCAGCAGCTGTTAATTCTGCTATTAACCCATTCACAGAAAGTCAACTGAACAGACCACTGATGTCTGACTCGGTGTTACATCTGTGAGAGAGAGACCTTGTGGGTTGAATCCATTCTGTGGCGTCTGTTTTAGACGCAGCAGATTACAAGTAGACCCACGAGGAGATTGCTGAGAGTTGGCCCAGGTCTGGTCTAGTGACTTGGGCCATAGTTTTGTCAATACACATTCAGTCAGCGTAATGCAAAAGTTGACCACCAAGTTGCTCATGAATGACATAAATGTGTTTGGTTCTCAAGTTCAGGAATTTTAAGAATCATTTGTATGTTAAAGCATCAACTAAAACTAAAAGGTTGAGGACATCAGAATCATTAAGAGATTTCATCAGATGATTTATTCCATTATATTTGTGTAATCCTTTATGTTCATAAATGATTCAGTATCCTTAGCTTGAAAGAAAATCGTGTCATTATATCAATGAGCTTTGAATATTGGAACAGAATATTTTTAACATTGATTTGTGCACATCATTTTCCTATTTATGAATATGCAAAGATTCCCTTTTTGCCCTGAAAAATGAACCAATGCCTGTTACAGATAGCTGTTTCTGTGCTTTTACATTTACAGGCCCTCTAAAATATGAATTATAAGCTGTTAATTCTGTTATTAACCCATTCACAGAAAGTCAACTGAACAGACAACTAACGTCTGACTCGGTGTTACATCTGTGAGAGAGAGACCTTGTGGGTTGAATCCATTCTGTGGTGTCTGTTTTAGACGCAGCAGATTACAAGTAGACCCACGAGGAGATTGCTGAGAGTTGGCCCAGGTCTGGTCTAGTGACTTGGGCCATAGTTTTGTCAATACACAGTTCTCTGTCTCTAGCACATCAGTGTCTTCTGATGCTTTTTAATTCAGTTTTGTCACCCTATATATCCTCCGTTAGTTTAAATTTGTCTTTTTTTCAGTCTCACATTTTTGCTGCCAAGTCGGTAGCTTCCACACTGCGCACCTCTTTAGGCCCCAAGGGTCTGGATAAGATGCTCTGTGGCCCTGACGGAGATGTTACCATCACCAATGACGGAGCTACTATCTTACAGCAGATGGACGTGGAACATCAGATCGCCAAGCTCTTGGTGCAGCTGTCCAAGTCCCAGGACGATGAAATCGGTGATGGAACTACAGGGGTTGTAGGTGGGTGCATATTTTTTATATAAGTGACCCCTCACCTTGTGTATCATATGTTGGTATATATGATGAGAGTTACTTCATTTCAAACTTAAAACAACTGATGCACATGTTTTCTACTTCAGTGTATGTAGGAATTGATTGATGCATGGTAACAAAGTTATCCATGCTTGTTAGTCGACTACTGACTTGATACAAGACGAATTGTGTATCCCTTGTCAATGTGACGATGAAATGCCACAATTGTACCTTTGATTATCTAATGACACAATGGAACTGCTGTTGACAGTGTTGGCAGGTGCCTTGTTAGAACAGGCTGAGCAGCTGCTGGACCGTGGAATCCATCCCATCCGTGTTGCTGATGGTTACGAGATGGCTGCCGTAGCAGCTATTGAAGAGCTGGACCGCATTGCCGAGAGCTTCCCTGTGGATCTGAGCAGCCCTGAGCCTCTTATACAGACGGCAATGACCACGCTTAGCTCCAAAATGTGAGTACAAATTAAGAACATCTGTAAATCATGAAATCAATTTGGAACCAGAACCAATATAAATTGAATTAGTGTATCTGTACTACTCCCCAGGGTTCTAATTTTGTAATGCTATTTTTTTAAGGTTCAGTTTTGGGTAGACTGTCGCATAAGCTCAAAAGATAGGTTTGTGTTTCTGTACATTTTCATCATCTTGGAAGTGCTCAATAAATTGACAAGTATTCAAACGATATTTCAGAATCAACAAGTGCCATCGACAGATGGCTGAGATTGCTGTCGAAGCTATTCTTGTTGTGGCTGACCTTGAAAGGAAGGACGTTGACTTTGAACTCATCAAGGTTGAGGGGAAAGTTGGAGGTCAGATGGAAGACTCCCTCCTGGTGAAGGGAGTTGTTGTTGATAAGGACTTCAGTCATCCACAGATGCCCAAGGTACCTGCTGATCTTAATACACTGTGCCTTTGATGATGTGTTGTGCTTCCAATCTTTGATCTGGGTTCAGGTACCGAGCAGAGAATTGAGTTTGTAGCCACAGAATATGCCACTTTTCAGACCATGTACAATCATCCAGTGGTATAGGTATTTGGCCCGGGGTAGTGAGGATAAAGTTAAAATGCATGGGTGTAGAAAGGCGGCAGTGATGAGGTGGGGTCAGGTGATTGACCCTGAGAATGCTACTATGGCAACAGTTGTTTAAAAGTGAAACAGCCATAGTGATTGTGAATCCACTGAATTGGTTGGCAATCTCAAGGTAACAGCTGTTCTTACATCCCACAGAAAGTCAACTGGTGCTACCCTGCTGTGTTTCACCCAGTGTTACATCTATGGTAGAGTATTCCCTGAGGCCTGTTCCTGGTTGCAGCTCTCTGTCTTAGATAGCTGTCACCTTGGAGTAACCTCTATGAAGGTCATTTGAGAACGGGCACCTTGTCTTTCTTGTGAGGGTTGCCCCAAGTCATGTTGACCCACAAGATATATGTTCCATGAGGTCAAAGCATGTGAAAACAATAACTCGCTCAAAGCAGATGGAACGGTTGTGAATTGAAAAATACAATTTTATTCCAGGTATAAGTTGCATAAGTATCCACATGGGGGACGGTGGTGAAGTGCGTGATAGCACTCCATATCTAACTGTCTATCCCTCGCCATTGTTCATCTTCCAAATTTGACCTTTAAATGGTCATTAGCACTAGACATCCTGTCATGACATGACTTGGACAGCCCATACATTACCATGCCTTGTCTCTTACTCTGATTGCCTTCGATTTTGACAGTCCGTTTCGGATGCTAAGATCGCCATCTTGACGTGCCCATTTGAGCCTCCCAAGCCCAAAACCACACACAAGCTAGATGTGGCAAGTCTAGAGGACTACAAGAAGCTGAGGAAGTATGAGCAGGAGAAGTTTGCGGAGATGATCTCACAGGTGAGGCTTGGTCAGCTCTTAAAAAGCAGGGCTAGCTTTAGGAGTTTGCTGTCAGGTATACATATCCGGGTTGGTGCTATGTGGCTGATGACACTGAAGGGGCGCTGTCATCCTCTTCAGTGTATGTCACCTTATCCTCTGTGTTTGAGTGATGCCTCCATGCGCGTGTACAAGACTTGTCAATATTTAAGTAGGCCGAAGAGCTTCCCTAGCACTAGCTACAGGTGCTTTTGATTGAGAGTGATCTTTCATTATTGTCATTTCTTGTGCTGTTTGCCAGGTGAAAGAGACAGGTACCAACCTGGTTATCTGTCAGTGGGGATTTGATGATGAAGCCAATCACTTACTCCTACAGAACAAACTGCCTGCTGTCCGATGGGTGGGCGGACCTGAAATAGAGGTGGGTCAAGTCTAGCTTTGTCACTGTTCAATATTCTATTTACACTTGGTTTGGTTGTTATTTTTAAAAATGGCTCCATCAATCTTCATCACTTGACATATTTTTTTTTAATGAAAGTAGTGATAACACTGACTTGATGTGAATGATAATGTTCAGTTGATTGCCATTGCAACGGGAGGCAGAATTGTTCCTCGATTCAGCGAGCTGACGGCAGAGAAACTGGGTCATGCTGGCGTCGTCAGGGAGCTGTCTTTCGGCACGACCAATGACAAGATGCTGGTCATTGAGGACTGCAAGAACTCGCGTGCAGTCACCATCTTCATTCGCGGGGGAAACAAGATGGTCAGTGGCCATTTTCATCATCATCATCATTACCATTTCTTGAACACTTCCCATCAAAATATTTCTCCAGAATTCAATCTAGTATTGAACCCAATTCTTAACATTTTTACCCTACTTGATAGTCCAGCTTTAGCATTTCATCTGACATTATTGCTGTTGTCATCATCATCATCATCATCATCATCATCTGGATGTCAGACACAGTCACCTGACATGTTGTTGTTGATTATCATCAGATTATTGAGGAAGCTAAGAGGAGCATCCACGACGCCCTGTGTGTCATCCGTAACCTGGTGAAGGATGACCATGTGGTGTACGGCGGTGGTGCTTCAGAGATCGCCTGCTCCATAGCAGTGGGCAAGGAAGCTGATAAGGTAACATCACCTGTGTCACACCCTAGGATGCATTGCCTAGCTCATCATGCTAATTTTACGACTCTCTCATATAGACTTTATAAGTCGAAAGGGATTGAGTGTAGCATGCTTTGTTTACCTTCTTCTAGTAGAAGGTCAAAGACCCTTCCAGCATATACAATTATAGTATATGAATGAATTATTATGATGAAGAGATATGATGATTGTGTTTGTTCAGGTGTCCACGTTAGAGCAGTATGCAATGCGCGCATTCAGCGAGGCCCTAGAGAGTATTCCCCTGGCCCTGGCCGAGAATTCTGGTCTGCCTCCCATCCATAATGTAGCCGAGGTGAAGTCGAGACAGGTGCTGGAAAACAACCCTCGTCTGGGCATCGATTGTCTAATGAAGGGAACTAATGGTGAGCTGGTTTACATGTCTGTGGCTAGACTTGCTAGATGGTTGAATATTTTTCTATGGGTTGACCAATTTTATTGACAGTTAATTAGCAAATAGACTTAAAGCTTTAATTGTTCTAATGGCTGTTTTATTAATTGCTTGCCAGCCACTAATGCAGGTTTCTATGCGTGTTCCTATACCCCTGACAGTTACTAATACTCCTGGACATGTCAGTTGTTTATCACACGCTACAGTGTTGCCCCCTGTTGGTGTTACGCTAAGTGTATTCCATTACGCTGCGATTACACTACAGGGGCACAAGTCTAACACCATTTTCGTATGGGCCTTGATTTGTAATTTCGTTTGACCGTGACCTGTTGAAATGAACTTCATCTTCTGACATTTGCAGATATGAAAGAACAGCATGTCATAGAAGCTCTCCTATCTAAGAAACAACAAATTATGTTAGCCACCCAAGTTGTCAAGATGATTCTGAAGATCGATGACATCCGAGCACCAAGTGATCGCTTCTAAAAAAAATGTGATATATTTACCCCGAGTTTTGTCAAGTTTTGTATTTATATGATATATGCGTCGATTGTCTCGTGACTAGCGTTTACAATAAAAATGATCAAAGAGATGGAGGAAGACATCTCAATGGCCTCGGGCCACAGCTGCTGTTTTCATGTCAGTTTGTTGTTATCAACCTGAAAGAGGAATCTTGCTGCAGATGAAAACTTAATTAGTGTATGTTATTGTTATTAAAGCTATTTAGTGACTGAAAATGAGGGTAAAGAAGTCCTGCTCCAGGTATTGTGTGGATATAACAAATACTTTGAACTGGAAGGAGGGAACATGAATGATAGGTTTTAATAAGTGGTGATCTTGGACATTCTAGGACCACAGCTGGGATAAACAGAAAAGGGTCTGGACCACATTATGACCACTTTCTGATTCAGGAGCCATATGAAACATTGGGCAGGCAGTAATATAGATTTCTATGTTCCTTTTTAACTGTCCCCATCTTTGAAATACAAAATGCTTCCTCTAAATGATAAAGGCTTGTTGAGTGGATCTATTTATTTGCTGTCTCACATAATAGCAGAAGCCAAATCAGCTACACAATTGAACATATCTAGTTTTTATCAATAATACATGGCAAGCTCCTGATTGCCGTTCCAAATACATCAAGAAACCAAAATTAAGCATTAAGCCCGACACATTTTTAAATCACTTGGGTAACACTGATAACAAAAAGGTGCTGAAAAAACAGACCATAATTACATTACTCAGTTATTCTTTGACTAAATCAAGATCCAGCATCATTCTCGTCTTGTTGACTGCTATCTGTTAGACTTTCTAACATGGTACCTTACAAGTTATCAAAGTTAAACATCAATGAACACAAAAATGAAAAATCTACAAGAAAAAAATGCATCAAAAACATACATGGCAACACAAAGACAAATTATATTTCAACTAAAAATCACTTTCATTTGTTCTCTGCTGTAACATCCACTCTATAAATCTTCCAACATAGGGTGTGTGCTGGGGGGCCTATTTAACTGCTGTAGGATCTTCTGCGATAATAATCAGCGGACGAAGACCTGTTTACACAAACACAGTCATGGTGACAAGTGCCTGACTATACACATAAGCACCAACAGGGTTCGCACCCTACAGTTGAAAGTCAGACTCACATAGGTAACATACACAACTGTAAGAACTCACCTAATATTGACTCAAGCATAAGCAAAGCAGTGTTGGAAATCACAAGCAAATCACATATCATTTTAAGCTGATCATGAAATTACTCTTTTTTATTGATGAGCAAGCTATTAAAGCATAGGTTACAGCAGGATATAAGGATACAAGCGATGCACACCTCACCTAGGATTCAAGCAGACCGTACAGGCCTACCTGGAACGTTTCCGGCTGTGTGACCTTGACCTCCGACTTGATGACATTGACCTCGACCTACGACTACGTGACCTGTAGCGCCTCTTGCGGGACCTGCTTCTGCTGCGAGATCTTCTGTACGGTGAGGGGCTTTTTGAGTAAGACCTCCTTCTGGATCGACTGCGAGATCTGCGGCGCCTGGAGTATGATGGCGATCGTCGGCGGCTTCTGCTTCTGTATTTGACGACACATAAGAGGAATACTACATAAGTAACAGGTCAACTTTGTTAAATGGTTGCAAAAAAATAATGAACAAACCAGAGTATTCAGTAGGAACATAAAGCAAGAAAAGTAACAGCCCCTTGAATGAAACTAATTATACTGGGAAAGACAAATGAAGTTATAAGCATAAGGCCAGGTTGTAGACTGCATACCGCCTGGGAGATCGTCTACTTCTTCTGTATGAAGGACTTCTTCTCCTGGATCTACTCCTTCTAATAGGTGATCGAGTGCGTCTCCTAGGAGATCGACTACGTCGCCTAGGCGATGGACTGCGTCGCCTTGGTGATCTAGTACGTCGTCTTGGTGACCGGCGCCTAGGTGACCGGCTGATCCTCCTCAGGGATCGATTAAATATTCCCCTTGATCCACTCCTCCGACGGCTTCTTGATCGACTTCTCCTGTTCATGGATCTGTTGCCTCGTGATGCTGGCAAAGGGCTGGATCTCTTAGGACTCGCCCTTCTTGGGGAGGCATTGCGCCTTGGAGAAAGACTTGTCCTCTTAGCTGATTCACTTGTTCGCCTTGCAGTTCCCTGCTGCTCACCTTGTGAGTCAACATCAGCCAGTTTCTTTCCCTCATGAAGCTCTGTGCTCCTCTCTGGAGATGGGCTGATTGCTTTGCCTGCAGCCAGCAGGAAAGCAGGTGACTTACCGATGGAGATCTTGATCTTTTCTTGGGAGCGGGTACTGAGTTTGGGTTTGGCCTTTTCGTCATCACTGTCAACTTGGCGAGGTGGCGGAGCGGGGGGAGATGACAGTACAGGCATCTTGACTCCCCCCTCATCATCACTGTCCACTGACATCTCTGTAGGGCTGTACCTATCTGCATCTGAAGGGTCAGCTTGATTGGCAGGTGGCACAGGAATATTCCTTGGATCAGCTGTTTGATTCTCTGCTATTTGGCTCACTGATCCACTCCTCCTGTCACCTTCTCCCTTCTCCTCGGGCATAGGGATCCCCCATGTGTCCGAGTGTGACCGGAAATCATCTTCATTCTGAGCTTGCTTCCCCTGGGGCTCTCGAGAGTGATGTCTGGCTGAGGGGCGGGGTGAGTTGTCAGGGGAGGCAGAGTCAGAGGAGGAGTCAGAAGAGGTGGAGGAGGAGCTATCAGATTGTGAACTACTCTCCTGTTTACTCTCCTCTTGTGGCTTGCTTGAATATTTCGCTGGCTTGTCCCAGGCTTGTCTGTCCAAACAATAGTGACTTGATACTTATAGCCCCTTAATCAACATTTTTACTTATTTACAATAGGCTTGTCAAAATTTGAATGAAAAAAAGTTTTCCTGGCTCACAATCAGTTGCAATGAACCAGTTCCTCACCTGAACTGTGAAATAGCTGACATGGCCACTTTAGTGATGTCTGGCAGAGGGGGTGTTTTGATGCGAGGGACTGGGGCTTGGGGGGAGGTGTGTTCAGGACTGATATTCATATCATCATCGTCACGATGCACCTCCTCAGGTTCTGTAGGGGGCTCCCAACGTCGCTTCTCATCCTGCCTCACACACCAATAACCACCATTATATAACCACACAGGTATAACCACATATGGCAGCATTCAACCACAGCATACAGTTGTAACAATAAAACAACTACCATGTATCAAGCAGTACCAGGTATTCACCAATACATAATGTACCAAGGTAAGGTAAGTATAGGGGTCAACGGCACACCAACACTCATGTCTTATATGGTGCCAAGAAAGGTTAATAGATAACATTGACCTGATTAAGCAGCCGCCTTCTAGAATAAAGGAAAATGGAGATGGAAAAGATAAAAATGGAAACGATTATCCTAGGGCAAGTCACCACCAGCCGATTGACTGGACCAGGCCATTCTTGCCTCTCGTCTAGGTGAAATCCAGGCCCAAGTGGTGTGTTGCAGATATGGCACTCGTTAGGACCTCTCCACTCAACTACCAGGATCCCTTTGTTCACCGACACGAGTCGCAACCCACAGCCAACAGGTTGCCCTCTATTATTTGCCTCTTACGACATGCAGAAGGTTACAGTGGGCCTATTCTACCCCCGCACCCACAGGGGGAACATAATGTACCCAAACCAGTCACACCTTGCTAGGCTTGGATGATGATTCTAGCCGAGCAGCAGGACTTCTCCCCTGAGAGCTGCTCACTGATTGACTGCCTCGTCCCCGACGATCTTCCTCTCGTGATGGTCTCGCCACAGACTTAACCTGCTGAACAGGGCTGTCTTCTGATTGGTCAGACGAGTCACTGAATATGACAGTCATATTGAATACCGAGTTAAAATGGAATAACAGTTTCAATGTTGATGAAAATACTTTTGTGATAAAGAATACCCAGCTAAGAGGAGTAACAGATCTTCAATAATGAAAAAAATAGTTTGTCCTAGTGGGAAAAAAACCAAACAACAATGGCCCCATGCTTTACCAGTAAAGCCAGACACAGCAGTTGCTATGAGGGTTGAACCAGTTGTGTGTTAATTTAACTGTGTGTATTTGTGTATTTATTTATCAGTCAAACCTTAATCAATCCACCATTTCACATCATTTGGTGATCATCAGGTGCTTTGAAGAAGAACTAATAACGTGTCTCTGAGTTCAATACCTGTTAGAGGAAGAGGAGGAAGAAGAAGATGAGGAAGACCTATCCTTTCTTGCCACCTGCCGACGACCTTTGACCTCGTCATCATGACCTCTTGGCTCATCAGACTTCCTTTCGTCATCATCCCGAGGCTTGGCGAAGGAACGCCTTGATTCTCGCTGCCCAGACTCCTTTCTCTCTCGCTTCTCTGCTTCTTTCTGCCGCACATCCTTGTGGGAACCCTTGTCTGATTTAGCATCTCTAGGCTCCCTCTCTACAACAATACGCTCCTGTTCAGAGCTTTTCTTGGAATCACGATCTCGACTGGAGTCTGTATCACGGGTCTTCTTCTTTTTGGGGGATTCACCTGGGGATTCCCAGCGGCCATGTTTCTTCTCAGGGGCTGTGTGCCTGGGTTGGTCATCTGAACGTTGCTCGCGGTCTGAATCGCTGGAGGATTGGGTATCTGTACGCATTTGGTCGGAGCTCCTCCGTGTCTCGGCTTGACCATGAATGGCAGCGGAAGTGGCTTCTTGGAAGCTCCTGGTGCGATTACCTTCTGGACTATCCACCGACCTTCACACATACATACACACGTTTTAGCATATTCCCTTCAGTATAATTATGAGGCAAACATATATGTATAGGCGTTACCCTAGTATCCAGCCACTGCTTCCCCCTGCTGAAACTGCCCGGTTTTTCGGGAAAACAAATATGAGGGGGACATCTCTCTCTATATATATGTTTATATAAAGTACAGTACTAATAACAGACAAGTCAAAGAGTTACGGTCCAGAGACTACCAGCTGGGAACATGGTGTGTGAAATTGAATTCAGTGATGGTACACCTACTTCCTCAGGTAGGGTGTGGATGAACGAGATCGTGACCGCGACACCTCATGGTCTGAGTGTTCTGGTGCTGACGTCACCTGTCCTGGTCCATGCTGCTCCTCATAAGCTCTGAAAGACGCATCACAAACAATGACAATCAAGCTCTACTGCACAAGTACTCAAATTACACATTTGAGTGGTGAGTGTAGTGAAATAATACTCACTTGACAAGACCATCCAGTGCTTGCTCGCGTTTAGATATCCACTTGCTCTGGCCAGGCTTCCAGTGGGTAGGGGGAGGACTCTCAGACTTCTCTCTCTGCCTACATAACAAATCTTAGAAATCAGCAATTTCTGCATATCAGACAATTGGCCTATAATCATCAGATCGTATTGGCACATACCCAAGCACTTGCATTGCAACCAATTTCTTTGTCCTCTCCTCGAAGTTCATCCCTCTTCGGTGTCTCTTGGGAGAATATCTTCGTCCCCGTGACCTCGACCTAGACTGTGACCTCGAGTAGGATCTCTGCCTGGCCCTAGACCTTTTAGGGGATGAAGACTTCCTGCGATACTGCGGACTTTGAGAGGCGGAACGATATTGACCCTTTGTAGGTCTCTCCCGAGAAGATGACTCAGAGGAGCTGGAAGCATTTGGCTTTTCTCTGGAGACATCTCTACGACTTGTTACTTTGGAGACAACTGCTTTTGCAGGTCTCTCTTCTTCTGATGACTCTGATGAAGAACTTGCTTTTCTACGTATTTCCTGACGCGTTTTCTTCACAGACCTGACCTTGGAGGTTGACCTTGACCGTCTTGCTTTTGACCTTGGTTCAGGAGACATATCCATTTTTTTTTTGGACTTACGGACTGGTGAAACCGACCTTTCTTTTACTGCCTTTGACCTCCTGGCTGGGGGTGAAGGTGACCTATCTTTGCGTGACCTACGGGCCATTGGAGATGGTGACCTATCTCTCATAGACCTTGACCTTTTGGCAGGGGAGGTTGACCTCTCTCTTCTAGACCTTGGAGGAGGTGGTGATGGAGACCTATTTTTACCTGATCTGGATCTTTTAGCTTTAGGAGAGGCTGACCTTTCTCTTCGATACTTAGGTGGAGGAGTAGACAGTGATCTTTCTCGACGGGATTTTTTGACAGCAGGAGACGGTGATCTCTCGCGACGAGACCTTGATTTTGGGGTAGGAGATAAGGACCTTTCCCTGCGAGCCTTATATACAGGTGACTGTGACCTATCTTTACGAGACTTGCTCCTAGGAGGTGACACAGGCGACCTCTCTTTCTGAGGCTTTGCTCTTGGGGGTGAGGAGGCTAGTTTGCGTGACTTGGCTTTCTTGGGAGAAGGGGAGCGAGAGGAGTCAGAAGATGATGAAGAGGAAGAATCACGTTGCCGACCATTCTGATGTTTCTCTTTTCTCTTGCGATCTCGACCCCTGACAGGTGAAGGAGAAGACTTGACCTTCTGCTTCTTGTTTTTCTTCTTCTTTGATTTCTTTTTCTTTTTCCTGCAAAAAGTGAAGTATAGAGTTGTATATTTAGAAGAGTATGAGGTACAATGAGTATGAGATTGAATGGTTTTTAGTTGGTTTGAACCAAATTTGCATCCCACATTAACAACCACCACTAGGCATTCAGTGACCTTCACCTCTCATGACGCTCCTCCTCATCAGAACTACTGTTCTCGCGTCGCTTGGATGCAGGTCTCCTCGACGATGTATCGCCATCAGCACGTCTCCGTGAAGCCGATTCATCCGGCCTTGCAACCTCCTCACCGCCAGCTTTATCCCCTGACCCCCATCTGCAGTCCAGGTTATGATGAAGCCAATTAGATAAAAATGGTCAATGCAAACACAATCAGCTGCGAGGCATAAGAGGTTGTAAACAGCACAGGTGAACCTGTTTTCTTTGACCAGACGCTGGGCTTCATCCAGGGACCTCTTCTTCTGCTCCTCTCGTCTCCAGTGTGGGGGCGTGTTGCCACGACTACGACTGCGTGATCGCGAGTGGTAACGCTGCCACAAACATCCAAGGGAATCAAGCATAAAATAGTGATTTCATAAGGTAGGGTCTTGACAGTGATGGAAGTGGATTATAAGAGGGAGAATCATTAACGATCGCCCGATTGTCCCTGACAAGTAGGTGAAGCCGTCAGACAAGTGAAGTTGCCATCTAAGTTGCCTAAAGGAACAAGACGATTTTTATATTCATTTTTTTTGTTGGTCTTAAACGAAACATAATAAGATCGATCGGCGATTCCTGGGAACAAGCGCTCAGTTTACCGAGAAAGAAAACCCCAATCGTCCGTAAGCGAGCTCAAGGTCTAAACTAACTGCGTTGTGAGACTAATCAACTTATTAGCGCGTGATCGACAATTCCCGGTAAATTCCGCGACTGTTGAACCCCATCCATCAAATAAAATGTTCGACATCGAGGACAAAATTTTATACTATGACCGGGCAAGGAGTTTTTTAATCGGACAAGTTAAAATTAGGACTTGCCCGACTAGACAAGCATTTCTCAGAGTTAGTGTTTCTCCCCGGTAAGAGAAACACTGGCACCAAATATAGCTTTCAACACAATTAAAATCCAGACTTGTATGTCATAAAACACTGACTGGCTGATAGTTAGTTAGCAAGCAATGGAATCACTCCAACTAGTCACAGGTGTCATCATAATGGGGACCCAGAAGTACGATTAAGTCGCAATATGTCAAGTTGTAATTGGTGGGACAATGTACTCACCACACTGCCGCGGCCTTTGATACGCCTGCCAGTACTGGAGTACAGGACGTGAGATCCATAGGGCTCCGGTTTAGGGCTACGTTCACCTTTACGCAGAGGTTCTCTCCTAAACAAACAATGACGTTCAATTACAACACATGACTACCTGAGATATGAGGATTAATGTAGTAGAAAGGAGAGTTGCTTAATCCCAAGCCCAGCTGCCACCTGTAGAATTGGAAAAATGAACATTTATTCATATAGCTTTTCATTTAACTTTACATAACCCCTCACCCATCATCAGCATGCTTGGGTGAACCTCGATAAAGAAAACGCTGAGTCGGCACATCAGGGATTTCTTCGGCTCTGACTGTCGAGTAGAATGCCTCTTTTTCATCATCTTCACCACCACTGTGTTGACACAGATTATAAGATGCTCAGGGAAACACAGGTATCCACACACATTCAAACCACCAGGTATCTTCCTACTTCAGATTAAGTAGTGCTTCTTAAACAAGCCACAAATACGTCTGTAATTGTGAAGCTTGATTCTGATAATAACACAGACAAATACAAAGCAGAGACTGACATTTTTTCTTCCTTTTCTTTCTTTCTTTTCTTTGCATCTTTTTTCTTCCTTTTCTTCACCTCCCGTTCAGATTCAGAGGATGATGATGATGAAGATGAGGAGCTGGATGCTGAGGAGGAACTTGATGATGATGATGATGAATCATCGCTGTCCGAGCTCCCCGCTTTCTTCCTGTGCTTCTTACTCACTGAAACCCACACCATTATCCCTATAGGAAACCCTCATAGAGTGGCAGCCTTTAGCCCAAAATAACAACCCTCATAGAGTGGCAGCATTTAGCCCAAAATAAGAACCCTTATAGAATGGCAGCCTTGAGCCCAAAATAAGAACTCTCATAGTGGCAGTCTTTAGCCCAAAATAAGAACCCTTATAGAGTGACAGCCTTTATCCCAAAATAAGAACCCTTATAGAGTGGCAGCCTTTCCCCCAAAAATAAGAACCCTTATAGAGTGGCAGCCATTATCCCAAAAATAAGAACACTTATAGAGGGGCACACCATTATACCATTAGAACCCTTACTCTGTCAAACATCCAGTTAGCTTGTGTAGCCTGGTCAAACAATGAGCTTCCAACCTCAATGCTAGCACTTCTGACTTACTGCACTCCAACGACATACATAGGTTTGTGATTGTCCCGGTCTGAACCTTGGGCCTGAGAAGCACTGTTGGTATTTGACAACGTGGCTCATTTCCCTTTTCTTGCTGTGCTTGTAGTATTAAGTAACGCGTTCATAGACATATGAGTTTAGGGGTTTAAAACCCCAACCAATAAGCCTCTGAACAATAGACTTCTCACTTGTCAAATCAAACATCTTACAAGAACACCAGCGTTACGTAACGTAACGGAGATGAATCAAGAGAGGTCACTGCACCTGTTTGATCCTTGACCTGTGGCACGAGCTCGCCACAGTTGGCAATGGTAACAGACCTCTGAGGGCGGCTGTTCTTGTCTGCTGGCAGGTTCTCTATGGCAGTCACGATCTCCTTCCCCAAGATCACATGACCAAATACAACGTGCTTACTGTATATAACAGATTCATAGGAAGAAACCATTAATTTCATTTGAACACAGCCTACCAAAAAAATACTTCTTTTCTGAATATCTGTAAAATACACATTCAGATTCAATGTTAGTTCACATGATATACTTGATCTGATGACAAAGGAGGAGAGAATGCCGCAAATGGTACGGGATCCATTGCATGAGCAGAAAACAATGAATAACGTTATTGTTATAATATTATGGAAGGTTTGTATGAAACTACTGATGTTAGCACAATGTATGCAGATTTTTAGGCAGCCTTATAACTCTAAAACCCCAATAAGCACATATAAAGAACCAAGTGCATAAAACTCATAAGCTGATCATCATGTGGTGAATCGACAAAACACAAGCTGATTTAATTGGTGCATGTGCTGATGCCAGCAGGAAGTAAGTTAGGAGAGGAAGAATGAGAGGACTTACGAATCGAGGTGAGGTGCCGGCTGGGTAGTCCTGTCAACAGAAAAACAAACAGACACACAACACATCAGCATTATAAACACTCTTCAACAGAGAAAGCCAACTTCTAGTTCAATACAACAGTAATCAACAACATTTATGATTCCATCAACATAAGATCAACATGTGATACAATGACGTTATGATGATCAATAACACGTTATGACCACATGAAATATATCCTTGGTGGCCCGGTTACCTTTCTCCAGGTTCGGAGTCAACCTATAAATACACTGCAGTGGACATAACAACGAAAAATACCAAAGCAAAATATATGATCAGCGTCAAATTTAGCTCGAGGGGAAAAAAATATTAAAACACATCAGTACATATCTCAATAAAGCAATGGCCCATGCCAGTGATACAAAGCAGGCCTCTGGTCATGTGACCTTCATATTCAACCCAATTACGGATAAATAGATTTCCAAAGGTTTCACAACAAGAGTAAACCCAAGATTTGTTTATCGTATACATCTGGAAACATAGGTAACAAGACTTACCAAGCAGTACAGCAGATTATACGGAGCTGTAGTACAAATAAACAGGCATTGTCACTCATAGGCCCCGCTAACAACCATATCAGTAAGCCCAGTGGTAATGGGTAGGAAAAGTGACCATAGACTCAGTTACATAGACAGGTATATCCACATCCCAGTGACGCTGAATCATCATTTTCTGCGTCAACTTACGTTTATACCCGAGTATTTACTCTGGTGTAATTGGCTGAATTGTTCAATGGAGCCAAAATGAAGGAGTTTCAAGCATTGGACTAGATGAGCCAAGCTTGAGAAGTTTGAGGAATTAGTGGAGTTACTCACACGAAGAATTGGGAGCCGTTTGTATTCTTGCCGCGGTTTGCCATGGAGAGGAGGAAAGCCTTGTCATGCTTCATGCCGAAATCCTCATCTACAAGACGAACACATTCAACAGTTACATTGACGTCACTGTCTTTGATTTATGGCCAGGGGTTTGAAGGCTTTGTGAGACACAAGATGAAAGTAAAGCAGAAAGAAAAGTGTCTGGTATCGTTGTCCTTCTGAGGCGGTTTTCAATAGTAAACAACCAGTTGTCTGCGCCTCTACTCTAATTTCCACTGCACCAGGAAGAGGTTAGTGGGTGAATAGGGGGATAGGGCAAGGGTAGGGTGACAGATGAGACAGTTTGCTGTGTTGAGCAGCGAGAATTTGAGGCGAGGTGAAGGGGTTGTTTATAACAATATGGGTTGGGTTGCTGAGACACGTCCTTGGAAGATACAGGGGTGAACGGGAAAACGAACCTTTCCTGCATCATCATAGGTGTGACACGGGTCCTGAGTATTGGCAATGAAAAGCTAACTGCAAATGCTACAATTGCAAGTTTGGCAGCATTATCCGATTACTGCTATGTCCACTAATGTTAGATTATAAGTTTTTCAAACATTAACTGCGATCCTTCTAAAACCAAATACTAACCAGGGAAAAGTAACAACCTTATTCTAAAACCAAATACTAACCAGGGAAAAGTAACAACCTTATTCTAAAACCAAATACTAACCAGGGAAAAGTAACAACCTTATTCTAAAACCAAATACTAACAAGGGAAAAGTAACAACCTTATTCTAAAACCAAATACTAACAAGGGAAAAGTAACAACCTTATTCTAAAACCAAATACTAACCAGGGAAAAGTAACAACCTTATTCTAAAACCAAATACTAACCAGGGAAAAGTAACAACCTTATTCCAACTAATAAATTAAATAAAAATTCAATTGAAAACATATCTACCCATCCTCACAAATTAGCAAGCTTTGTTCATCCCACAAATGCTTACGGCAAGAGCAGATAGTAATAACTATATTTAAAGTAGATCAATGTATTGATTTAGTTGCAGCCCAGATATGATGATTATTTGCATCAAACAAATACATATGACCAAATCACCTTCAAATGCTGAGCCGTAGATTGATTCACCACCCTTTCCATTGCCTGATCACACACAACAAACACACAATGTTCCCTCACAAAGCAAACAGAATACAGATTAACATACTTATCACTTCAAAACTAATAAATAAATACTGCTATCTCAGTTTTCATCCGCAGGAATTCACAAAGACAGGTCAGCTGCCCAATGAGTACTTATCTGTAAGGTTTACTTAATAATTAAATGCATCATCAACAAATAGCTTGAAATGACCCAGAGGTTCAAATCATATATACCAAAGACATTATAAAATACACTGCAGTGACTGGAGAGTCAACGACCTGAAGCAAGGAACACAGCAATATACCAGGCATGTTATATGCTTAGTTTCCAGTTATGGACAATAAATATCACAATAATTGACAGATTTCACTCGCTTGTTTCTAGTTATAACTGGAGTCGAGACACGTTTAAACACATTCAACAAATTACCCACTGAGAGGTAACTTAAAGAGACAGAACGCCTCCTACCTTGAGTGAAGTCACCGCCTTGAATCATGAAGCTTTTGATGATTCGGTGGAAGGGGGCCCCTTTGTAGTGAAGAGGCTTGCCACTGGTAGCACTGTTACCCCTCTCCCCTACACAAACCACAAGCCATCATTCACTATCAACCTTACCTATTCTCTATTTCTATTAGTAAGCAGTATCTAACATATCTTATACTACCATACGTATATTGATATACTTAAGAAGAGGAAAATGTTAAGCATCAATGACTAGGATGGTAATATAAACAGCATCATATACACTGAAATTCAGTAGAAATTTAGACAATTGCCACGGTAAAGAATTCAAAGCAACTTCCTGGTTGAACTGTGACTTGTCAGAAGACTGACTCTGGCAACAACAGCAGGTACGTGCAGAGATATTTGATAAATGAGGCACAAAGTTTAGCCCATGTGGAAAGGCTTAACAAGTAAACATGGATTGAGGATATGGATCTGTTAACGACAGGGTCTTAGCCAAAGACCCATCCACCCGTCCATAGGGCGGGTGATCGTCAATTTGGACGGGCAGGAATTTTCCCCTGAAGACCATCCACCAGCCAACCCGTCCACGCCTCCCAGGCCAGATTCAAGTAATTAGCCTAGTCAGTATAAATAGCCGATTTAAAGACAAACAGCTGCTCATTTACAATCAAGATAAATACTGCTATGTTTTTTATGTCATAGGTTATGATACTCTAATGATGGTGAATGGAGTGACGGCCAGCTTTGTCTCCTCGCAAAACAACGTCTCAGCCTATGTCGATTTTATACCTTCACTAAAATAAAACATGATATGTTCAAGGTTTGTAAGAATAATGACAACTAGAAGGGTGGCATACATTGTGCACAGTTGATAAGAGCATCATTCCTAAATGTCTGCCTCAGGGTATCGCTTGTTGGTCTGCTCTGTTGGATTATGCATGAAGCTCACAAATTGAAGTTTGGTCAAATACCATATCGACGCGGAGTAGTCGACTAAGTAATTATTTTGCAGAATGTGCCAAAAGATATTTCAGCGATCGCTTGTAGGCTTGTGCCAGCGCAAGTTAACGTAGCGTAGGCTTGTGCCAGCTCAAGTTATCGTCCTGCAAACTGTCACAATCAAGGGTGTTGTGATAAGAAAGCCACATGGGGTTGGACGGGCAGGTCGGAAATCCTGGCTGAGATCCTGGTTAACATCATCCCATGACTCGCATGTTTTTGCCTTCAAGTCCAAGAATGTGAAAGCTCAGTTTTTCCCCCCAAATCAAAACATCTTAAGTTTCTATTGAATACAGCGGTCTTGATATGAATTTTACCTGTGCAGAGAGCACGGAAGTTCTCAGCTGTCTTGGGCACCACATTGGAAAACAGTTCAAATATTATTCTTCCAACTGAAATTCAAAATCACGTTTTGTAAAACAACACAATAAGACAATGGTTTATACAAATCACATTGCATCTACCCTTAAGCAGATAATTTTGGTTGACTGAATACTAATAATAACAAAGCTTACCTTGGGTGCCATCTATTTCAATATCAAAGAAACACCTGGGCAAGAATTTCTTTTCCTTCATCGCTCTGTTCCAGTAATCCTGTAGAAAAAAAAAGACTTGCACCATTGAAGAAAAAACATAAGAAAGTCCATGGATTCTTGTTTCACTTCCAATACCAGAACAAAGGAGTTTTAAGAAGGAAATTTAAATCTCAAGCATAAATGATTGCCATCCAACAGTGAATAGTCTATAAATTAAGCTCTTACTATTCCTTTCAATTCACTAAATGCCCTCTTTTAAATTATTCATAGATTTCTAACAAAATGACCATAACAGAGGACAAGTTGAGGCGTCTTAATTTTGTTGATGATGGTCAAATTCTTATGACCAAGGTCAGCACTAACTAATCCTGCCAATCAACTAAATAAATATCGTTCGAAATTTATTAATTCCTCACCGAACAACCTAACGCAGGTTTGCACAAGAGACTGGAAGCACATATTTAGTGAAGGGAGGGGGGGGGGGGGGTTAGGTAATTATGTGGAAATGACATGGGGTGCACAGCTCTTGAAATGAGTGACTTTAGCAAGGCTAGAATGGGGTTGACTTTGTTCAGGGAAGTTGTGCTATTTTGACAGATTCAGGGATTCTGGAATTTTCCTTACAGTTACAAAACAAGAAACTGACTGAGAACCAAAAGGCACTTGACAGGGGCGGCAGACAATAGAATTCCACAAGCGCTTAGACCCACTTGGGTTCCCTTGAATAACGATGACCTATTACCCCGATCGTATAGCAACTACAAAATCATCATATTAAAATTTCATTTATGAAATTGTCCTAATCATTATCTAGACATTGTTATAATCTAGAATGACAGAGATGATAATTGAGATGATTATGTGATGAAGCTAAACTGAAAAATTTAGTAATTCGCCCAGGTCTCAGTCTTAGTTTCATTTTCAACTTGACCTAGCCAAATTATATGTAAACGTTCCTGGAGCAGCCATTTTATCAGATTATGAATTGAACAAAACAAGAACAAATGAGAAAGGAATATAACGTGGTCATTATGAACTAGATAGGTTACACCCAATCCACAATAGTCGAATAGATCAGTGCAGATTTGGATCTGAACAATTCGAGTGAATTCATAACATACTCGGTTTACATATCAAGCCACCTAAAGCAATTAAAATTCATATATATATATATAGACAGTCTATCCAACAATTAATATAATTAATGCATATATTATATACCACAATATTTATTTTATTAATTTAATAGCGCCATAAAACAATCAGAAAATAGATTTTTAGCAAAATCGACTCATGCCGACCGGAAGTTTCAACCGATAGGAAGGAATACCTGCAAGAACAAGGGATGCAGTTATAGCTGGTTGCCAGTCTTCATTTCCAGCAGAAAACAACCCAATACTGATTGGTGTTTGTGACCTGATCTTGATGGTTGTGTTGCAATGATCACTCTATGCTCCTCTGGACAACAAATCTTGTGACAAAATGCCTTTCCACACCGCTAAACTGGCCCAATCTTTCAAATTCATAATAACTGTTATCAGTTGATGCTCCGTCTATTGTAATCAGCTTATTAATCCATGTTGTTACTCCTATTCAGGCCCCTTGACAAATTTTCATTTTTATGTAACTTAAAAGAAGCACTTACTCAATAAGAAATATTGGTAATTTTCACTATGCCAAGGAGTGGTTAAATGCATATATCTCACCACTCTAAAGTAGCGTTGTGTCATAGGGAGTTTAGACAATATATTTCACCACTTTATGGCTGTACGTGTTATGCCATATGGAGTGTTATGATCACAGTTGCATTTGGTAACAAGTCACATATATGCGTAGCTTCCAGGGATGTCAGTAGAATTGGCACGCTTATGGAAATGCGGTAATCAACTAACGTACATCCTTGTTTAATGTTACCGTTTGTTGGTTGAGTAAATCACAAGTTGTTAACTCATATTCCTCGCAGACTTGATTTGATAAATGATAAAGGGTTCACTATATACTGACCCCTGTTGGTGCGCGAATGTTGATAACTGTTCAAGTTACTTAATTGATTAATAACCTCAATCACCACATTTTGTCAATGGTCGTTTGTTCCGTATTGATACGCCCTGTGGTAGTAAATATTTGCAATTGTCAAAATATTTGCCTTATGTTTTTAGGGACTTTTTACGCCTGTTGGTGGCGACTGTTGAATACATATGTACATGCGACGTGTGGATCTGTGATGGATTCCGTGGATTATATTAGCACGATATGCTCATCGTTTGAATTGGCCGACGCAATGAAGACCCTGTCCTTTTCACTGGCACGTGTTTTCATTATTAAGTTTATTAAGTTAAATCATGAAGCATTTTTGTAATGCACGTTAATTATTGCTGATGTCACTTTGATTACTAACTTTTCATGTGTGTGTGTGTGTGTGTGTGTGTGTGTGTGTGTGTGTGTGTGTGTGTGTGTGTGTGTGTGTGTGTGTGTGTGTGTGTGTGTGTGTGTGTGTGACATATCATGGTCGTGCGTGATATGCGGTCGCAAGAAACATATAAGCGATGTGTAGTGTGTGGTATGTTCCTTTGAATTGGAACATCCATGTAGTTTGCACTGGAATGTGGAAAGATTCAACCGTCGGATCTGCATGTGGTTATGTTCACTAAAATTATTGTTAAATAGTGTTTGTTGAGTAAATCATTTGATATTAATGACTTTGTAAAATACTCACATCTGTAATATATTAATGTACTTACTTTTTAACATTAATATTGTCAATTGTAATTCATATATATCAATGGAAAGTAACTGTTTGAGTAAATTAATTGTTGTTATATTTTGCTCATTGGAGACTTGATTTGATTACTGATGTAAGTAGAATATTGACGAATGTTGGTGAACCGTTAATGTTACTTGATTACTTTCTTGTCAGACAAATGTTGTTTATTATTGGTGTTTGGGACGCCTTTGTTGTCGAATATTATTTAGTTACAGACATGTGTGCATATTTATTAGAAGATTCTTGTCTGAACCTTCGTGATTTTTTAGACACATGATCAATACTGAAACCTGATTAGTGTTGCTGTAATAAATATATTCATTTGTCGATCCCAATATTTTTGTGCGTCATCGGATATTCTCTGTGCACTGCTGTGTCTGCTATGTCCGATATGTAGGACCTGGTAGCTTCCATGGTTTGTATTAGCACAATGTATGGTTTATAAGTGACGAATTGTTGGTTCAAAAGTTTATTTTGGTGCCTCACATGGTACTCCACCTGTTACTGGATATCCTTCATGGCTGCGAAAGGGGTGTTGACTTTCATTTCAGGCTTATAATGAATAGTGAATCGTGCGAAGTTCCAATTTAATAGTAAAGAAGAGGATATTTCCTGATACACTTGCCGATAATCCAGATTAACTACCAAAAAGAAAGCTCAGGAAGGTTTGTCGCTGAATAAGTATGAGTGACCACTTTTTAATTTGAACTCTATCACTAGCATTAGTCAGAGCTTTCTTTTCTGCTTAGTTCGAGTGAGGTTATTGATTTTAGCCCAGCAGACCAACATCAGGTTGCGGAGCTCCCGTACTTGGTTCCATTGGGCTAATCGATTGTGTTGATGTGTTGTTGCCGGGCTTTGATATTAGCTCTTTCGAACTAAGTACGGGAGTGATGCTTGCACTCCCTCTTAAGGTGATAAATAGAACCTGAGGTTGGTCTATTGGGCTATTTGATATGGCTGATTCAGGGTTACTGTTTAATGCACTAAGGGGCATTTTCGCTGATGAGAGTTTGTGCAGGCTTTGATTCGTTCAGTCGTCTGAACATTGTGTCACATTGTGTTTTGGGTAGCTTGTTCATATGAAGCGTAATAAAATAGTTGTTTTTTTTTATAAATTGCCGTCGTGTTGTCTTTTACCTGGTTTGTAAAATCGTGGTTCATGAATGAATTTCTTTTCGAGGGCCATCGTACTTGGCTTTAGCAACCAGAAACGGCACAAGTATGAAAGAACTAAGTGGACAGATTGGAGCTGGCTCCTTGTGGAGGAGAGGAGAGGAGAGGAGAGGAGAGGAGAGGAGAGGAGAGGAGAGGAGAGGAGGAGAGGAGAGGAGAGGAGAGGAGAGGAGAGGAGAGTGCTATATTAAAGTTACACCCCCCCCCCCGAATAATATAATATACAGTGGTATGCTAGATTAATTCCAAAGAGGAGAGGGGCCTGCTACTTTTCAAATATTCACAACTCGGTTAAACTGAAGGGAATTCGTTTTATGTTAACCAAATTAATATCACACGCTCTATACTTGCCATTCTGTCAATACAAACGTTTCTTCTTCGGGGGTCACCCTATACATTTGAGACGTATATCATTTATATCACCTCATCAAAATATTCACCTCAAAAGCCTTGTCGCCGCTTCTTTAAAATGAATTAATGTAAGCAGGACATTAATTGTTGATAGCTTTCTTGATCGAATTGTTTGTGGGTCTGATACTACAATACGGTTGTGGGGAAAAAAATCAGCCCGCCCACAGGGCTTATCTAGTCTGAATCCGAACTTTCAACGTCATAAAATGAAATACATGCGCTGCAACGCAGCTCTTGTGTGATAACTACGTGACCTTCTTATATTTACCAAATCACGATTTTTCTGAAATCGATAAATAGATGGAATTTCCTAACGAACTGCATCGATCGGGGGTAATATTTTTGCGCGGTTCCATATATTTTTTCACAGGCTCTTGATATATGTTAGTTTCTTAAAAAAAAATGGCCCATGGGCACGGTCAGTGACTACCCAGGACGTAATAATGAAATGGTACGTCCGCGCAGGGCTACATTTCCAGATTTCTGCACGACGTACCAGTTACTCTTAAAGTGAAGGAAGAAGGCGGACGTAACCCTGGTAACGCTTGGCTCAGATAGTGAGGCGCTCGGTTCCCGATGTTAGGCTTCCGGTATTGACCCCGATTTAAGCGCTCGGAATCCATTCTTTGGGGCGAGTCCTACACCCCGTTCGCCCACTTACTAAGCCAAACACGTATGGACAGGCGATCGGCAAACAGAATGCTCGGAAGAGAACAGAGCTCCAGTTCCCTTGGACGAGTGATGCTCTGTGCTAAGACTATAATTACAGGCTACCGGCGGTGATATCGTCATTGCCAGATCGATCTATCGAACTGTGTCCCGCACTCGAGTTTTGTGGATGGTAGTTTGAACGGTATGCTCGATACTTAGCTCGTCACTTCAATAACGAGACAAATTGTATTTAGCTCGATCTGTATTAAAAATTCAAAGACATTTTATAAGTTTTTGACGTATTGCAATGTCGTATATGTCAATCATATGCTAAACGTTTATAATATCGCCCAAGGTCTTGAGGATGGTTATAAATATATCTGTCGAATAGCTCTTGCGAACCAAGTAGGGAAGCTGCTGCTGCGCTCCCTCTTGGTAAGGTAATAAACCTGACGTTGGCCTGTTGGGCTACTGCTGAATCAAAACTACTGCTGGCATTCTTACTTACTGGTAGTTGATCTGCACCTGACCTAACTATCATTAACCTTTCTCTTACCATGCTTATTTTATTTAGGTCCGGTCGAACGGTAATATAAATATATACCGTCTACTCGGACGTCTTGTAGGGCTAACTTTTAGTTAGCCCGACGTAAGTGTACAGCTGGCATCAAGTTCAAGTTGCACCCTATACCCTGCAATAGTGAAATAAACTAGATTTTGACTCACACTTAATCTCGTCTTTTTGACTTTTTGTAGGTTTCCCAGACCAAAATTCTTATCATTATTGTTGGTGACTGTCTCTTGCATATTCTAATTCATAATATTTTTTTCCAGTGCTGTATATTGACTAAGGATGATTCGAAGTGACAAGTGACCCCAAAAAATAGACCACAATGTTGTGTCTTAAGCAGTTTCATATCAGGTCCTTGCTGAGATCATATGCAATACACAGGAGTGTGCAGGCAATATCGGGAACAGTTTTGAAACCACCCCTAAGTATATCTGGACCCTATCCTCCCGCCCACAAACTACTCAGTCCTCACTCAGCTGTATTTCTATCATGGTTGAGGACATATGCTGCAAACATTACTGCACAGTCAGCCTCTGATCAGTTCCCAGTTACAAGTACCCCACTAACTCATACTTCTCCTGGTGGAAAGAAGAAGAAAATGATATCCCTGGTCACCAGTGATGGACCAGTACAGTTAGAAGTGGTTGAGAGTTACAAGATGGTCCGCAAAATGAACAAAGACCAAGTAAGATCTTCATCGCAGTAATCAAAATCACATTACAACTCGGTAGTCTGAATGTTGTTTTTGCAATCAATATTCCTTTCATGTTTTTCAGCTGTTGACCTTTGTTGAGAAGTCACACGATATGCTGGATAAAACACATGCTGCGCTCTGCCTTAAAAGGATTTCTTCACTCTATAGAAGCGAGATGCGTCAAAAGTCGGCTTCTGAGAAAAGGGAGTGGATTAATGGTCTTACAAGCAATCTAAGATTCCAGGTAAGGAGATATATGCATGTCTTAAATCAGACATCTGAAATTAGTTTTTTTATTTGTGAACATTAATTATGCTGTACATGCAGTACAGCATTGTATGATATTCTATATTTGTAAAAATTATATCTGAGTGTCAACATTTTTGATGATAATGTACCATCACTAGATATTGATAACTTGTGAAGAAAAGTTTTTAGAAGTCATATCAATTATGCCTACCACCTAATTACTGTAGAGTCAACCGGAAAAGCTTGTCATGGCATTTCTTGATTATGCGTGGCTGTGGCAGGTGTTATGTGCAGTGGTTGCCAAAAAAGCTGTACATTATGAAGTAGATATATCTATGGACATGGCTCGTTTCATGATAGATTTGGGTCTAGATTCAACTCATCCAGCTTTACAGGTATGTCTCATCATGTGCCTTCCAAACAATTCTTAATTAGCTGATAACAACATCAGGAATATAACTGATTTAGATAATTTAATTTGTTGTGTACTAAAGGACACAGTGCAGTGTTTAAGTATAGAAATAATACTGATCGGATATCAAATCATATGAGTATTTGTGTTTTAAATTCGTTATTAAATGGATAATAATTGTCATCCCAATAGCATTGGTTTATGATAAGTTCTAGTTTTAAAAAAGAAGTTTGATTTCTTTATCTTTGTAGGTGTGTCTGGAGGTTGTAAAACATCATATTGGAAACCTGAAGCTTGATCAGTTGGCCCACCTTCTACAAAGACTCCACAGGTTATCTGTGACTCCTCAAACGCAAGTTATGATTGATGCCATTCGACTGACTGTAATCCATAACTGGGATGTATTCTTTGACAAACATCCAACAATTACTGCTGTGGAGCTGTTTGAGCTTAAACAGTCTTTTCTGGCTGCAAGAAATCAAATAACGGCTACTGGGACTAAAGACAAAGTAGAAATGGATGTTAATGAAAACCAGTTGTCTGATGATCAGCTCTCTTGCAGTGAGGTGTCACAAGTGACCTATGAAATGTGGCGCAGTAAAGCCAGCAACTTGAGTAACCTTGAACCTACTCTATTACTGTCATTGTCAGAATATCTCCCAAGTGAAAATATAAAACCTACACCAGTCTTCCTATCCCGTTTGATGTGGGAAATTCAGAAAAGTGTTTCAGAAAAAGATCAAAGTGGCATTTTTGCTTTGCGGTTAATTAAGGCCATAGCAAAGCATAATATCAGCTCCCCAAGGTCGCTAGAGGAATGGTGTATTGAGAAGTTGACTAGGAGACTGCATTATTTTTCACTAACCAGTCACAAAGACATAGTACAGTGTGTGAAGTTATTAGGGTGGTATTGTCCATCCATGCTACAAGAAATTGGAGCAATAACATGTGAAAAGCCATCCATCACTGACAAAATGGAAATACTTGACGAGTTTTACCAATATGGCTACCAAAATGAACAGCTACTACAGAGCTTGACTGAGGCAATATGTGAAGACGGATGCAGTGAACTTGACTGTGCGGATAAACAAAAGCTGTGTTGGATATTTGCTGATTCGAAGCAGGTTGTGAGTGAAGACGTCATGACTGAGATCATCAATGGTTTATTTGATGATATTTCTGATATCTATGAAGACCCACACATGTGTAAGTATGTGTATATGTTTTTTTTCATGGAACAGATATTTTATGTTGGAAAGCAGTGATTTATAATTCTCTGCAGTTTCATATTTGGAAATTTTCCCTCATTCTAAATCATATTTTGCTGTTGCAAACAAGCATTATTTGGTTGATTATAACACATCGCACAGTTTATAACCTGAGTGCATAGACTGCTGAAACTTTCATTATGTATTTTTTTTTTTTACTTCTGTCAACCATTAAGAATCTTTATATCATTGTTTGTTGTAGTTGTGAAGCTGTGTGCCAGTTGCTGTGTATTGAAATGGGAACTTCCCCAATCTGCTAAGGACAGTCTCCGGAATATTTGTCTGAATAACAAATCATCAGACATAACAGGTGAATGTGTTCATCATCATGAATATAAGAGCACAGTATTTAAAAAAAGATTTTACAATTTGTCGATTCAATTGAATATCGATTTGACAAACTGAAATGAAGGAGGATAGATTTTTTATATTCCTCGTGTTCGCTCATCATCATCGAGGATGCATTATGATCACGTGTTCCGATCATAAATGGATAATCATAATGTATTAGTGTCATGAATGCAACTAATTTTACCTTGCTATTTTACATGATGTGTTTTTTAAGGTTGGTTCTCAACAGCCATACTGCTCCAGTTTGTATCTCGGTGTTTAGATCTCCCTCCAAGTATCAGGTATGTAACTTTTTTCTTCATGCCATTCTTTTGTTGTGTTGATTTGAAATCATCTGAGGCAAATTCTGTGTTGTTTCTCAGCCGTAATGGGACGGAATCGAGAGACCCTCTTCCTGAAGATGTGGTCTCTGAGATCAGCAAAGTCTTTGTGGACAATCAAATTCGATATCATTGCACGACAAAGTCTGGACTATATGTTGGTATGTGTTTTGGGTCTTCTACCGAACTTAGGTGACTTATTATACCTTTTGTGTGAAAACTGCTGAATGATATAAAATATTTGATGCTCATTTTTGTAGATTGTATCATTGAACCAACAGAACACTCCGACTCTCCTAGGTCTACGTACAAGTAAGTTATGCTGAATTTTATTGTTTTAATTTTTGCATCTGAATAATTCATGTTGTGGTTATACAATTATTATTGACAGAAAAATAGAATGTATTCATTGTTGCAGAGTAGCTGTGTTGGAGTTGACACAGGATTGTTTCCATGTAAACACGGGTCAGCTGAGAGGGCTTCCATACTGCTACGCCCAGCAGCTTCAGGCCGATGGATACATGGTTATTATTGTATGTATAATATATCAATCTCTCAGGCTGAATGTGGCGAGGAGTGGCAGGAATTTTCAGTGAAGAGTGATGCATTCAAAGGAATATTGTGATGAATTGCATTCAGTCTTTGAATTAAAAGTAGAATATTTTTTCGAAAAAGAATTGATGTATCAATCTTAAGTTGAGTATAAATGTTTCATTCTGACGTAATATTAACATTTTATTTCAATGAAGGTAGCAATGCACACAATGAATATCTGTTGCAGTTGTACTTGTCTGTAATTTGACATCTTTCTTTCTGTTGTCGTTTGCAGATGAATGGAGATATTGCGTGCACAGAAAACAGATAATCGGAGGCAATATATCACAGAGAAAGTGAAATATGCAACTCAGCAACAAAACCTGTTCATGTTACCAGCAGACATAGCTTGGCGCTAAAGAGGTCACCATGCTTGTCACATAATGCACCAAACCTGGTGTCACACTATTGTCAATAAATTTTGTAGAACATGCCAAAATGAAGATGTCTTTGATGCAAGCTTGGCTTTATTAACTTGGCGAATTCGCATTAACCAAGTTATGTTGGTTAGTCGCGTTTGTGGCTATGTATGTTTGTAAACGTTTTTTTGATCCATGATACAGGTCGCAATTTTTGAAATTTTTCAATTTTTTTAAAAAATTGTTGGGAGCAATAATGATAAGAACCGAGCGGTTTTGTTTGACCTTGACCTCATATTAATGTCAAGGTCACCTTTTTTCAGTCCTTGATATCATCTTAACCTATGGTGCGATTTTGAAAAAGTTTATAGTTCCTTGTAGCCTGGTGTATTGGCCAACTTTTCATAGCAAATGCCATGATAAAATATGCACATTACGCCCTGTAGCCCCCCCTCTCGAAAGTTTGTGGTAGTGTTTTACCACATTTTTCAATCTCTTATAACTTTGACAATATTGGATGGATGGTCATAAAAATTGGGTCAAATGTTGTTAGGGACAGTAGCTATCGAAAGTCTTTTTATGGATGTCGATGACGTCACTTCCGGTTATGAGTAAAATAACGTAATTCAGCTGTGCAATAAGAAGTTAACACGTTGTTGCTCCGTTGTTAATGGTCGTATGGTACAAATGTTTGCACCTGAAAGTAGCCCATGCACTTCCGAACTTGTAACTTATCCATCTAATTCAGGGCTAGACACTAACGGTTGTCCGCTTGCCCTGGACAGGTGGTTCTGCTTATGGGACAAGTGAAAAGTCCCAAGTACTTGTCCGGCCCCCGGGGGGGGGGGGGGGGGGGGGGGGGGGGGGGGGCACTTAAGTGTATAGAGGTAGTATATATGTGCCGCGCGACGGGGTATGTTTTTTTGGCCTCTCGACTTGTACGACAGGTTTTTGGGCCTCATTCTTGTACGACGGGGTATGTTTTTCAGTCTTAATCTGTACGACGGGTTATACATTCGCATAATACCTTGTGTAACGGGGTATGCTTTTAGCCATTTTGATCTTGTACGAAGGGTACGGGATTTCGAGGTCCCGCGGCACACCCCTATTCAGAATAAGGCCAAGTGCCCCCCCCCCCCCCCCCCCCCCCCCCCCGGGTTCCGACCGGACATGTTAATTACTTGGCCGATTGCGAATGTTGAGGCTCGAATGTTATCTCGAGCAAACACTGAAGTCTTGAAGACAGGTTTCAGCGTCTTTCGATGTGCAGCCGAGCATGTAAGACAGAATAATCAGTTTCCGTACTGCACTGATCCATACTCTAGTTCCGTGTGTGGTGAAGTTCTTTGACTGCCAATAATTAAGACTCGCTCAGTCATGTACGGTTTAACAGCAAGTTGCTTATTAATTTATTCTACCAGTACCCGATGAATCGAAAACAGAGGCACTTGTTACCACAGGGATTTACATTGGCCTGCCAGCCGCTATATTCTATGTATACATATAAGATAGCGGCCGGCAGGCCAATGCATTCGCCAAGTTATGGCGATCAGTCCGGTTTGGATGTTTGTAACATTTTCTCGTTCTGCGATACAGGTCGCAATTTTTGAGATTTTTCCGATTTTTTAAAAATGGTTGGGAGCATTGATGCACAGAACCGAGAGTTTTTCATATCAAGGACAAGGTCAAGTTTTTTAATTTTTCATTCTTTCATATCATCTTTACATATAGTGCGATTTTGATAAAGTTTATGGTTCTTTGTAGCCTGATTTATTGGCCAACGAATTGTATTTTTTTTTAAAGAAGTCGCTGACCTCATTTCCGGTCACGAACGAATCAAAATTAAAATTCGACTGAAAACAGAAGTTATCGCGTCGTTTGTCCATCGTGAATGGTCGTATTGTGAATTGGTTTGCTCTCATAGGAAGGCAAATGGACACTGCCGGGATTCGAACACAGGCCTCTCGCCACGAGTTCACACGTATACAATGTAATGTTTTTGTGATAGTATAATAAGTATACTAGGTGCCAACAAAAGGTAAAACCTTTCTTGCATAAGTTGAAGTTGTAAATAATGTAGTTTTATGTTGATTCTAGAATGTCGAAATGCCTTTTTGGAAAGCGCGAATCGAATAGTGAAATTTTATCGATGTCGATGACGTCACTACTAGTTTAGTACGCATTAATGTACAGGGGAATAGAAATCGGAGGCTAACGTGGCGTAACTCTGTCGTGAATGGTCGTACCGTAGTAATTTTTTCAATCGAGGGTACATCACCATTCATAAAGACTGCATGCTAAAAATAATCAGAATTTTGGTTATTTGAATCAATATTGCTGAAGCTTGGTTATGATTTTCTTTCCCATCATCATAAAGCCCATATAAATTTTGATAATGAAGGAGTTAACGTAAAGTAATTACAAGGTAGGTATGTTATGAAAAAAGCAAATATGAGTTAGTTTGTCAACTGTTGATCAATGAATAAATGCATGAAAAAAAGAATGAATGAATGAATGAATCTCAACAGTAGACTATTGCACTCCAATGCAAAACTTTTAACTCTTTGTCATCCAAGGAACTGTGCTAAAGTAACACTCACAAATACATCTATAGAACCACAACTTTCTTTAATTTACCAGGTTTTCCATCAGTGAATGGGGTTTATGCCCATCAATGCAAATGATCTTTGCCACTTCATGGCAAAGCTGTCTTCTCGACAGTGGGTACCCAATGGTTGCCATGAGTTTAGTATACTCAACCAGTGCATTTTCTTCTGCACTGGTCAACACAGTTGGGTGGCCTGCCTTGGCCACCAGAGGCACCCTAGCACTAAGTTTGTCTGTGGGCAGGTCAGGCATATATTTGTAGTTATGAAAGAACAATATATTTATTATGACATATAATAAATAATGCAGAATATCAATCAAATATAGGACATGGTTTATTGGCACAACAGTACACAATGCATTATGAATAATCATTTATATGTCATGCAGTAGACTCTTCATGGCAAGATGCTAACCTAGAAGTGTGGACTTTGGAACACCAAAGGCTTTGGCTGCCCCCTTCCTGGACATTCCATCATCAACGGCGGCCACAGCTGCCTCTAGGGTTTGCTGAGAATACTTTCTGCAAAGGCATGTCTGAGAATCACCAAAAAAATAAGACATTATGGGTTATCTAACATATTTATATCTGTTTACCAAGTTGCATACTTGTTTATACATAAAGCATAACGTCCTTATCATGACGTTTTTGAGGTTCATAAAATAATTGTTTTGGGATGTACTATACTCTCCCCAATAATATTATTAAAAGGTCAGAAATAAACAAAACCATGTTAACTATCAAAAACGTGATAATTTTTGTAAGTAGACTAGTCTATTACATCTTTTCAAAAAGGGGGTCGAAATATGGCCAAGTAGTATCTTTGTGGTGGGGTAATTTCGACCCCCATATTTGCTTTGTGTTCGAGATTATTTTCAATATGGCGCTCTGATAGTTCGATAGATTCATTAATTTGGATTGTGACAAATATAAATTGTCCTGGAATTACTGTAACACGGCTTGTAAGAAGCAAATTTTCTCAAACACGTAATGTTAACTTTTTGGTTAATATCAAACAGGAAATGACAGTAATTCATGGGTTGCCACTAATGAATCAAACTTAACAACTAATCTTCAGTGATTCCAAAATGACTCAAAGATGAGACGCTGGAAACTAAATATATCTACGTCATGTGACAAAAAATCGCACGATCTGCGCGAAACGGATTAAAATTAGCGATATTTCGATTTGAGGGGGTCGAAATTAGCCCTCGGTCGAAATTGCCCCACTTTGCTCTAGCCCATTCGATTCTGAACAAATAACTTAAAGGTGCATTTCTGTATTCGCGATTGTTTCTGTAATAAACTATGCAAAACCAGTAGTGATGGCATAAAAATCAACACAGCTGATAAGCAGACTATTCTGCCCTGACTATAAAGTCCTCGAATATTGCAATTAGAGGGGAGTTGGCTTTATACCCTCTATACATAGATTGTGTAACCCATATGCTGAAATTTTGGCACAGGCTGATGAGGTTTGACCCTGACACACTCCTTGGCGCATCAGTAGAACGCCAAAAACAGCTGCTGCCTCTGGCAAACATTGCTGGCTTACGGGTATTAGGTCAATACTAACCCAGTATGGGATGAGAACTTTTTTTGAGCAACCCCTCTTTTTTGACCCCTAGTATCTGAGAGAGAAGATGGAAAAGAAATTTCAGGAATTCTGGCACAAAACCATGTGGGATGATGAAAGAAAGCAGGGTGGGAATAAGCTTCGTACTTATAGGCAATTCAAGAGACACTTTGAGTTCGAGAATTACCTGGACTCATTTAAAATTAGAGCACATATAGATGTAACCTAACCAAATTTAGAATTAGTTCACACAAACTTGCCATTGAAACAGGTAGATACTACAAGCCTCCCATTCCCGTTGACCTAAGAGTATGTAAAGACTGTAATGTGTTAGAAGACGAGTATCATATATTTGTATGTCCTAACCATTCCCTAGTAAGAGATAACTTGAAAGTTAGGGTTCAAAGTAGGGAAAATTTCCTTGATTTAATGTGTGAGTGTAACCAAAATATTGCTTTTTATGTTCACCAATGTCTAAATGACCACGATTGTCCACGGTAGTTTTTTATTCCTTTCTTTATTCCTTTTCTTTTTGTAAATGTTTCTCTATACCTCATATGAAATGTGTTAATGTAGTCATAATGATCAGGTACCCCGTTATGATGCATGTTTTTTGTTTATGTTCGTGTGTTATAAAGTTGTCCTTAGCCCCTAGAGGGCAGTTAGTGGCAATAAACTAAAGTAAACTAATGGTTCTTTTTTCTTTCACGGGTCAGGTATGGAAAGCCGAGTAAAATTTAATTGTTTTCGTCATCAAAGCAGTTGTAAAATTTACTTTGAATATGATGATCCTATCGTAATTTTGGCAAATTTAATTCTTGCGTTTTACGTTGGTTAGCTAATGAATCAACTGTTTTTTGTCTCGCGATAGAAAACACAGTATTCAATATAATTTTGTGATTCTTTTTTAAAAATGTAGGTGTCGAAGATGCACAGAACCCGTAGTTTTATTTTGACATTTAACATTGGTTAGCTTCTTAATAAATATTTGTCATTTTTTTTTTGTCTCGCGATACAGGTCGCAATTTTGAACATTATTTAGAATTTTTTTGGATTATTAGTAATATGGATCCGAGTTAATTTAGATTGGAACCTTAAAGGTTCCATATATGAATTCATAGATGTTCAATATTTGGAACCCTAACAACGATATGAAAGAACCTTAAAACGTTCTATATGTTATGTGGAGATTAGAACCTCTGAAGGTTCAATATAAAGATCCTTTAAAAAAAGGGTTCATTTATAGAAACCCATAGTCAGGTTCAAATATGAACCTTTAGAGGTTCCTTTTCTATACTGAGTACATAGAACCTTTAAGGTTTTTTTATAGAACCTTACATTTTTAGAGTGTATTTTAACAATGTAATCCAGTAACGCTGCAAAAACAATTTTGCGAAAGAGGGAAATCAGAGAAGCTGGACATATACAGAACATCACATACGTTCTAGCCATTCGTTGTGCGGTATTAGTCCCACGTGAGCGTGTTCAAGATGGAGACTGGTCAGTATTTCATAACCAATCGGCATCTGGGAATTTTCCAACATTTTCGATCATTATAGCATATCCATATGCGTCATCTGTAATCACATTCTCCATAGCGAGGCTGGCCGTCCCCTACACACCTCTTCCGCACCCTATATTGGCCTGGGGATGCCGAGCCCCGTTCGCGCGCTTCGTGAAGCGGGCCGTTTCGGTTTCGATGTGAAGTTTTGGCAACTGAGCTGACTAATGTTTTTGTTTGTAACTGCCCGAGCCCAATTTATGCTTTGGAAAGTTAAATATGTGACTAAGAAACCATTTATGTTCATATGTCTGGGCAATAATGAATCCTTTATTCTTTTTCCATACAAAGTCGGTAAATTGGCGATGACATCGAAGGCTTTCTTGTTGTTTTGAATAGTTGAACCGAAGCGCTCACACGAACAGTGCCACTGCCGATTACGCAAAATAGAATATACATGCAGAATATATATGTAGAAATGTAACCATTTATGACTGGTATAGTGTTGTAAGTAGATAAATGGGGTAAAAATCACACATGCTAATTACATGTCACAATAAAGATGATTTATTTGAAGCCTATTATTATCTTGGGGCAAAAACTGTCCCACGGATAACGCCGGGCTCGCAACAATGTGCTGTAGTAATATATTTCTAGAAAATGTCTATCGCTTGGGCTGAAAAATGAAACCAGAAGAAAAGTAAACATATTTCATTTACGCCCAGCCATTAAAAGCTATATGATCGTTGCAGACAAGTGAGCTTTGGGAAAGTCGACAAGCGAAACTGTCAACCGCCTGAGCTGACAAACGAAACAAACAGAACAGTAAACCTATTGCGTTGCTTCATGTTTTAACATCTTTCATTGTCTGCTTGACGTTACTGAATACGACCCTTAGCACCAAATAAGCTGGTAAGTACATGCAATGTTTACGGAATATCTGCTTGTCTCAGATCTTCATCGAGGATCAATCATTTCCCCGGCTCCTTAAAAATCGTGGTATCAGTTCAAATTTTTAGAAAATTCTGTCGAAGGATGTCAGTGACATGATTAGTTGTATCATAAAATTTCATGGGTGATGATGACGCCATTTCCGGTTGCGATTGCATCAATATTTATAAAAATGTTCAGAGGGCAAGCTTCTGTTTGACCTCTGAGTATGTTCTTGTAAGTCAAGCTTCTGTCGAATCAATCAAGCGCATAATTTTAGCGTCCAGGTCGGGAAGCAGATCACGTGAAGAAAGGGGAAACAGGACACAGTGTCAAGATTGGGTAAAAAGGATTCCATTGATGACAGCATGAAAGTGCATGGATGGACTAAGTGCATGGATGGTTTAAGAAATAGGTAATCAGCCACCAAATGACACCATAAGTTAGGGAGCAAGCGGGTGACTAAGTGAAAGTGATTGAGTGAGTGAATGAATGAGTGGATGAGTGGGTAGTTCAGTGTGAGTGAGTTAGTGAGTGAGCGAGTGAGTGAGTAAGAAGTTTAGTATGAGTGAGTGAGTGGGTGAGTAGTTACGTGTGATTGAGTGAGTGTGTGAGCGAGCGGGCGGGCGAGCGACTTAATGAGTGAGTTAGTGAGCTGTTAAGTGGATTGTTAATTATGGACGAGGGAGTGAGTTAGTGGGTGGGTACTTAAGTGCGAGTGAGTGAGCGAATTAATGAGTGAGTTATAGAGTTAAGTTGGTAGTTTAGTATGAGTGAGGGTCATGTATGTCACTGTGATTAACTTAGCAAAAGGGCGATAGTCAGTTAATCATTGCGATGGACTTTGTAACAGGACCTGGCTTGCTTAGTCCTTCTGCTATCTTAACTTCCAACAAATCGGTCGACCACATCGAAATGGTTGGTGTGTTTATACTAACCGGGTGTCGGAGCAAGCGGGGAATAGCTCGTGTTGACGATTTCGTCAACGGCGGTTGATTGTGCAATTGGAAAACATATCATGGAAAACCTATGCGAAAGTGCAGGCAGAGTTTTGAAAAAAAGCCCTTCACTAAACGATAATATTAAACACTCGAGCGAATGTGAATAGCTGAATAACTTACGCAACTAGAAAAACATGTTACCACAGGAATAGGCCCGCTACACGCTCGGTATTTTGCACTCTTGCCGAAGAGTACATCATGCCAAACAAAAGAAGAGCCGCAGTAGATCGTGATAACTTCGGAGCCCGGTCCTCATTCATCATGTTACGTATGTTGATGATGTCAGTAGAGAGTCGCGCATTTTACTATTCAAGTCCTGCTCGTCACGGCCTCTTGACGAAGGAAACAACACATGCTACATACATTCCTTTGGTGCTATTCACTTTGTGTCCTCTCTCTCTCTCTCTCTCTCTCTCTCTCTCTCTCTCTCTCTCTCTCTCTCTCTCTCTCTCTCTCTCTCTCTCTCTCTCTCTCTCTCTCTCTCTCTCTCTCTCTCTCTCTCTCTCTCTCTCTCTCTCTCTCTCTGAGATAAGCTGTGTTTCTTGGTTCAATTTAAACATTCAGCCTTGCAACTCAACCAGGCCCAAACATCGATTATACTCTCAGCTCAATCAGTCTCTTCCCTTTATCAGCCAATGACCTCAATCAAATTCTCTGAAGAGTATGTCTGTCAATTTAATCAACTTCTAAGCTGAACAAGCTTCTATCTTTAATCAGTATCTCAGCTCTATCATGCATTGATTAATACATCTCTATTATGCTTCGATTAATAAATCACCCTGTATATACTTCCCAGTTTTTTATAGAAAAATATTAAACTGTTTACGCCCTCAAAAGGTCGTTCGGTGTGCATTATAAGGGACAACGCTGGGCGAGTTAACCGCAATGGGCTTTTTCAAACTCAAAGGAATGTAGAGAGTAGGCACTTAGAGCGATGTTGTTTCCTTCGTCAGAAGTCCATGACCAATGTGACCATCGCTCACCTGACTTGAATAGCGGCGTAGTTATCAACTGACATTAACGACTTATATCACATGATTAATGTAGATGCGGTTGAAAGCTAGTCACGACTTCTTGCAGCCCGTTTTTATATTTGGCGTAGTATATTTTTCAGCGAAAATGAGATATATCGAGTGCTTAGGCCCATCCTTGGGGTAGAATGGAACTTTTATTTTGTATGTTATTCAACTATTAAAGTTTGTGTACGCAGTACGTCCAATCGAGACTTCAAAGACTCGATAAATTATCAAGGAGAAAGGAGGAGCGTTTTTATCACTTGAGTGCCTATGCTCTGTTGTGTTCCATGAAACTCTTTTCATCGGCACATGAACCGAGAGTGACGAAATCGTCAACACGTTGACCATAGGCCAGGATCTAAGGTCATCACATGGTATAAACAACTGTGTTTAACGATGTTTCCAAGTTCTTCCGAATGACTTATTGACCATCCCTTTTTTGCTAAGTTCGTCAGGATTACTACTTACTGACCATCGCTCAGTGTCTAGGCTTATCACAATGACTTACAGACCATCGCTCTGTTACTAGATTCATCACGAAGACTTACTGACCATCGCGCTCTTTCTTAGTTCATCACATTGTCATGCTTAAACGGAGACGTATGCTAGGTTTCATTCGACAATGGTCCTTGATCCTAGATAAGTTGTGTCAACTAGGAAGTTGATTTAGTATCAAAAAGCTTCGCCAGCATTGTAAAATGCTTATCTCACAGACTTGGTTAATTGATTGAAATGTTTATCTAACAGACATGGTCGATTGATTGAAATGCATATCTCTCAGATATGGTCGATTGATTGAAAAGCTTATGTCACAGACATGATCGATTGATTGAACTGCTTTTCTCACCGGCATGGTCAATTGATTATAATGTTTATCTCACAGATATGTTTCATTGATTGTATTGCTTTTCTCTCAGAAATGATCAATTGATTGAAATGCTTATATCACAGACATGATTGATTGAAAGGCTTTTCTCTTTGACATGGTTGATTGATTGAAATACTTATCACACAGACCTTGTGGAATGGTTGACATGTTTTATCAAAATGTTCGTCGTTTTCCAAGCGTGATGAGTTGAAGAGAACACTTCAAAGTGACAATTTTTATTGAAACTTCCATCTATCATTAAGTTGTAAATATCGGTTTAAGTCATAAAAATTGGCACAAAAGTCGTGGACGGCACAAATCGAATTTGGCAATTTTATGTATGTTGATATCGTCACTTGCGATTCGGAACCCATTAATGTTCTAGTGGAAGTGAAATCGGAAGTTAACGTGATGTATCGCCGTTATTAATGGTCATATCGTAGCAAAGTTTCAAATCCAGGGTAGCCCCCTCTATTCTGAACAAATAACTAGTTACATGAAGTGGTAAATTCGTTGCATTTTTCTCATAACCTAAGTTCAAGTAATTTAGTATGACAATGTTCAGTATAACTCAACTTTACTGCATTTGGCATTACCACCTCGCTGAATTTTGAAAATGAAGATTACAAAGACAATGTTGATGGTGTTCATCATGCAGGTGATCATTGTCATGGTTAAAAAAACAATGATGGTGATCATGATGGCTAGGATGGTGGTGATAACAATCATGATAATGACAATGATGATAGCATAATGATGACGTAGATGTTGATGATAATCATAATAATGATGATGAAGATGATGATGACAACGTTGATGATGAACATGGCTATTAAGAATACAATGATCATGGCGATGATGATTCATGATAATGACGATAAGTATGATAAGGACAATATTGAAGATAACCTCGGTGGTTATCATGACGACAATGATGATGATCAAAGAAATATGATCAGTGTGTGTGTGTGTGTGTGTGTGTGTGTGTGTGTGTGTGTGTGTGTGTGTGTGTGTGTGTGTGTGTGTGTGTGTGTGTGTGTGTGTGTGTGTGTGTGTTTGTGTATTGTATTCTTTTCCTAAATATACTTAGTTGTACATCATGCATTGTTAAAAAATTGTTGCAGGTCGAAAATTTCTGGTAGCCAAAATCTCTAAACTTCTTAATTCCGCAATAACTTCCCTAATTATCCTCCGATCATAAAAAAATGGCTTTTTTCTAAAAGCTGATACAATTACCAAACTTTGATAATTGACATAAGCTATCAAAATATTCGTCGTTTTCAAAGTGCGTTGAGTTGAAAAGCAAATTTCACTTAGTCAATTTTCGATTGCTTATAAAATCGACATTATGCGTTCGACGGTCATATCAATTATGGGCCAGCTCTAAAAATTTTTGAACTTCTTGATAAAGTTCGCCAAGTTCCCCCATGTGTTCATGGGGATCTTGTTCAATATTTAAGCAGTTCTGTTTCTGTAATAATTATTTATATATATGATTTGAATTTTGAAAAGTCAACATTTTACTGTTTTTAGAAAAACTTGGGGTTAGGTACATTACAGTAAATCAAACATTGCAACAAAATGGAAACAGGCATTAAACATACATACAGCAAATCAGAGGGATAGGCCATTCCATTGATAAAAGTTAATAGCACAACTTATTGAGCATCAGTCAGAGAATATGTTACTGCTTCATTTAGTTGACTATGTGTGTAATACTGCACACATTTGATGTCTGATAAACCGATAAAGTGTTATTTTATTATTAGCGAGTGGTTTCAAACCCACATCTTAAAAACACAGTACATCAGAATATAGTGATACAGAATTATTCGATATATTAAGGATATAGACATTTCAGGTAGCTCTTATGAACCAAGTGGAGCTTCCGATCGACTCTTGGTCTGCTGGGCTAATTTCAGGTCCTAAGTGATACAGAAATCTCAAGTCTGAATCCAAAATGCTATATAAGTGTCTATTTAATTCTAAGCATAAGCAAAATTATGGAAAACTACAGAGGTCATTTTCCCAGTACGCATTTCAACCTATTTATAGTCCGAGTACGTTTGTCAGGCATTAAGCGACTAGGTCGCATTAACAATGGCACTAATATGGTATCAAAATCAATAAACAAGCCTTTATACAAAATATGAAATAAAAAAAAAATATATAATTAGAAATATAGTCAACACATGATTTTAGAGATGGCAGAAGTAGAAAATCCTATGACAAAATGTGAACAAAATGGAGATGCATACCACAATATTATGTTGTATGAGCCTACTTGGTTGAACGCCCAAGTAAGCTAAAACCAATCAGTCAATTCTTAGAGTAAATAAATATGATAAGAGATTCGATTCCCATTTTTTGGTGAACTTATATCAGTGCAATTTGTTATCATTGGAACTGTTAAATGTTATCAACATACAAGAATATCATTTTCCCAGGATATTCAGTCACAACAATTACAAGAGTTTAAGGTTTGCAGCCTTTCTCCTCCGCTGTTCCTTGAGGTATAAATAGTCCCCTTCATTCACTCTGCATCCAAAAAGAAGATACAGTGTCCAAAAGGAAGCCAGTAGCAATCGGGTCAAGGTCATAACTGGATGGACCCACAGTAGAAGCATCAAGCACACACATCCCGAGTGCCGCATGTGTTTGTAGAAGACTTGTGCCTGGTAGGCTGTCTCTAGCATTGGATGACGTTCTTTTTCGAGAACACACTTATGATACATTTGCTTTATACTAAGGAATTCTGGCAAATCCATCAATATTGATGAACCGTAAATGATGACCTAACACACAAGATGAAATACGACGAAAATTTTTTTGTGTTGTAGCATTTAGTTGCCATGCCTGTATTTTGGATGACGAATAGTATTAGCAGCAGCAACCTCCAAAACATCAGCAAAAAGAGGAAACCCGAGCAAGCGTCTAGTCCCCCGCCGGCAGCAACGGAAATGTTGGAAGCGTTCTTCAATGTCTGGTCGTGTAGGAATTCAGCCAGACGATAAGAGGTGAAGACTCCTTTATATGCGGCAAACAGGCCCAATATACAACAAAGGAATGATTAAATTGGTGACATTTTGAAGGGAGGCGTATTTTGTTTTTGTATGTGAAATTCGTCTAGGCATCCACAATCAGGGAATACCACTGCGTGACGTCACATGACTACCTTGGAATCACTTCGGTTAGATGGAGGTACTCTCATTTGCAGCTTTGCAGAACTTAAGTCTACTATGGAATTATTCACTGCTTATTTGTTGATGATTATCTTTCAAAAATTCATTGCGACAGATGATTGAAGAAATGGAGGGTATTGTTACATTTGTTACGAATTTCAGTTAACATTTAAGTCTTGTAAATATTATGCCCTCCCCAGTAAAACAACAATTGGGATCATGTGATACTTGCATGTGACACCGGCTGTTTACTCTATGCTGTCCGTACAGTTAGGTTCGGCTTCCCTGTGATACGGAAGTATATATTGGTTGTATTTGTGTTCCATTGCTTGGGTGACAAAGACAGCAGATAACAGGTAAGACAAAATGTTAAATGATCAAATTGTCATCCTTTGTTCTTTCACAGATAAAAACAGAATATGACTGACTTTTCGCGCATGCGAAGCGTTTCCGTTGCTAAGATCATGGCGTCGAATATGCCAAGAAACTCCGCCTCTGACAGCGCCGCGCTATTCACTACTGTAGCCTCAGGTGGCATAGGATGATCAAAACAACAGGGGCGTTGCCTTGCCTAGGAGTCGAACGGTTATATAAATATATACCTCAGACGTCTTGTAGGGCTAGGAGTAATAAAGCCTATTAAAGGGGTCCCATGGTACGTGGAGAAATTAGAGATTGAGGGATCACGAGAAGCCAAGATCAAAAGAAATAGATAAAGAATAGGGAACAAGAGATAGTTGTGATGAAGCAATCAAAATATTGGGAAAGCTTGATAGGGATAGAGATTAGCCAAGAGAAAGAAAAGACGAGGGAGAAGGAGATGAAGGGATGGAAGGAAAGAGAAAGAGTTGTGCTAGTCTATCTTCTGCATGCATTGACGTGGAGTAAGGCCACAATCTGTATGATCTATAGATGTAGATAAGAACCTCTAATACAACTAGGTGTTAAACCAATCAACACTTACAGACACATGACTTTCTTGTTAAAACCAAGCCAGGAATTACAAATGGTAAGTTTGACAAATAGTGGTCAGGGCTGTCACTGAATTAGATGTGATTGTGTAGTGTCCTACTATGTGACAATTCCTCACATACGTTTATTGTTCCTGAGTGGCTTCATCTTATTCCATTATCACTGCCAGCAACCATTAACCTAATCTGCATAAAGAGTGCACATATGGGTATTAAAGGGGTAATAGAATTGGATGACAAGTGTACAATAAAACACAACAGCGTAAAATGATCTATGACCCTATGTGTTTATTCACTTTTTATATGTCCCTTAGAAACCATTTAATTTTAGCTACCCTTTTTATTCAGTACCTTTTGAGCAGTGTTGCATTTTGTTATTTTAAAAACTATACTTAGGGATGTGGAGATGTACCAGTGATTATATTAAAAAAATATTTTTCACACACATCAAATTGATTCAGCAGTCACTTATCCTAGAGTATATTAAATCGTCATATCACATTATTAATATAATTGTTACAGAATGAAACTGCTTTCTGTGTTCCTATTGGCCATCGCCCTGGTGCCGCTAGTGCCTGGTGCTGTTAATAAGGATCTTATCACCGATCTCCCTGGACTCACTTGGACAGTAAACTTCAAGCAATACTCGGGTTACCTCAAGGCAAATGGAAATCGTCTTTTGCACTACTGGTGAACAAAACATTTGTTGCAAGCATTATTACAATTATCATTGATCAATTGTATAAATGTCTGGTTTTCACAATGTGGATAACTTTTGAACCTATAATTAATACTCTTTTTACCTGGTGTTTAGGTTTGTGGAGTCTCAAGGGAACCCAGCTTCTGACCCGCTTGTTCTATGGCTCAATGGCGGCCCAGGCTGCAGCTCCTTAGATGGTCTTCTTTCTGAACACGGACCTTTTGGAGTACCCTTGTCATTATTCTCATAAAATTACCATTGTAGCCGTATTATCACGTAACATCTATGGCTACATGTGCGGACCATCAAAGATGTTTAAATGTTTACTTTCCATATGCTTCATACTCAGTGATTTTATTTGGATACAGGTGCATGACGATGGGCAAACTCTTTACAAGAATCCAAACAGTTGGAATACAGTAAGTTGATAAAGAAGTGAAATAATTTCATCAATTAAGCTCGTCTGTTAGTGTAGATATGCTGCTTGTTTAGATAATGAATAGTAAGGTTGTGTAACAATGTTAGCCATGCTTGAGTAATGTACACCACTGTTGACACATAGCCACCATGACGGATCCCAAGTGTCTAGGGTTAAGTATATGGAGGAAGCAACAATTTTGTTGTCGATCAACAGGAAAACCACTTGAGTTCCTTCATGTTGTTCTGCTTATGACATTAATTGTCAAAACCAGCCGCAACCCCGATAACTTCCCACTAGCTATGCACTAATAAAGCTATAACCTCCATTTGCTGTGGTTTTTATGCAGATTGCCAACATGTTGTACCTTGAGGCTCCTGCTGGAGTGGGTTACTCCTATGCCACTGACAATAACGTCACAACTGACGACGACCAGGTCAGTAAAGGTCATGACCCAGGTCATGACACATATGAGTTCATCAGACATCCACCAGTCCATGTGTCCCAGTTTTGGAATATTGATTGGGGAGTATTTCACATATCCATGATATCTGGATAGTTCAGTGGTATAAAAATGTTACGATTCAATGTGTTCAGGTGGCTAAGGACAATCACCAAGCATTGCGCTCGTTTTTGGCCGCATTCCCTGAATTTTCTTCAAATGAGTTCTTCATCACAGGGGAGAGTTACGGGGGGATTTATGTGCCTACATTAGCATCACTGGTTGTGGATGATAGCTCCTTTAACTTCAAGGTGAGACTTTACTGTTTGTGTTGACTGTTGTCTGTTTAAGTTGCTTGTTTCTTTTGTTGGACAACCTTAAGATGACCGAATGTATTCATAGCTGTATATGTGATCATATAATATATGTGCTCATTTGTTCATATAAAGCTCAAATTATTTGCTGGATTTGAAATGAAGTATTTAACTATGAACTTGTGAACAAAATACTGTGATAGTTTGCCAATGATCAGTGTGATGGCAATATTCTTTGCACCAGGGCTTTGCTGTGGGGAATGGTTTGAGTGATGCCAGAATGAATGACAATTCTCTCATCTACTTTGGCTACTACCACGGCCTATTTGCCACTAGGTAAGTGGAGATGTAGTGTTGTGACTTCAAGAAGACGTTGGGAGTAATGCACCCCTCATGTTCAATGTGAAACTTTAAAAGGGACATAACTAAATAAGTTGGCATGGGGTCTGGTGACTGTGCAGATGTAATGTTGAAAGGTAATTCAACATAAGCTTACCCAGAGAATTCATGAAAAACGGCCAAAACCACCAGAAAACATTCATTGCTTCTCAAATGGACCTGTTTTGAAGACATTCGTTTCATGTCTGTAAAGGATTGCCTATCACCTGTTCTGTCATTTTATGCGTAGCCAATAAGCTATTCATTCACTCCACACTGATATCTATTTCTCTGTATTTGTTCAGCACTTGGGATACTATTGTGAAGTATTGTTGTAAGAATGGATGCAGCACCCGGGAAAACTGTGACTTCACATCCAACCCAACAGGCCAATGCCAAGATGCTGTGAGTATCAAAACAATCAGATGAATTAAGTGTGTTATGTGTGTGTACCAGCGTGTGTGCTTATTTGTGTGGGTCGTAGCAGTATAGACAAAATAGTGGTTTCTTTTCTTTTATGGATATATATCATATTTCATTATCAGGATTATCCTTGGCAAAACCTCTCTCCCTAATTAAATCATAATGCTGGATATGATATGGTGCATATGGTTGTATTTTGAATTGCAAGATGAATGGTTAGAAGGATGGATGGCTCAAGAAGTTGCTGAGTTTATGGGAAGATTGGTCGGTATATAGATATGTGATTATACATGTTGATGGATGGATGTATGTTGTTGTACACTGTGTATGAATTGCTTGTGACTGCCTCAATATGTCTACAGGTCATTGATGGGATGTTATTTCTAAGCGAGTTAAACCGTTATAACCTTTATGCCGAGTGTTACCGTGGACCAGACACACTCATAAATAACAAGACTCTTATACACCCTCATGAACAGTACCTCCTTCATAGCCTCCCAAAGGTCAAGGCCAAATTCCAGGTAATCTTCTTATTGATATTGAATTTAGGAGCTGTGTTTTTGTATAAAATCTTGGTATTTTCCCCTCAGTTTGGCTGAATTGTGCTTTATCTTTTTGGTTGGAATAAGATATTTGTCAAAATACCACTTTTACTCATACTCATAAAGTAACATATTATTATGTTTGTCATATAACAGTGTTTTGTGTCTACAGACAATGAGTGTTACCTGAATTACTGTGATTTCATTATTGATGTTTAACTGCAGTCAAGATAGGTTAAATTCACTCTGTTACATGCTGTGTTGTTAACGTTGTGGGAGAGGTTGTGAATATTTACAAGATGGTTTTAGCAACTGGTGTGCCCTTCATTGCAAGTTTACTGTGTTTGACAGAGGAAGCTGGCTGGAGGTAACGTGAATGTAGTTCCACACTGTCTCAACGTCAGAGGTTCAACCACTTACCTCAACAGAGCTGAAGTTCGCCATGCCATACATATTCCAGATAGCCTGCCTGAGTGGGCTGTCTGCAGGTATTCATGGTCACGTGAATGAAGTGAACTATAAGAAAAATTATATCCTAAGCGATATTCAATCTATAGCTTTAGACAGTTATCAACTAATGAAGCACATTCAACATGACAATGTTATGCTGGGCACATGACACAATTTCATGAAGTGAGGTATTTGGTAACAACATCGGTGCCTCGCGGCAATTTATCTGGATGAATCTGAACAGTTTGGCCTTAAACAACATGTCTGTCAACTGATGTTTATTAAGGATCGTCTTGTGGTGTGTGACAGCCACTTGCCATACGGTCGCATTTATAACAATATGCGAGCCCAGTACATGAAGGTCCTGGCCACTAAGGTAATTAATTGCTCTCTTGTTACGTTTGAGGTGTCAGAGAGTTGAGTGGGGGGATGCATTTCATCTCTCTTTTGTCAAAATAATAAGCAATATCGTTTTCCATTTAATGGCATTGTATGTTGCCGTCAGTTGTTCCAACAGTTGTTACAGTACAGTGAACATTTCCTACAGTAAAATGTAATGTTATATGTGATCTTATCAATAATTATTGTTTTTAAAATCTATCACAGAAGCATCTATGTTCTGAATATTGTCAAAAACATAGTCAAAGGTTTCACTTGCCACACATAATATGTTACCACTTTCAAAAGTAGAATAGGTCAATCCTTCAACTCTGTGAGGTTATTACAATGACTGAAACTATTACACAATGATGTGTGCAGTTTTGTTTACAATGACTAGTTGCTTGTTACATATTTACATGTTATATCATGACATGAATGGACATTTACACATATATACCTTACAGGTGTTTGACATCTATAAAGTGAATTATTATGCCCCTCACAGAAGCAGAGGATTCTGGTTTACAACGGGGATGTAGACATGGAATGTAATTACCTTGGAGGCCAGTGGTTCACAAACTCACTTGACCTTCCAGTAAGTTCAATAAAATCAAATAAGACTGAGTACACTTTAGTTTTTGATATGTTACTTGGGATATTCAGACCTCATTCCATGTACTTTATGGTTTATTTTTCCGTACAGTTGATGCATAACCGCACCTTATGGCATTACACAGCTGAAGATAAGTCGTCACAAGTGGCAGGCTATGCCAAGGTATTTGAAGGCCTGACATTTGCAACTATCAAGGTAAGATACGTGCCACTCATTGGTTATAGTATGTACACCAAATACAGCGCTGTCACATTGGTTTTAATCATAACCTTACACTTTTCAAATATTTCAATTGATCGAGGGTGTAAATGCAAGTCATCACTGTGTCATTTCTTTTTACGGAAAAATATATCTCATTCAATTCAAATTAAGGTCACATCAGTAGATGTGCTTGTCTCAACTTTATACTGTTAGGTTAGTTTTGAGAAAGGAATTCAAATGACCCACTCAAGTTAGTAGATACTTGACTCAACATTCAGAACCAGTCAGTACCTCTCCCCTCAACACATTTACATATTAATATCTTTTTAAAAGTTGCCCGGCAAGGGCAAGGTTTGTATATCTATGTTCATCCAATTGTCAGTACTTGGCAATGACCGGTATCAAATACAGCTCTCCCAGCTAGCTCTTTTGAACCAGGTGGAGTATGCGCTCTTAACAAGGGAGTACCCTATCGACTGTTGGGGTACTCCCAGTAAAGACCAAATCATGGCATGTTTTTATAACCTGTAAAAGCCAGGGTATGTAAATGTCAATAACTTTCCATTATTTATGGTGTGTACCCTGGGATGTAGTGGGTATAATTTATCTGAGCGCTATTGGTTATTTCTGTGTACCAAACCACAAAGCTACACTTGAGAAATATTTAGGGCTTGAGGTCCATAGGTTATTTCGTCTGTGGAGTTAACGAGTATTTAATGTCAATTTAGGACAATGTTTTGGTTTGCAGGGATCAGGACATATGGTGCCACAGGACAAACCTGTCCCAGCTCTTGTCATGTTCACCAACTTTATCAAAAACAAACCTTTCAAATAGACAAAACTACTGCGGAGTGATTTTATATTCAAGATTTGATAATACGTTCAATTCAGCACACAGTGATCGTGAAACTTCTCTTACATGAGAGCGATGTGATTGTAATTGACAGGCTTATATGTGTATACAAAAGCAGATAATCAAGGCTAACCAAATGACTCATTAGCACTTCCATGTACAAAATAGGAATTTGTAACGATTTGCACTGAAAATATATGTGTGACTTTATCATCTCAGATCACATTTAACCAAAGCAATAATGTTCTGTTGACTTTTGACAGGTGAGAATGGGGCACTTATGCAATGGTGTAAATAAAACCAATTTGTAAGTGCAAAGCATTTTTATATATTTCCATAGAAATACAACATGGACATGTAAACTTTTTACTTTACTGAAATACAACCAAGCTGTTATTTTACAAGTCAGGATTAAACTGTTCTTTTCCAACAAAAATATAAGACAAGAATTTGTATTTTTCACAGACTTGAGGTAATGACAACAACAACAATCCATCCGTGAAGGTTTTCAAGTTTTGTAACATGCCCTGAGATAAATGCTACTTAGAATGTCACGGCAATCAAGACTAACCTTTTCTGTCGCATAAACTTCTAACCACTAAAAAAAGAGAAAATGAAATGTCCATTAACCATGAATTCTACTTAGTAAATGTAAAATGACTTTAACACCTACAATGGCAAAAACAATTCATGGTGATCAACGAAGTAAATGTAGCGTGCGAGTGGTTTCTAAATAGCGAGTGGGGTAAAATGTAAAACTTGAACTGTTGAACACGCTTCGCCCGAAAAAAATACACAGATTGTATGGAGCCAAAAGTAGATTTATTCTATTTAAAAGCACAACACCAGCTGTGTACGAGGTAGGCTATGCTAAGAACAGTTCCCTGCTCTCAAACAGGCAAATATTACAAAAAGTCCCTCAAATGGAACTTACCAACGATTAATGTGAAAATAATCCCAAGTCCAACTAAATCGGACGCTGGAACCACAGTCACAACAACAACAAAGCCACCTCGATCTGCTCGCTGCGGAAGATGCCACAGCTTATATAAACAAGGTCACGTGACCACGCTGTTATCAATGCGAAATGTTAACATCACAATAAACGCATGGACATAAAAATACTATAATAGTTATACATTATATAAAAACACAGGAAACATCAATATACACAGGAAACATAGTATATACCTATGCAGGAAACATCAATACAAGAGTACATTAAGATACAAGTGAAACAAATGCACCAAATATCTCACCCATCATTAACTGCGCCACTCAGACACCCCCCACCTAGAGCAGGAAGCAGTTAGGCGCGAAAACCCGCATCTGCCACATAAATACAAATAAATAATGAGAACTCTTTTCACAGGGCAAATAATGACTGGATATGCCGCTTCAGTATTACCGATCCCATTTAAGTCTTTCTCTGATCTGGTCGGGTAAAGTTTTAATTACTAAGACACAGTTATACATCACTTGAGTGATGTACAAATCTGTGACTAAATGCTGCCATAACAAACAAATAAACAAAACTACAATTGCACATACTAAAATACACATGTCACTACATAAACTACATGATACTGTAGGAATCTGAGGGGTTTCGTCACCTCAGATTCAGCGGGTTTCCCCACCCCGATCTTGTGTAGGTGTCGTACTTAAAGACTGATACTACACAGGCCAGTGAACCATGTTATCTCCCTCTTAAAGGGAAAAGAGACATCCTGACCCTCCCCGAGCCTTAGTAGGCACAGTCAATGGAATCGCCCATCTGGGCCAGGGATTCAGGGCAGGGATGCTTGGATGACGGATATATAATGTATTAGTAATGTAGAACTTTGAGCACCCCTTCTTATTGCGTAATGTATTCGCCCTGAGGCAGGCAGCCTCCGGGCCAGAGATATCGGTATAAAAAGGGACACTCTAGTCTCCTCTCTGCCTCCGAGAGAGCGCTCCAGCCCTGCTCCAAGCCTCCTTCCCGGGAGTGAAGACCCACAGACCACCGAAGCATCACCCAAAGCCTCCTTCACGGGAGTGAAGACCCATCGACCGCCAAATCATCACCAGTAAGTCTCCTTCACGGGAGTGAAGACCCATCGACCGTCAAATCATAAAGAAGAGGGCAACAAGAAGAGGAGGGGGCCAGTTCGTGGCTCCTCATACAGTCGTCAACCAGTGCCAGCTACCCAGTAGGCCTGCTACCCGCCAATAGGCAGAGCCGCAAAGAGGGTGCTCTTCTATAGGTCAAATAATAATATATCACTCTCCATTACCGTCATATATAGTCAATAAATATCGCTTATACATGCCAACCAGGTGTATTCTTTAGGGGCAACCCTCGAGTCGTTTACAATACGTTATATCAACAGACAACCCGCACCCACCTTACATCCCGCAAGGCTATATGTTTGTAATCTGCATTCCCAGTTAGTCTCTCCATTCTGAAATGTGTAATCTGAATTGTATACAGCCCAAGAGCAAAATTTCTTTCTCACACCATAAAAAGTATGAATTTCAGTATGTCTAGATGGTAACGGTTTGGCTGCGCAGCTAAAACACAGGTTATAATTTCATTGTCTAGTACCTTTAAATGATCTCAAAGCGAACAACTTAACATTATTCTAATAACACCCTGATTAGGGATTCAGTTTACATGCATATGTTTTTTTCCAAATTATAACATGAACTACCCTATTTTAATTTACATTATCATATATTACATTTTCCCATATCAGTGCAAACATCAACCCATCCAAATCCCCTGAAGCATATTAATAACAGCAATATACATCACAAGCTCTAGTTTAATTTTCCCCAAAATTAATTCAATATAAGCATTGATGTGAATCACATATTTTTTAAAATATTCTTTTTCAATTAGTAGGTTACCAAGATCGACGAAACCTGACATTTCTCGAGTAAATTGAAAGTACATGCTTAATTCAATAAACAAATTCTATGAGCATAAGAAATCGGGATCAATGATCACATTTAATGCATTCATTCATGTTTCGTATATTTCTTGGGGCTTTCCCACAGCATAAAAAGATATAGACCCCCCACAGCAAAAAAACCCCAAAATCTGCAATCACCTTCCAAGCAGGATGGTAGCATTGCAGACCTCAAAATCCACATTTTTTTAAAAAACAAATATGCCAAGTTTCAGGGTTCTGTAGAGAGGATAAACAAATGAGATGTATGATGTATTAATAAACATTATGATGAAATTCTTTGACAGTATCAAAGCACGCATAGCACATTTCCAACTGTAAACCACAAACCAGTGATATTTCGGGCAATTTCAAGGTTATACAAATTTATTTGAGACTTTAACACACACACACTATGAACCATGTCAGGCAACGCAATAGGCAAGGTCAAACGTGAAGGTCAAATGTTTCTAATTGGGGCAATAACATATATCAACCCAGTAACAGCAATGGATCAAATTCAAAGAATCAAATTAGTATCATGACCATAAAAAAACACAAACTCAGCTCCTCCCATGGAGACAAATGTAGAATGTGATTTAAACTACAATCTGTACCACCCACAATGAGTGACTGTGACTTACAATAAGTTAACTCTCCTACAGGGCAGATTTTTGGATGGATTTGACTTTGAGAATGTTAACATCAGCAGCGGGGTCCGTAAGGTCCACTCAAATTTAATAGTTACACAAACATTATAGTAATAGGAAAACAAACAAGCTGTATCATTGCAGCAAATGATAAGATGGTGGGTTAGTCCCAGCGCTCGCTCTGAACAACCTGTCGCAGTACACACCATAACAAACGTCAATGACGACGTCAATGACCGTCTCCAGTCTCTAGCTCCGAACAATCAGTCGCAGTACACACCATAACACAAACGTCAATTGTGACGATGTAACATGACCGAGCTCCGAACAATCAGTCGCAGTACACACCATGACACAAACGTCTTACATGATGATGTAACATGAACTACTCAGTCTCTAAAATATGGTGATGCAGAGGCAGAGCGAGAATGGAGGCGATAGTTTATGTGATGGACGGGTCAAGTTTGGAGGAGTCTGACTTGAGCGTGATGATGTATTGGGCTTCTGTGCAGTCATCCTCTGAAACAGACCATGCAGTACGCACTGAAAGCTGAGCGAGAATTCATAATACATACATGGAGTGCATGCATGTCAGTCTGACTCAAATCAATGGTTGATGTTATGATTGTTATTCACAGCTTACCTCGAATTCCTTCTATGGAATATCTGCTCTCATCAACCAAGTTCTGCACCACCTGAATGATGCAAACCGAAAAGTGAATTATAAACTGAAGAAAACTCAATCTCATCCCAGCGCGAACAAATTTATTAATTTTTATAAGATTATGACATGTCATTTAGCTGCCAGAGTAAAAAAGTACAGGTTTGGAATCCATTCAGGGAATATAAAAATATGATTTATCATGATACTTAATTTGATGGTAAAGGAAAAAGGCTCCACATTTGCTGTAAAACCTTAGATGAAAACAAAACTCAAGTGGATGATTTATGATGTAATTGGTGATAAGAGGGTCAAGAATGGGAATGACATGGATCAGAATGGAGAGGCGGGATGGAGGGAGGACAGGAGTGGATAGGAGAGAGGAGGGGAGGAGAGGGTAGAAAAGGAGAGAGGGGAGGAGAGGAGGGGAGAGAGGAGGGAGAGGATGAGGAGAGGATAGGAAAAGAGAGAAAGAGAGCACAAAAGAGAGTGAGATGTGACTTACGCTGTCTGTGACGAGGATAGGTATACCGGAGGGACCATGAACACAGACTTGTGAGATCTGACAGGTTGGGATGCTAAAGAGGGTAGCGAGGCGTTCCTGCAGGTGGAGAAGAGACAGCTCATCCAGGTAGACAGCATGGTACACTGAAACCACAATCACACAGGCAGCTAATGTAGCGAACACAACACACTCTCATATGGCTTTGATAACTGTCCAGTTTAGAAGGTGATTAACTGGAATATTGTAAAGCAAACCTCAGAGCAAAACATTGAACATTACATTGTCTGCCCGACTCACAGTACAACATGACAACAGTCAAATCTGGCTTTTAAGGACACTCTAGGGCCAAGGAGCGCCATATGTCCCTTATAGAAATGTGTCTGTACCTGGCTAAAGCAGTATGGTTTGTGTAAACTATAAGTTTGGGCTTTACCAATTCGTGTGTATGTCTGTGAGGACAGTTTGGACTATACATGGTGATTGGTCCATAAAATATTCACACCAAAAGTCCATTTTTTTACAAACAAAAATTGTCACCCACTTATCATCCAAATGTTGCACAGTATGGGCCTTCCCATATGAACTCACAAGTAATGCAATGGGCTTGGGCTTACAAACGAACTTCATGATGGCTCACAGGGATCGTGTGAAGTTCAAAAGGTTTAATTTCAGCAATGAGAGACCTCGAGTTTTAATCCGCTACGCGGCGCCACGGAGCAATGTGGTCCCTCGACCGCTTCCGGTATTCTAATACACACAGTTTACCATAGAAGGTTGCGCAACATCGTTATTTTTTATTGAAACCTTTCGAGTTATATGGTTGGTAACATTGGAGCAAATCATTACTGATGGATAAGAACGGCCGTCTGACCTTACAGCAATTAAAAATAGAGCTGAAGAAGCGAAATGCGATTCTTAGCGGGCAAAGAATTGAGCTCTCAGTTTGGCAGGATATGCAAAGCAACTATCAAAACAGACACGTATGGCGAAGTCGCTGACCTGCGTCAACCAGATTCGGGTCAAAGCAATTGACCATGGTATCCGTAATGAGCCTGTGGCTCTGAGGAATATGCAGAGTTGACTGGGACCGAAGTCAAGCCATGTTGGATTGTAGTGTCCCAAACACAGCCCTACCGCGCATGCTCACCAGATGGGGTTGTGTCTGATGACATGATTGTTGTGGTCAAGTCAACTTTGAGATCAAGTCAACTTTGTCATCTTGTGGTGCTTACGTCTCAGAGTATGGAGATTGTTCCAGTTACCCGTGACGATGAGTTTATTACAACTATGATTTCAAAGTTAGATGTGTTTTTCAGGGACTATTTCAAAGATGCTATTCTTGATTCAATGTTTTTTCACAATTTCTCTTACTGAGTAGTCTTGTGCACTGATTTCTTTAAGGAATCATTTACCTGCAAATTGCATGTGGTGGAATGTATAATAACTCTTGAAACTTTAAAAGTACAAAGTGTTTTAATTGAACTATAAACAATTGACCCATTGGGGGTTCCACAGTCACCTATTCAATGAAAGGGACAAACATGAAATGGGTGAAAAACAATTTTTTCTTCAACAGTATTCACGTGAAGGGTTATTATAGATTACATTATAAGGCACATGGTATAAAAAGACTACTACACATCACCTTTCATTGAGATTCATAAAATATCACACCCTGAGTGGGATAGACTTAAAAACATACACAGTCACACTTCACAAAAACTAAATTTCACCTTAGGCAGTTGTGGGGACGATGCACTGCCGAAAGTTACATAACATATAACAAACAAAGATTATGTTAGAGGAAATTTGGACCTCACAGTAGATCATAGGTTCCACCAAGATTTTGAAGGTTTTTTCCAATCATTTTATCCGCTCAATGTGCACACTCTTGCTGGAGATCTTCCGGTCTCTCTGCACCACTTTCCCTGTCAGCTGATTCTTCTTACTGAAAAAGGTTGGTATATTTACGGTGACATCATAGGGAACAAATAAGTCTTGCATGACAAAGCCATTACCGAGTCACCCTGGTCACACATTTCTGGTAGTTTTCTCCTTTCCATCACCTGCCTGTCACTGGTTGCGCCGCCATAAGAGGGGGACACTTGGACACTACTATAGGCCTCCTGGTGTAGCACCCACCACAACCTTCATTGTGTTACGGTTCTTGTACGTAGAAAAAGTGGCCTAGAAAATGATATACCTGGGTCTCTTTGATCTCGACTTGGCCAGTTGTCCGTCGCCGGTCGGCTCGTTTCACAGCGTTTCGGAGATGCTCGTCCGCTACGCACAGCGCATCGACAGTGACAGCTTTACCCAAAATTTCGTCACCATCAAATATCTCATGACCGCGTGACGTAGAGTGAGAAATTGTATTCGTCGAAATGAAGCAAAATGGAAATGAATCTCTTGTATTTACGCGTAAACCGCGAAGTAAGCGCATAACCTGATAACTTCCGGTCGAGGTTGGGACCGCATTGCTCTGTGCCGCCACCTCTCGGGGAGAACCGCAACGCGGTCTCCCATTAATGAATAACGTACCGCATTTGGGGTATAGTTCCAGGGAGCGTGTGCGTTGCTTCTTGTGACTGCTGATGAGACGCTCGATGTAGCCATGCTCAGATTCATAGTGTCCTTTGTCAGAGCTGGCATGTCTGTGTATAAAGGCTTTGGGGATGGAGTGCATCTGGGGCTGATGCCGGAGAAGTGGAGGATGGGGGGGAGGGGATGGGGGAAGGTGATGGGGGGGTGGGGGATATCCTGCTTTTTTTATTTGAAGCCAGAACTTTGTTGCAGGAGAGTGAAGAGACTGACTGAGGTAGGAGGGGCCTTGATGGGGGAGGTTTGCTGGTTGTGTTTTGGGGGCGTAGGCGCGATCTTGGTAGCTCCCAACAGGGGATTGAATTCGTCCAACTTGGGCCGTTGTGAGTGTGTGGGGGCTCGGCCGGTCCAATCTGAAATGTCATGGCAATGTTCATACCCTCCATAAATATGTAAACACCTAGTTATACAAGCTCCATACCTTAAAACCAACCATATGATACGATACAAAATATCAAATGAGAAGAGAATAATACAGAGAGTCCTACCTGCTTTGATGTCCTGATAAACGTATTCTTGAGGTGCGTCTCACAGCACTTTGATGCTACAAACTGTACACTGTAAACTTGTATTAAGCATAACCGGCATCATTTTGAGAACAACTTATAATTTATTGTGATATACCAGTAATAAACTGCCATAAAACCTGTACTGCTATCAGAGTTAACGCTAAGAGGATTCACTTCCAGTGGATCTGCGGTGATCGCTTACCTAATTATAATACATTGCAATCATTCGGTGGCGCTACTGTTATAATACTATTCTGGCTCATACGTTCTTAAAAAGCCTCCCCCCTTAATTATCATCACGAGAGCCCGGGTTAAACCACACCACTTTTTGGGAGGGGTATAACCCTGATTGTAGCAATCCTCACAGCAAGCGAGTTCACCCTCCAAGTGGACTCGTCGTGTCAGGTGGGGATTGTTTTAGCCTGGCCTATGCGGGACCCTTTATAAGGAGCCCAGATGGGTTAGTCATAGAGATCACCTAGTCAGAGAAACGATTCGGACCGCGAGATTCCAGGGAGCTTCATTGATGAAATCTGAATAAACCAAATAAGCATCTCTACTTCAGGACTTGCGTTAATTTCCTCTGGCTAGTCCCCACTCCAGCATCTACAAGCAGTGAGTAACAGTACTATAACGAAGAGCGTACATAAGCAAGAAAAGATTAGAAATTGTAGCTTTACACTACCATGACACAAACAAAAGCACATGGGAATACTGGGCTGAAGTCGCTGCGATTGATGAGAGCGGGAAAAATTTCGTTTTGCAGAGCCTTGCCGCTGTCAAAATACGTTGCACAATAGGCTTATGAATAGCGAAAATAGCAAGTACCATTTGGATGGCAATTAAAGGCTGGAAAATGTATGGAGTGGTCAAAACAATAATTCTGAAAGATCCAGTCTAGTTTTTTCCCCATGTAATTACCAGATCTGTTGCCATGGACACAGAACCAGCCTGAGACAAATAAAGGGAGACAGACGCCAAGCAGCGGGGTCATTAAGTACAAACAACTCACCTCTATTAGGACAGTGCATATCGTATGAAGACTGGTATTTTGCCTACGACCAAAAGCGAAACAGAAACGGGGAAATCTCATGAGAATCGGAGAAAAAGAGGGAACATTAGCTGGTCACAAAATGACAACCTCCTTCCCATTCAGAAATTGATCACTGGCAGTAGTCATCACACAACACACGTCTTACACATGGTTGGGAATATTTAAACAGTTGTCAATTGATCTACATTGTATTGTCTTCATGGTTAACTCTAAAGGGTTGTCTATGGCACCAAAACCTTCTCCTTTCAATACAACATATATTTGATGAATTGGAACAACCCTGTAGTGCTGTACTGCATTCCACTTCACCATAGGATATTTTCATAATTAATTATGATTGAGAACAACACACTTGCAATGACAATCATCTGCAAAGAGTTGTTCGAACAGAATGCAGTATCCTTCATATGGAAGGGCATATATACCAGAAGACGCCACAATATGGATGAACAATTCACATTCCCAACCAGGACCGGGTCAATAGTCAATTACAGACAGTCCAAATAATTTGCAACAAATGCAGCCAAAACAAACTTAGCCAATAAGGGTAACATTGTAATTGACTGCGGTGTCTGTAATTGACCATAAACAAGCACTCGACTCCACACACAGAACCACAGTCATCTAGAAACCAGTCATATAGGGTTGCACTCTGTGACCTGCTGATAATCCATTGACTCCATGGGTACCCACTGCGGCACTGTGGCACCTCTCACACTCTCGCTAAGTAACTAGTGCCAACACCAACACTTCCCAACCTTCCAAAGAGAAATAAAACACCGTAATTTTGAAGACTGTTTGCAATACCAGGAGCGACACCCAATATTTATCCAAGGAAATGATTGGACAGGAAATGAAGCGTGTTAATTACGTTTTCTCCCCTGAAAGTGAAATTCCCTTGCTTAATGTCACATTTTGGGGGGAGTGAATGTGGTGTCAGCACTAGAGAGAGAAAAGACATGGAGACTACCTGCTTTCATCTTGGAGTGGCAGATTGTCAGCTAGAAGGAAAGCATTACTAGAATAGTACCTCATTGAGTAGGGTGAGGCAGTATGAGCGACGGTAAAACGACTGAAAAGAAGCACAACGTAGATCCATCAATCACTGCCTAATGATTTCATTCAACCAAGTTGGAAGTACAGACTAGAGTGATAACATGGTGGCATCATTTGATCCCCATCTAAGCTGACTTTCACTTTTATTCAAGTCCTTACCCCCAGGAATTTTTAGGAAAAGGGATAGGTAGGGATTGCTATATATGCCGTAGACCCCTGATAGCTTCATATCTGATAAGAGCTCCCCATTATCACCATGACCCATCATACAACACTATCATTGAAAGGGGTAGAGTAAGAAACCCAACCATGTAAGTGAGGTTTGTGGTCAGAAGTGACCTGTTTTAATACAACGTGCCACATGACAGAGTGAACAGGGTCTCATTTTAGTACAAAGAGCTCATTATAGCAGTGATTGTATTAAGATCTGCTCACCACTTGACACCCAATATGTGAATCAAATGTAAACTCCATGCTATTGAAGATGCCAATGAAAAATTTGAGAATAATATAGAACTACAAATATAGCATCATGAATGAACACACACTACAGGTCACCATACACTTTGCCACATACTGACAATCACCACTGGATAACCACTGATACCTTAACTGGTAAGAGAAAACAGATGAATTTGCACCTAGGATCCATGCTAACAACCACTGAACAGCAGTTCAGACTGGCGGGTCCTGGTTTTCCAACAAAGTGGGGAAATCGGAAGTAATATTTACAACAAAAGGTTTTGACATTTTTTATAGTACTTATTTGGATGGAGCTGATTATTTACCAGTGGTTGTCCATTGTATCACAGGTACACATATAAACACCCTCAAATGCACACACCAACAAACACACATGCACCCACAACTTACAAATCATCACAGCATTCAATTGCCATTTGGGTTAAGGTTGTTCATTAATTCATTGATGGTGGCACCAACATAGAACAACCAGTTATTTGCTCAAAATACACCGACGAAAACCATACTAGTCAACCAGATTACTGAAATCTTCTAACTTATAATCAATTGCAGCTGCCTTTTATTTACATAACACACAGTAAAACACAAAATACTCTTGAGGTTTGACAAAATTCATATAAAACCACTTGCCTTTTCTGTTTCTGATCGCCGCTCAATCCATGTGCGGTCTGTCTTGTGCTTACGATCAGCACCTTTAGGCTGTAAATATCAAAATAAACTAAACGAGCATTCATACTGAACTGGGCCATAACATTAATACATTGTGAGGTATGGATAACAGAATGAATGACTTATACATCGTAGAGAATCCATGGAGGTTACCCTGAGCGCTCTTATACAAATACCGTCAGACTCACCATTTCTAAATGATTAGTTTGATCTGAAATAACCTTAATGACAATAGTCTGATCTCACCTTGAATACTTTGATCTGACATGAAGCAGCATGGACCATCTTGCTGTTCTTGCCCTCGTTAGTATAAGTTTCCACCTGTATTCTGAACGGGACACCTTTCTCCCCGCCATGTTTCTTAGCAGTAAACTCGGTACTGATGCAGTTAACTTTCAGGTATGCCCCAGCATCCTTAGACTGGATCCAGGTAAACTCAATCTCATATACATCAGGATTTGATTTGACATCCGCAGCCCCGTAAGCCAAGGTACATCTGAAAGAAAATGTGTATGCACCAGGATACTTGTTCATGGTGACATATCTGAACCTTTACTTCAGGGATAGCTTCATTTCATTAATAAATGGGATGATAAATCTCTCTAATACTTCTCACAACATAGCCAGTAAATAACAGATGCTGGTGAAGAAGATGACAATGACATTGACAAGGATGATGATGATGATGATGATGATGATGATGATGATGATGATAGCACTTGCTAGGTTTTTTTGGAGGGATATTCTACCTCCTTTCCCCCCAAAATTGTGTGTGTGTGGGGGGGGGGGGTATAGTAAAATCAAACAGGGGGGTGAATTTTCTCTCTCCAAAGGATGCTATTAACAGGGATTACAACGTCCATGCACGAAACATAATCACAAAATTTGGAATCAGCACACTCCAATATCATCACTGGAAGTTGGCACAGCCAGCCTGGGTTGTGGATGCATTTAGACTCCAGACCCCATGCAACATTTACGCTAGGCTCTAATCAGCCAGTCCCCAACTTCTGTCATCCTGTTCTCCAGCTAAGTGTACCAGCCTCAGCTTGATTGGAGGTAGATGCTCATTTACTAATGATTCGCTGACTTATCTTGCTGATGTGTCATCTTCTGTCAGTGGATCACTACAGGAGCTGTCTGGAGAAATCCTCATACAGCTAGAGGATTCTTCAGACACACTCACTAGGTTATGGATCCCAAACAAATCACCAGCGTCATAAACCACAAGCCCCGGACTTCACATAACACACTGCATTCAGTTATTGAGGGCAATCAATTTTCTAATGTCATGGAGGATGGCTGCATTACAGCTTTTCCCTTTCATCTTACAGCACTAATTTCAAATTTTAAAGGCAGCACAGCACGGATCATTTGAACAAATTCCCCTGTGACTACTGTGATTGAGTGCAGTTGATGTAAGCGAGGCTGCTTTAGATTATACTTGTAGATAAAGCTTTTCTCATTTACCTGATGGGGAGTTTCATGGATGCTTAAAAATACACGTATTGGCCCAACACCCCAAATGTTAATGAGCGCGTGCGGATGCTATTTGACAATGATGATGATAATAATGATGATGATGATGATGATGATGATGATGATGATAATGATGATGATGATGGTGATGATGATGATGATGATGATGATGATGATGAGGATAAGTGATGATAGTAATTTAGTATTCTGCACATACCCAAGGTATATGACATAGGGAAAATAGGGAAATCAACAAAGACACCATCATTAAAGACATATTTGTTTCCTTCCCTTTCGCCAGATGAACTAATTCACATAAATGCAGAATTTGATGTGGTAAGTTTACATTGCAAAGATTTGATGGCCAGTACGTCTTCACCAAACTATTCCACAAGATAAGTTGCATGTGGTAAGTTTACTTGGTGTTTGGAGCATCAGACATAGGTAATGTACTTAAGTACTACTGATGACAGCTACATAGCTTTATTTGATCTTTTATTGCTCATGTTATCCTACTAACCAATGCTACTGTTCATCTTATAACTGACCTGTGTCTAGGATGCGTTTTCCTTGCCGCAGCTGTTTCCATGCCAACAGCTGCTCCTGTTCAGTGAATTGCAGTCGCTGTACATGGAACACAACTCTCACCACACTCTGTCACAGTCATGGAACACAACTCTCATCACACTGACATTGACATGGAACACAACTCTCATCACACTCTGTCACAGTCATGGAACACAACTCTCACCACACTCTGTCACAGACATCGATCACAACTCTCATCACACTCTGTTACAGACATGGAACATAACTCTCACCACACTCTGTCACAGTCACGGAACACAATTCTCACCACACTCACAGACATGCAGAGATATCAATAGACATGTGAGCGCTCCAGCATGGGGCAAACCTACGGATAAGATATCTACACCTGTGTACAGGACTCACAGAACAACTGGTAAGGAACCTATGCCTGTATACAGGACTAAGATAGCAACTGATAAAGCACCTACACCTGTGCACAGGACACAGATAGCAACTGATAAGACAACTGACCCTCTGTAGAGGACACGTAGAGCACCTGATAACTGACTGGAGAGTTTTGGTTTAGAGCAAAATATCAAACTGAGCTATAAGCAAATGGTTGTGCCTGGAAAGAAAAACCCAGATCTGCTGGCACTCTCTCATCAAATTACGAGTCAGGGGTGATGCATGAGATGCAGTTGGCTGATTACCCAAAATTCTCCCAGCCACTAAGTACTGGTTTCAATTTGAGTGCAGTAAGGGTGTCAAGTAGAGGTTAAAACCAATAGCATCTTCCATTTAATTTTATATTTGAGGATATATGACCCTAATGGTACCTCCTGGTGATTGACGTTGAGGTTGAAATGATGATAGGAGTAATCATGATGTTAAATGTCTGTGGTTTGTTTGCTCACCTTGATTAAGGTATGTCAGCTTGGTAGCAGGGGATGTAGCTGCCACAAGGATATACTGAAAGGTCCTGCACAAATACACCCACACCCATTCAGCATGGTCTCAAGGAAAAACACAAAAGTCAAAAAGCACGCACAGAAATGAGCGCACTCCCCAGAAAATACAAACAGGATCTGAAACATTTTGATAAAATACACACATAAACTCTGTGTCTCATCCAATATATGAATTGCATAATAATGTAATTGGTGCAGATTGCACACCTGTTGATGGCATGATATGCAATAACACCGTCCAGACTCAAGGGGTTGGACATTGTACTAACCATTAAAAGATTCCAATAATAATGGCCCGTGTATGACCAGTTGTACGCTTTTATGTGTAGCACACCCATGTATGAATTAATGTTTGTGACAATATGAGCAGTTGTAAACTGTAAATGTTTGTGACAATATGAACAGTTGTATACTCTCAATGTTTATGACAATATGAGCAGTTTAACACTGTCCATATTTGTGACAATATGAGCCGTTGTACACTGTTAGTGTATGTGACAATATGAGCAGCTGTACACTGTTACACATATTTATTCAGTCATCACAATTTGTCTATAAGACAATAATGAAACATTCTGGTAGGCAAGACATCCTGGCCTCCTTAGGCTCACCCATTGTTGTACTTACTAGAACTAGTAGTTGACTGAAACATCAAAGGCTCTAGCAATGGATGTATCATTCTTGCGGCTCATTATAATTTTGGTCACGAAGAAGGTTACCTTATAAGGCCCACCCAGAGTGAGCTCGCAAACATTTCAACAATCAATGATGAACGCTTCAGAAACACTTTTCAACATGTGTGGTACCCAGATGAACGTGTACACAACACCAAGAGAGAGCATCCAATGACAACGCATGTCTTATACATGGTGGATTTCTTCGGAAAACTGGAAAGGAAAACTGCAACAAGGAGAGTGTACGCCTTTGGGCCTCTCAAAATCAAATTAACACTCCATACTGTAGTGTTTAACATTGGCTCAAAGGAGAGGGGAAAACCTTTTGCTCTGTGTCTGAAAATTGCAACCATGTGGCCCATCTGGAATATGGGCCCCACGCCATCCTGGTCTTGGAGGAATTATATTCTACGAGCAACACCCACACATCAAGACAATTCATCACTTTCTTCAGTGATGTACCTACTGCTCACTATCGCCAAAAGGTAAAACATGTTCTCTATTCCACAAATATGAGCTGTCCAAAGCACGGTTTTCAACATGGGAACATGGAACTTCCATGAGAGTGTCCATGGAATAAGGCCATACCTGAATGGTGTTTTGGAGCCATCATTAACCGCAACAGCAGATACGATGGTTCTTAATGGGACTGATATTCCTGATGCCTGTAAACACTTGTCAAGGTTCTTCAACCAAAAAAACGAAAATCCATCTGTATCTTGTAAGTCCCTGCAAGTGTCGCTTGACAAGAGAGAAATTGTACAAAGCCCTCCCAAAGCTTCCCTACCATTCCTGGAACTATGCAAATGCATCAAGTGATCACAACTGGGTGCAACAACACTTTTGTACAGAGAAGCCAGCTGTTTCTGCAACCAAATTGTGATTGTTATAATCCAAGACGTTTACCTTCCAATTCCATCTTGACCATCTGAAAGTAGCAGGCAAACCCAGTTTATGGTACAATCGCAAAGAAGATCAAGCGAAGCAAAAACCTGTCTCATCACACCTGGCATATGCCACAGCACGAGAACCATATTTCCCACAAGGAATCTGGACTCATTAAACCGAGCTGTGCAACGTATCGAGGAACTCAAAAAAATCACAGGAACTTGATCGAAAACAATCAATATGTTATACTCTGACAGACCGTACTTTGATGAATCCTATCGAATGCGACCAACTGAGCCTTAGCCGTCTCTCAATTGATATACCTAGCAACGTGCATCCTAATCCTTGAAATCTCTGCGATGGAGATTGTCTCCCACATGCTGCAGTGTATTGGCTTGTTGGACATGAGCCATTCCGCTTCATCAGAGATGATAAAATCCTATCCAAATCGACCAACTTGAGCCTTCAGCTGCTCTCAAAGTGAGTATCCTAGCAACTTGCATCCTGTGAAAGTCTCTGCGATGGAGATTGTCTCCCCATGCTGGCAAGTGAATTGGCTTTTGGACCCTGAGCACAATGCCGCTTTCAGAGTATGCGATCCAGAGGTCATGGAGCTAGTAACTACTGCATGAGAGAGACTCCGTTGACTCCAAACTATCAAAAGGGTACTGAACTGACTGACCAAAGAATCAGAGCTGGCTTTGAATAACTTTTGCAATGTATTCGGATTCTGGCGAATTCAACCACCAAAGCGTCTGACAAGGGATATCATCTCAACAATATTACGAAAAGAAGTCCTTTTGAAATCCGTAAGCCTCAGTGTTTACATGGGGAATTTGTGCAGATGATGGCAGTTTCATTCATCCTGGGTGCTGAGATCTTTTCTGTGTATCCCACAATGGTGGTAATCCTAACATCATAAGAGACCCTTCATCGAATATTGGTCATCCAATATGGTACCCCAAGAACTCCGACAACAGATTGAGAAGCTCTATCATCCAATGGACCGTCGACAAGGAAACAGCCCAGGAATCAATTCTTTCCAACCCACTACACTTTGTACCTTTGTGGCCACAAAAATCGCTCTTTCAGATCAAAACAAACAAACACAACGACAGCCAGATAGACAACATTACAACGAAATAAGCAACAACCACTGGAACCACATCAACCAAAGTACGTTTATTATTGGCAGAGGACAAAGACTTTGGCCCAAATTTTAGTTGGTGGCAGCACGTAAGTTGTACTCTATGACGATAAACCATATCCAGGACTTGTTCTGGATGTGGGGAAGATGGTGACCTTCTAGTCAAATGCCTTACATCATGTTGGGCAACACCGGGTTAACTTTGGCCAACCGTGTCATTGAGACTTTTGCTGGTATGGAAAAATCAAACGTCATTGCTGTAATCCCTGTAGCTGCAGAAAGTAACAAATCGTCACTTGCAAATTGATCCTGAGATTCTAAAGGAAATTGTTTTGCATATGCAATAAACAAACACGACGACTAACATCACTCACCCAATGATCATACAATTGGTGAAGGACAGTATTTTTTGCTCTTTTATTTTTTTCGTGTTGCATGGTGTTGGTGCATTCATACCAATCCAAGTGAACTGTAAATATACATTAATACTTTGAATACATTCCTGAGCATTTGTATCTTCACATTTTATATAATCTGTTAATGAGTTTATGCGCAGCTAGTGTTCGACTTTATAACTAAAATAAGGACCTGTTACTAACAATCAACCACTTACAATAGATTTACATTAACATGAAATATTTTCAACCATTATTTGCCATTCACTGCTATGCTTTTGTATAGATAGCAATTTATTTATTTTCCTTCGGCTACGATG
>CM067357.1:37080738-37173238 GCA_034190875.2 Urechis unicinctus
ATTATTAATTAGCTGATAACAACATCAGGAATATAACTGATTTAGATAATTTAATTTGTTGTGTACTAAAGGACACAGTGCAATGTTTAAGTATAGAAATAATACTGATCAGATATAAAATCATATGAATATTTGTGTTTTAAATTCGTTATTAAATAGATAATAATTGTCATCCCAATAGCATTGGTTTATGATAAGTTCTAGTTTTAAAAAAGAAGTTTGATTTGTTTATCTTTGTAGGTGTGTCTGGAGGTATATTGGAAACCTGAACCTGATCAGTATGCCCACCTTTTACAAAGACTCCACAGGTTATCTGTGACTCCTCAAACGCAAGTTATGATTGATGCCATTCGACTGACTGTAATCCAAAACTGGGATGTATTCTTTGACAGACATCCATTAATTACTGCCGTGGAGCTGTTTGAGCTTAAACAGCCCAGATAGCACAACGCTGGTGGGCCACCGGTGGGCCATCGGCCCGTTGGTGGCAGCCACCGATGGCCCACCGGTGGCGTGATCAGCTGTTGGCCGTCGGCCAGCCAGGGGCAAGCCGCAAGCCGACGGGCCGACAGTGGCCCACCGATAACTCATCAATTATAGCCGTCATTCTACCGGCGGCAAGCCGCTCATAGTGGCAAGCCGACGGGCCAACAGTGGCCCACCGATAACTCATCAAGTATTTAAAAATGCCTAAAACTAATATACAAAGAAGAACAGCAACACCATATTTTAATTAGTTTATTAAGAAAGCTAAATTTCTTCCTCAGAAGTCAAATCGTTATAATCAATAAGTGCAGCGAGCCTTGTCATCTGTAGCTCTTCATTCAGTTCTTTTTCTGAAATCAAGTAGACATGAAGATTTATATTAACAATAATTTTTTTATTATTTATATATATACCTCCACACCCCTCTTACCTCCCTCCCAGACCCTACGCTGCCCTTCCCAACCCGAGGCTACCCTGCCCTACCCGACCCTGACCACCGCTACCCTACACTACCCGACGCTACCATGCCCGACCCGACCGTACGCTGCCCTACCCGACCCGGCCCTATGCTACCCAACGCTGCCCACCGCTACCCTACCCTACCCGACGCTACCATGCCCAAGCGCAACCACCGTATGCCATGCTTGGGACGCCGCGCTCTGGAGTCTGGTCGCTTGTGACAGGCGAGCTAGGGGGCTAGGCATGGTGCGTCGGCAATGAGAGTAGTTAAGCTATTCAGGGCGTCAACATTCCTTGTTAAAATGGAAATTTATATTGATGATGGTTAAATTCAACGTTAATGTACATAAGTGAATAACGCGCAAGTCCGGTATTAATCATAAAACTTGGGTACGAGTTGGTCTAGGTACGAGTTGGTATGGGTACGAGTAGCCCTACAAGACGTCTGCGTAGACGTCTTACCGTTTCTCGAAACAACGCTACTCAATTATTTTTAGATCGATTCAGACAACTACCAAACACCAAACATACACAAGTGATTGAGTTATAGAATGCAATGATGTTTTACGGACAATTTCATCCCTTTTCGGCTGGTGATTTCATCCGTGGTAATTATGTATAGTTCGATCAACTTGGGAAGCGGTAAAAAGTCAGAAATACAGCAACATGTTTGTTTACAAGTTCAAGACCACATGCGTTGCGCGGGGGGGGGGGGGGGGGCACTTAAGTGTAAAGATATAGTATACATGTGCCGCACGAAGGGGGTGGTTTTTTCAACATCTCGGCTTTTACGACGGGTTAGACATTCGCATAATACCTTGTACGTTGGAGTATACTTTTTCTCATTCTCAACGAGTACAACGGGTACGGGTTTTCGAGGTCCCGCGGCACACCCCTATCCGAGTTAGGGTAAGTGCCCCCCACTTGGGATGCTAAGGCAATGCGGGAAATCGCGAGAATTAATAGTTTCTAAAATGGCAGACATCGTATCGCGATTTGTTAGGAAACGAACTATCGATGCCATTTATTGAAGAATAGCGTCGAGTGGTGGTAAGTTTTTTGGCGCGTAAAGTCTATTTTTTGTAAAGGCTCTTGATATATGTTATTTTCTAGGTACGTAGAGTAGTCCTTCAACCCAAACGAGAACTTGCCGACTGTGTTTGACGAACTCTTCGTAACGGTATAAATTCATGTTACCGTTACACCGGAGCTAGGGTACGAGTTGACCCTAACTCCTTAAATCCAACTCGTGTAAATTTCATGAAAAAAACAACCAAATACAAAGAAATGCGATGAATACTAGATATTTTCATATCCCATGTATTATCTTAATACGTATTTAAAATGGATAAAAGAACTGCAACTCACCTAACACAGTAGAAGTGATGAACACTAAGCGATTTTTACGAATTTCCAAATACCCGCCAACATTCAGCGACTGAACTAAGGTTAAGGTCGTTACTAATTTGCAAAGATGCAGCTAGATGGCGCGATGGCAGACATCCAGCCTAAGACGAGCCACCGTTGGACCGTCAGCTGGTAACTGCCGACGATAGCCACCAGCGGGCCGCTGGCTTTGTGTTATCTGGGAGTCTTTTCTGGCTGCCAGAAATCAAATAACGGCTACTGGGACTAAAGACAAAGTACAAATGGAAGTTAATGAAAACCAGTTGTCTGATGATCAGCTCTCTTGCAGTGAGGTGTCACAAGTGACCTATGAAATGTGGCGCAGTAAAGCCCGCAACTTCAGTAACCTTGAACCTACTCTATTACTGTCATTGTCAGAATATCTCCCAAGTGAAAATATAAAACCTACACAAGTCTTCCTATCCCGTTTGATGTGGGAAATTCAGAAAAGTGTTTTAGAAAAAGATCAAAGTGTCATCCTTGCTTTTCGGTTAATCAAGGCCATAGCAAAGCATAATATCAGCTCCCTAAGGTCGCTAGAGGAATGGTGTATCGAGAAGTTGACTAGGAGAGTGTGTTATTTTTCACTAACCAGTCACAAAGACATAGTACAGTGTGTGGAGTTATTAGGGTGGTATTGTCCAGCCATGCTACAAGAAATTGGAGCAATAACATGTGAAAAACCATCCATCACTGACAAAATGGTAATACTTGACGAGTTTTACCAAGGAGTTATATAACTAAAGAAGGAGTGGCCTTTGAAATTTCAAAAGATTAAAAAATATATGACGAAGTTCAAAGCCGAAAATATGGCGTCTCGATGCGGAATAAACACTTGCAAACTTTAATCAAATAAAACATATTGATTACCCAAAAAAGGAAACTATGATAATCAGCGTGTTCCACAACACCTCTGACTGACTCGTATACCCGCAATATGGTTCCACTAAAGGGAACTCACCAATAAAACTTCAAGAAGGTTTTCGTAACAAAACTGCTAGACTAGTCTTTATTTCAGCTGCGAAAATGCTACCTGCTGTCTGCGGAAGATGCCACAGCTTAAATATACAAGGTCACGTGACCATGCGGTTATCAATGCGAAATGCTAATATCACAATAAATGCATAGACATAAAAATACTATACAAGTTATACATTATATAAAAACACAGGAAACATCAATATACACAGGGAACATCAATATACCTACATAGGAAACATCAATACAAAAGCACATTAATTCAAAAGTGCGACCAATGAACAAAATTTCTCACCCATCATTTACTGCGCGACTCAGACCCCCCCCCCCCCCCTAGAGCGGGAAGCAGTTTGGCGCGAAAACACGCTTCTGCCACGCTGCCCCAACATTACCAAGTGTTTGGCCCAAACATGCCACATACAAGCATACCCACACAAACGTTTCATGCAACAACACAAAAAGAAAAGAAATGCCACAAATAACAGAAAACACGCTTCTGCCACATATGTATATGTTTTTTTCATGGAACAGATATTTTATGTTGGAAAGCAGTGATTTTCATTTCATATTTGGAAATTTTTCCCTCCTTCTAAAATAATCATATTTTGCTGTTGCAAACAAGCGTTATTTGGTTGATTATTAAACATCACACAGTTTATAACCTGAGTGCATAGACTGCTGAAACTTTCATTATGTATTTTTTTTTACTTCTGCAAACCATTAACAATCTTTATATTATTGTTTGTTGTAGTTGTGAAGTTGTGTGCCAGTTGCTGTGTATTGAAATGGGAACTTTTCTGAATAACAAATCATCAGACATAACAGGTGATTGTGTTCATCATCATGCACAGTATTTAACAAAGATTTAATAATTTGTCGATTCAATTGAATAACGATTTGACAAACTAAAATGAGGGAGGATAGATATTTTATATTCCTCGTGTTTGCTCATCATCATCATAATCATCATAATCATCATCATCATCATCATCGCGGATGCATTATGATCACGTGCGCCGATCATAAATGGATAATCATAGCGTATAAGTGTCATGAATGCTACTAATTACTTTACCTTGCTATTTTACATGCTGTGATTTTAAGGTTGGTTCTCAACAGCCAGACTGCTCCAGTTTGTATCTCGGTGTTTAGATCTCCCTCCAAGTATCAGGTATGTAACTTTTTCCTTCGTGCCATTCTTTTGTTGTTTTGATTTGAAACCATCTGAGGCAAATTCTGTGTTGTTTCTCAGTAGCCCAAAAGACCAACGTCAGGTTATATTTATCACCTTAAGAGGGAGTGCATGCATCGCTCCCGTACTTAGTTCGAAAGAGCTATTTCTCAGCAGTCTTTGTGGACAATCAAATTCGATATCATTGCACGACAAAGTCTGGACTATATGTTGGCATGTGTTTTGGGTGTTCTACCGAACTTAGGTGACTTATAATAACTTTTGTGTGAAAACTGCTGAATGATTTCCTCCGATATAAAATATTTGATGCTCATTTTTGTAGATTGTATCATTGAACCAACAGAACACTCCGACTCTCCTGGGTCTACGTACAAGTAAGTTATGCTGAATTTTATTGTTTTAATTTTTGCATCTGAATAATTCGTGTTGTGGTTATACAATTATTATTGACAGAAAAATAGAATCTATTCATTGTTGTAGAGTAGCTGTGTTGGAGTTGACACAGGATTGTTTCCATGTAAACACGGGTCAGCTGAGAGGGCTTCCATATGACTACGCCCAGCAGCTTCAGGCCGATGGATACATGGTTATTATTGTATGTATAATATATCAATCTCTCAGGCTGAATGTGGTGAGGAGTGGCAGGAATTTTCAGTGAAGAGTGATGCATTCAAAGGAATTTTGTGATGAATTGCATTCAGTCTTTGAATTAAAAGTAGAATATATTTTTGAAAAAGAATGGATGAGTATAAATATTTCATTCTGATGTAATATTAACATTTTATTTCAATGAAGGTAGCAATGCACACAATAATTATCAGTTCCAGTTGTACTTGTCTGTAATTTGACATCTTTCTTTCTGTGGTCGTTTGCAGATGAAAATGGAGATATTGCGTCACAGAAAACAGATAATCAGAGGCAATATATCACAGAGAAGGTGAACTATGCAACTCAACAACAAAACCAGTTCATGTTACCAGCAGACATAGCTTGGTGCTGAAAAGGTCACTATGCTTGTAACATAATGCACCAAACCTGGTGTCATACTTTTGTCAATAAATTTTGCAGAACATGCCAAAATGAAGATGTCTTTGATACAAGCTTGGCTTTATTCAATATTTAAGCAGTTCTGTTTCTGTAATAACTATTTATGTATATGACTTGGATTTTAAAAAGTCAACAATTTACTGTTTTTAGAAACACTTGGAGTTAGGTATATTCCAGTAAATCAAACATATTATTGCAACAAAACGGAAACAGGCATTAAACATACATACAGCAAATCAGAGGGATAGGCCATTTCATTGATAAAAGTTAACAGCACAACTTATTGAGCATCAGTCAGAGAATATGTTACTGCTTCATTTAGTTGACTATGTGTGTAATACTGCACACATTTGATGTCTGATAAACCGATAAAGTGTTATTTTATTATAAGCGAGTGGTTTCAAACCACATCTTCAAAACACAGTACATCAGAATATAGTGATACAGAATTATTCGATATATTAAGGATATAGACATTTCAGGTCCTAAGTAATACAGAAATCTCAAGTCTGAATCCAAAATGCTATATTAGTGTCTATTTAATTCTAAGCCTAAGCAAAATTATGGAAAACTACAGAGGTCATTTTCCAAGTATGCATTTCAACCTATTTATAGTCTGAGTACGTTTGTCAGGCATTAAGCGACTAGGTTGCATCTACAATGGCACTAATAGGGTATCAAAATCAATAGACAACCCTTTATACAAAATAAAAAATAAAAAAAACTATGGCTTTAGGGATGGCATAAGTAGAAAATCATATGACAAAATGTGAACAAAATGAAGATGCATGCCACAATATTATGTTGTACATTTAGCCTAATTGGTTGAATACCCATGTAAGCTAAAACCAATCAGAAATTCTTAGAGTTAATAAATATGATAAGAGATTCGATTCCCATTTTTGGTGAACTTATATCAGTGCAATTTGTTATCATTGGAACTGTTAAATGTTATCAACATACCACAATATCATTTTCCCAGGATATTCAGTCACAACAATTACAAGAGTTTAAGGTTTGCAGCCTTTCTCCTCCGCTGTTCCTTGAGGTATAAATAGTCCCCTTCATTCACTCTGCATCCAAAAAGAAGATACAGTGTCCAGAAGGAAGCCAGTAGCAATCGGGTCAAGGTCATAACTGGATGGACCCACAGTAGAAGCATCAAGCACACACATCCCGAGTGCCGCATGTGTTTGTAGAAGACTTGTGCCTGGTGGGCTTTCTCTAGCATTGGATGACGTTCTTTTTCGAGAACACACATATGATACACTTGCTTGATACCAAGGAATTCTGGCAAATCCATCAAGATTGATGAACCGTAAATGATGACCCAACACACAAGATGAAATACGAAGAAAAATAACCAGGTTGAGGGCATCTCGTATGTGTTCACCGACCAAAGAGAAAGTCCATCATGCGACAAAGGTGAGCTGTTCATTATCAATTCCATAAACCAACACGTTGCCAGAACGTACAAAGATCTGTCAATTGGTTGAAGTCCGAAATCTAACATTTTTTGTTTGTAGCATTTAGTTGCCATGCCTGTATGTTGGATGACGAATAGTATTAGCAGCAGCAACCTCCAAAACATCGGCAAAAAGAGGAAACCCGAGCAAGCGTCTAGTCCCCCGCCGGCAGCAACGGAAATGTTGGAAGCGTTCTTCAATGTCTGGTCGTGTAGGAATTCAGCCAGACGATAAGAGGTGAAGACTCCTTTATATGCGGCAAACAGGCACAATATACAACAAAGGAATGATTTAATTGGTGACATTTTGAAGGGAGGCGTATTTTGTTTTTGTATGTTAAATTCGTCCAGGCATCCAAAACAGGGAATACCACTGCGTGACGTCACATCACTACCTTGGAATCACTTCGGTTAGATGGAGGTACTCTCATTTGCAGCTTTGCACAACTTTAGTCTAATATGGAATTATTCACTGCTTATTTATTGATGATTATCTTTCAAAAATGCATTGCGACAGATGATTGAAGAAATGGAGAGTAGTGGTACATTTGTTCCGAATTTCAGTTAACATTTAAGTCTTGTAAATATTATGCCCTCCCCTGTAAAACAACAATTGGGATCATGTGATACTTGCATGTGACACCGGCTGTTTACTCTATGCTGTCCGTACAGTTAGGTTCGGCTTCCCTGTGATACGGAAGTATATATTGGTTGTATTGGTGTTCTATTGCTTGGGTGACAAAGACAGCAGATAACAGGTAAGACAAAATGTTAAATGATCAAATTGTCATCCTTTGTTCTTTCACAGATAAAAACAGAATATGACTGACTTTTCGCGCATGCGAAGCGTTTCCGTTGCTAAGATCATGGAGTCGAATATGCCAAGAAACTCCGCCTCTGACAGCGCCGCGCTATTCACTACTGTAGCCTAAGGTGGCATAGGATGATCAAAACAACAGGGGCGTTGCCTTGCCTAGGAGTCGAACGGTTATATAAATATATACCTCAGACGTCTTGTAGGGCTAGGAGTAATAAAGCCTATTAAAGGGGTCCCATGGTACGTGGAGAAATTAGAGATTGAGGGATCATGAGAAGCCAAGATCAAAAGAAATAGATAAAGAAAAGGGAACAAGAGATAGTTGTGATGAAGCAATCAAAATATTGGGAAAGCTTGATAGGGATAGAGATTAGCCAAGAGAAAGAAAAGACGAGGGAGAAGGAGATTAAGGGATGGAAGGAAAGAGAAAGAGTTGTGCTAGTCTATCTTCTGCATGCATTGACGTGGAGTAAGGCCACAGTCTGTATGATCTATAGATGTAGATAAGAACCTCTAATACAACTAGGTGCTAAACCAATCAACACTTACAGACACGTGACTGTCGTGTTAAAACCAAGCCAGGAATTACAAATGGTAAGTTTGACAAATAGTGGTCAGGGCTGTCACTGAATTAGATGTGATTGTGTAGTGTTCTACTATTTGACAATTCCTCACATACTTTTACTGTTCCAGAGTGGCTTCATCTTATTCCATTATCACTGCCAGCAACCATTGACCTAATCTGCACAAAGAGTGCACATTTGGGTATTAAAGGGGTAATAGAATTGGGTGATATGTATACAATAAAACACAACAGCGTAAAATGATCTATGACCCTATGTGTTTATCCTCTCTTTATATGTCCCTTAGAAACCATTTAATTTTAGCTACCCTTTTTATTCAGTACCTTTTGAGCAGTGTTGCATTTTTGTTGTTTTACAAACTATACTTAGGGATGTGGAGATGTACCAGTGATTATATTAAAAAATATATTTTTCACACACATCAAATTGATTCAGCAGTCACTTATCCTGGAGTATATTCAATCGTCATATCACATTATTGATATAATTGTTACAGAATGAAACTGCTTTCTGTCTTCCTATTGGCCATCGCCCTGGTGCCTCTAGTGCTTGGTGCTGTTTATAAGGATCTTATCACAGATCTCCCTGGACTCACTTGGACAGTAAACTTCAAGCAATACTCGGGTTACCTCAAGGCAAACGGAAATCGACTTTTGCACTACTGGTGAACAAAGCATTTGTTGCAAGCTTTATTACAAATATCATCGATCAATTGAAAAATGTCTGGTTTTCACAATGTGGATAATTTTGGAACCTTTAATTAATACTCTTTTTACCTGGTGTGTAGGTTTGTGGAGTCTCAAGGGAACCCAGCCTCTGACCCGCTTGTTCTATGGCTCAATGGCGGCCCAGGCTGCAGCTCCTTAGACGGTCTACTTTCTGAACACGGACCTTTTGGGGTACTCTTGTCATTATTCTCATAAAGTTACGGTTGTAGCCGCATTATTGCGCATACATCTATGGCTACATGTGCGGACCATCAAAGATGTTTAAATGTTTACTTTCCATATGCTTCATACTCAGTGATTTTATTTGGATACAGGTGCATGACGATGGGCAAACTCTTTATAAGAATCCAAACAGTTGGAATACAGTAAGTTGATAAAGAAGTGAAATAATTTCAAATAAGCTCTTCTGTTAGTGTAGATATGCTGCTTGTTTAGATAATGAATAGTTAGGTGGTGTAACAATGTTAGCCATGCTTGAGTAATGTACACCACTGTTGACACATAGCCACCATGACGGATCCCAAGTGTCTAGGGTTAAGTATATGGAAGCAACACTTCATGTTGTTCTGCTTATGACATTAATTGTCAAAACCAACCGCAACCCCGATAACTTCCCACTAGCTATGCACTAATCAAGCTATAACCTCCATTTGCTGTGGTTTCATGCAGATTGCCAACATGTTGTACCTTGAGGCTCCTGCTGGAGTGGGTTACTCCTATGCCACTGACAATAACGTCACAACTGACGACGACCAGGTCAGTAAAGGTCATGACCCAGGTCATGACCCATATGAGTTCATCAGACATCCACCAGTCCATGTGTCCCAGTTGTGGAATATGGTTTGGGGAGTATTTCACATATCCATGATATCTGGATAGTTCAGTGGTATAAAAATGTTACGATTCAATGTGTTCAGGTGGCTAAGGACAATCACCAAGCATTGCGCTCGTTTTTGGCCGCATTCCCTGAATTTTCTTCAAATGAGTTCTTCATCACAGGGGAGAGTTACGGGGGGATTTATGTGCCTACATTAGCATCACTGGTTGTGGATGATAGCTCCTTTAACTTCAAGGTGAGACTTTACTGTTTGTGTTGACTGTTGTCTGTTTAAGTTGCTTGTTTCTTTTGTTGAAGCACCTTATGATGACCGAATGTGTTCATAGCTGTATATGTGATCATATAATATATGCGATTATTTGTTCATATGAAGCTCAAATTATTTGCTGGATTTGAAATGAAGTATAAAACTATGAACTTGTGAACAAAATACTGTGAAAGATTGCCAATGATCAGTGGGATGACAATATTCTTTGCATCAGGGCTTTGCTGTCGGGAATGGTTTGAGTGATGCCAGTATGAATGACAATTCTCTCATCTACTTTGCTTACTACCACGGCCTGTTTGCCACTAGGTAAGTGGAGATGTAGAATTGAGACTTCAAGAAGACTTTAGGAGTAATGCACCATTCATATTCAATGTGAAACTTAAAAAGGGACATTACTAAATAGGTTGGCTTGGGGTCTGGTGATTGTGTAGATGTAATGTTGAAAGGTAATTCAACATAAGCTTACCCAGAGAATTCATGAAAAACAAACATAACCACCAGAAAACATTCATTGCTTCTCAAATGGACCTGTTTTGAAGACATTCGTTACATATCTGTAAAGGATGGCCTATCTCCTGTTCTGTCATTTTATGCGTAGCCAATAAGCTATTCATTCACTCCACACTGATATCTATTTCTCTGTATTTGTTCAGCACTTGGGATACTATTGTGAAGTATTGTTGTAAGAATGGATGCAGCACCCGGGAAAACTGTGACTTCACATCCAACCCAACAGGCCAATGCCAAGATGCTGTGAGTATCAAAACAATCAGATGAATTAAGTCTGTTATGTGTGTGTACCAGCATGTGTGCTTATTTGTGTAGCAGTATAGGCAAAATAGTGGTTTCTTTTCTTTTATGGATATATATCATATTTCATTATCAGGATTATCCTTGGCAAAACCTCTCTCCCTAATTAATTCATAATGCTGGATATGATATGGTGCATATGGTTGTATTTTGAATTGCAAGATGAATGGTTAGAAGGATGGATTGCTCAAGAAGTTGATGGGAAGATTGGTCGATGTATAGATATGTGATTATACATGTTGATGGGTGGATGGATATATGTTGTTGTACACTGTGTATGAATTGCTTGTGACTGCCTCAATATGTGTACAGGTCATAGACGGGATGTTATTTCTAAGCGAGTTAAACATTTACAACCTTTATGCCGAGTGTTACCGTGGACCAGACACATTCATAAATAACAAGACTCTTATACACCCTCATGAACATTACCTCCTTCATAGCCTTCCAAAGGTCAAGGCCAAATTCCAGGTAATCTTCCTATTGATATTAAATTTAGGAGCTGTGTTTTTGTATAAAATCTTGGTATTTTCCCCTCAGTTTGGCTGAATTGTGCTTTATCTTTTTGGTTGGAATAAGATAACTTAATGTGTCAAAATACCACTTTCACTCATACTCATAAAGTAACATATAATTATGTTTGTCATATAACAGTGTTTTTGTGTCAACAGACAATGAGTGTTACCTGAATTACTGTGATTTCATTATTGATGTTTAACTGCAGTCAAGATAGGTTAAATTCACTCTGTTACATGCTGTGTTGTTAACATTGTGGTAGAGGCTTATTTACAAGATGGTTATAGCAACTGGTGTGCCCTTCATTGCAAGTTTACTGTGTTTGACAGAGGAAGCTAGCTGGAGGTAACGTGAATGAAGTTCCACCCTGTGTTAACGTCAGAGGTTCAACCACTTACCTCAACAGAGCTGAAGTTCGCCATGCCCTACATATTCCAGATAGCCTGCCTGAGTGGGCTGTCTGCAGGTATTCATGGTCACGTGAATGAAGCGAACTATAAGAAAAATTATATCCTAAGCAATATTCAATCTATAGCTTTAGACAAGCATATTCGCATCTATTCTGGTACATGACATCTGATGCATATCTCTCTCAGCATGACAATGTTATGCTGGGCACTTGCCACAATTTCATGAAGTGAGGTATTTGGTAACAACATCGGTGCCTCATTATCTTAATGAATCTGAACAGTTTGGCCTTAATCAACATGTCAGTTATGTTGCTGTCCACTGATGTTTATTATGGATTGTCTTGGTGTGTTCGACAGCAACTTGCCTTACGGTCGCATTTATAACAATATGCGAGCCCAGTACATGAAGATCTTGGCCACTAAGGTAATTGCTATGTTATAATGGTTAAAGTGTTAGAGGGTTGAGTGGGGGGGGGTGAATTTTGTCTCTCTTTTGTCAAAAATAATAAGCAATATCTTTTTCCATTTAATGGCGTTGTACGTTGCCTTCAGTTGTTCCAACAGTTGTTATAGTACTGTGAACATTTCCTACATTAAAATGTAATCTTATGTATGTTATCGATAATTATTGTTTTTCATATCTATCACAGAGGCATTTGAAAGACTTTCAACTATGTTCTGAATATTGTCAAAACATAGTTAAGGGTTTCACTTGCAACACATAATATGTTACCACTTTCAAAAGTAGAATAGGTCAATCATTCAACTCTTTGAGGTAATTACAATGACTGAAACTATTACACAATGATGTGTGCAGTTTTGTTTACAATGACTAGTTGCTTGTTACATATTTACATGTTATATCATGACATGAATGGACATTTACACATATATACCTTACAGCTGTTTTACATCTATAAAGTGAATTATTATGCCCCTCACAGAAGCAGAGGATTCTGGTATACAACGGGGATGTAGACATGGCATGTAATTACCTTGGAGACCAGTGGTTCACAAACTCACTTGACCTTCCAGTAAGTTCAATAAGATCAAATAAGATTGAGTACACTCTGGTTTTTGATATGTTACTTGGGATATTCAGACTTCATTCCATGTACTTTATGGTTTATTTTTCCGTACAGTTGATGCATAACCGCACCTTATGGCATTACACAGCTGAAGATAAGTCGTCACAAGTGGCAGGCTATGCCAAGGTATTTGAAGGCCTGACATTTGCAACTATCAAGGTAAGATACCTGTCATTCATTGGTTATAGTATGTACACTAAATACAGAGCTGTCACATTGGTTTTAATCATAACTTTACACTTTTCAAATATTTTAATTGATTGAGGGTGTAAATGCAAGTCATCACTGTGTCATTCCTTTTTACGAAAAAAATATCTCATTCAATTTAAATTAAGGTCACATCAGTAGATGTGCTTGTCTCAACTGTATGCTAGAAATTGTTAGGTTAGTTTTAAGACAGGAATTCAAATAACCCATTCAAGATACTTGACTCAACATTCAGAACCAGTCAGTACCTCTCCCCTCAACACATTAACATATTAATGTCTTTTTACAAGTTGCCCGGCAAGGGCAAGGTTTGCATATCTATGTTCATCCAATTGTCAGTACCTGGCACTGGCTGGAATCAAATACAGCTCTCCCAGCTAGCTCTTTTGAACCAAGTGGTGCTTGCGCTCTTAACAAGGGAGTACCCTATCGACTGTTGGGGTACTCCCAGCAAAGACCAAGTCATGGCCTGTTTTTATAACTCTGTAAAAGCCAGGGTATGTAAATGTCAATAACTTTCCATTATAAATGGTGTGTACCCTGGGATTGTAGTGAGTATAATGGATCTCAGCGCTATTGGTTACTTCTGTGTACCAACCCACAAAGCTACACTTGAGAAATATTTAGGGTTTGAGGTTATTTCGTCTGTGGAGTATTTAATGTCAATTTAGGACAATGTTTTGGTTTGCAGGGATCAGGACATATGGTGCCACAGGACAAACCTGTCCCAGCTCTTGTCATGTTCACCAACTTTATCAAAAACAAACCTTTCAAATAGACAAAACTACTGCGGAGTGATTTTATATTCAAGATTTGATAATACATTCAATTCAGCACACAGTGATCGTGAAACTTGTCTTACATGAGAGCGATGCGATTGTAGTTGACAGGCTTATATATGTATACAAAAGCAGATAATCAAGGCTAAGCAAATGACTCGTTAGCACTTCCATGTACAAAATAGGAATTTGTAACGATTTGCACTGAAAATATATGTGTGACTTTATCATCTCAGATCACATTTAACCAAAGCAATAATGTTCTGTTGACTTTTGACAGGTGAGAATGGGGCACTTATGCAATGGTGTAAATAAAACCAATTTGTAAGTGCAAAGCATTTTTATATATTTCCATAGAAATACAACATGGACATGCAAACTTTTTACTTTACTGAAATACAACCAAGCTGTTATTTTACAAGTCAGGATTAAACTGTCATTTTCCAACAAAAATATAAGACAAGAATTTGTATTTTTTTCTCAGACTTGAGGTAATGACAACAACAACAATCCATCCGTGAAGGTTTTCAAGTTTTGTAACATGCCCTAGGATAAATGCTACTCAGAATGTCACGGCATACAAGACTAACCTTTTCTGTCGCATAAACGTGTAACCACTAAAAAAAGAGAAAATGAAATGTCCATGAACCATGAATTCTACTCAGTAAATGTAAAATGACTTCAACACCTACAATGGCAAAAACAATTCATGGGGATCAACAAAGTAAGTAAAAAAAATAATGAGAACTCTGAAATAATGCTTCTGAATTACCGATCCCATTTAAGTCTTTCTCTGATCTGATCGGGTACAGTTTTAATTACTAAGACACAGTTATACATCGCTTGAGTGATGTACAAATCTGTGACAAAATGCTGCCATAACAAACAAATAAACAAGACTACAATTGTACATACTGCAATACACATGTCACTACATAAACCACATGATACGTTATATCAACAGACAACCCCCACCCACCTTACATCCCACAAGGCTAAATGTTTACTTTGTAATCTACATCCCTAGTTAGTCTCTCCATTCTGAAATGTGTAATCTGAAGAGCAATATTTCTTTCTCGCACCATAAAAAGTATGAATTTCAGTATGTCTAGATGGTAATGGTTTGGGTGCGCAGCTAAAACACAGGTTATAATTTCATTGTCTAGTACCTTTAAATGATCTCAAAGCGAACAACTTAACATTATTCTAATAACACCCTGATTAGGGATTCTGTTTACATGCAGATGTTTTTTTCCAAATTATAACATGAACAACCCTATTTTAATTTACATTATCATATATCACATTTTCCCATATCAGTGCAAACATCAACCCATCCAAATCCCCTGAAGCATATTAATAACAGCAATATACATCACAAGCTCTAGTTTAATTTTCCCCAAAATTAATTCAATATAAGCTTTGATGTGAATCACATATTTTTGAAAATATTCTTTTTCAATTAGTAGGTTACCAAGATCGACGAAACCTGACCTGAAGTACATGCTAAATTCAATAAAAAAATTTCTATGAGCAGAAGAAATCGGGATCAATGATCACATTTAATGCATTCATTCATGTTTCGTATATTTCTTGGGGCTTTCCCGCAGCATAAAAGGATATAGACCCCCAACAGCAAAAAAAATATATCTGCAATCACCTTCCAAGCAGGATGGTAGCATTGTAGACCTCAAAATCCACATTTTTTTTAAAACACAGATGCCAAGTTTCAGGGTTCTGTAGAGAGGATAAACAAATGAGATGTATGATGTATTAATAAACATTATGATGAAATTCTTTGACATTATGTCAAAGCACGCATAGCACATTTCAACTGTAAACCACAAACCAGTGATATTTCAGGCAATGTCAAGGTTATACAAATTTATTTGAGGCTTTAACACACACACTGTGAACCATGTCAGGCAACGCAATAGGCAAGGTCAAACGTGAAGGTCAAATGTTTCTGATTGGGGCAATAACATATATCAACCCAGTAACAGCAATGGATCAAATTCAAAGTATCATGACCATAAAAAAACGCCAACTCAGCTCCTCCCATGGAGACAAATATAGAATGTGATTTAGACTACAATCTGTACCACCCACAATGAGTGACTGTGACTTACAATAAGTTAACTCTCCTACAGGGCAGATTTTTGGATGGATTTGACTTTGAGAATGTTAACATCAGCAGCGGGGTCCGTAAGGAAGTGAGCAAAATCACTCTCTCCACTCAAATTTAATAGTTACACAAACATTATAGAAATAGGAAAACAAACAAGCTGTCTCATTGCAGCTCCCTTGCATGTGATGAATAAGATGGTGGGTTGGTCCCAGCGCTCGCTCTGAACAACCTGTCGCAGTACACACCATAACACAAACGTCAATTATGACGATGTAACAATGACCAACTCCAGTCTCTAGCTCCGAACAGTCAGTCGCAGTACACACCATAACACGTCAATTGTGACGATGTAACATGACCGAGCTCCGAACAATCAGTCACAGTACACACCATGACACAAACGTCTTACATGATGATGTAACATGAACTACTCAGTCTCTAAAATACAGTGATGCAGAGGCAGAGCGAGGATGGAGGCGAGAGTTTATGAGATGGACGGGTCAAGTTTGGAGGAGTCTGACTTGAGCATGATGATGTATTGGGCTTCTGTGCAGTCATCCTCTGAAACAGACCATGCAGTACGCACTGAAAGCTGAGCGAGAATTCATAATACATACATGGAGTGTATGCATGTCAGTCTGACTCAAATCAATGGTTGATGTTATGATTGTTATTCACAGCTTACCTCGAATTCCTTCTATGGAATATCTGCTCTCATCAACCAAGTTCTGCACCACCTGAATGACGCAAACCGAAAACTGAGTTATAAACTGAAGAATACTCAATCTCATCCCAGCGGAAACAAATTGATTAAATTTTATAAGCTTGTGACATGTCATTAAGCTGCCAGAGTAAAAAAGTACAGGTTTGGAATCCATTCAGGGAATATAAAAATATGATTTATCATGATACTTAATTTGATGGTAAAGGAAAAAGGCTCCACATTTGCTGTAAAACCTTAGGTGAAAACAAAGTGGATGATTTATGATGTAATTGGTGATAAGAGGGTCAAGAATGGGAATGCCATGGATCAGAATGGAGGGGCAGGATGGAGGGAGGACAGGAGTGGATAGGGGAGAGGAGGAGAGGGTAGAAAAGGAGAGAGGGGAGAGAGGAGGAAGAGGATGAGGAGAGGATAGGAAAAGAGAGAAAGAGAGCACAGAAGAGAGTGAGATGTGACTTACGCTGTCTGTGACGAGGATAGGTATACCGGAGGGACCATGAACACAGACTTGTGAGATCTGACAGGTTGGGATGCTAAAGAGGGTAGCGAGGCGTTCCTGCAGATGGAGAAGAGACAGCTCATCCAGGTAGACAGCATGGTACACTGAAACCACAATCACACAGACAGCTAATGTAGCGAACACAACACACTCTTATATGGCTTTGATAACTGTCCAGTTTAGAAGGTGATTAACTGGAATATTGTAGAGCAAACCTCAGAGCAAAACATTGAACATTACATTGTCGGCCCAAATCACAGTACAACATGACAACAGTCAAATCTGGCTTAAAAGGACACTCTAGGGCCAAGGAGCGCCATATGTCCCTTATAGAAAGGTGTCTGTACCTTGCTAAAGCAGGATGGTTTGTGTAAACTAAAAGTTTGGGCTTTACCAATTCGTTTGTATGTCTGTGAGGACAGTTTGGACTATACATGGTCCATAAATATTCACACCAAATTACAAACAAAAGTTGTCACCCACTTATCACCCAAAAGGTGCACAGTAAACATATGGGCCTTCCCATATGAACTCACAAATAATGCAATGGGCTTGGTGCAAAACTTTCAGTTACTATCCAGCACGATGCTAATCACTCTTTCAATATCCCATATAGAAAATTGACCATAGATAGCCTAACCCCTAACTCATTAACAGACATTTTGGTCACCTCAAGGGCATTGAGCACTTGATAATGATGCCTTGTGTGTAGTAATCACATTTGTGTATTGTGGCGCTGTTAAGAGCTTTACTGTCATATATAGCGCAGTGGAGACGAGTCAAACTCCATCATGGCTGACAAGGATCGCGTGAAGTTCAAAAGGTTTAATTTCAGCAAGTAATGAATAACGTACCGCATTTGGGGTATAGTTCCAGGGAGCGCGTGCGTTGCTTCTTGGTGAACATGCCCTCATCGGTGGCTCCATCATCGTGCTCCCCGTACTGACGCTTGGGCTTCCTCTGCCCGCACGAAACAATGTTCGAGGACAGCGAGGTGGATGTGACTGCTGATGAGACGCTCGATGTAGCCATGCTCAGATTCATAGTGTCCTTTGTCAGAGCTGGCATGTCTGTGTATAAAGGCTTTGGGGACGGAGTGCGCTTGTCACTTTTGTCAGAATCCACATCTGGGGCTGATGCCGGAGAAGTGGAGGAGGGGGGGCTGGGGGATGACCTGCGTTTTGATTTGAAGCCAGAACTTTGTTGCAGGAGAGTGAAGAGACTGACTGAGGTAGGAGGGGCCTTGTTGGGGGAGGTTTGCTGATTGCGTTTTGGGGGTGAAGGCGAGATCTTGGTAGCTCCCAACGGGGGATTGAATTCGTCCGACTTGGGCCGTTGTGAGAGTGTGGGGGCTCGGCCGGTCCAATCTGAAATGTCTCATGGCAATGTTCATACCCTCCATAAATATGTAAACACCTAGTTATACAAGCTCCATGCTTTAAAACCAACCATATGATACGATACAAAACAACCAACCGTCAAAATGAAGGAATCGAAAAACAATCATGTCAAATGAGAAGAGAATAATACAGAGAGTCCTACCTGCTTTGATGTCCTGATAAACGTATATCTTGAGGTGCGGTCTCACAGCTCTGTAACACAAAACACTTTGATGCTACAAACTGTACACTGTAAATTTGTATTAAGCATAACCTGCATCATTTTGTGAACAACTTATAATTTATTGTGATATACAAGTAATAAACTGCTATAAAACCTGTACTGCTATCAAAGAGTTTATACTGTTTAGACTATTGATACAAACTCTCGGGGCTCAGGGGCTGTTAAAGATATGGACTCATCTGATTGGTCGAGGCAACAACAGCTCCAAATTAAACAAAGAATTCCGCGTGGTTTTAAGAGACACTATGACAAGACGCTATGACAATAACACTTCAGCTAACATCTTCAAAATTTCTTCGGGCGAGAGCTTGAGTGAGTAAACTCTTTGCTACTATGCAGTTATCAACTTGTTAATCATCACTGTTGACCTGTAATACATGGTAATTTACCTGTAGTGTATGGCATTATTGAGACGGATTCCATCAGCTAGTCCACAGATCTGAATGAGATCTTCTCGAGACAACCGCAGTAAGTCAGCCCCTGCAAGCATAACAAACTAACAATGGACTTACCATCATAACATGAAAGTAACGTTCAAAATTTGATTTAAATATCAATGGTAATGTCGATAGAGCGGAGTGAGGATGTAAGTTCACGTTCACACACCACTCTTTAGGCTGGTGGATGAACGATGAAATGAACAATTGGGAAATTCTGTCTCTTTCAAACAACGAATTTAAAACACAGCAGCATTTGAATAATGTGTTGAGAAACACCATCAGATGGCACCACTGCAGGGCTGGAAAGCTTTTGAAACATCTTTATACTGCAAATAACTAATGAAAAGCCACTTACCGGAGAAGTTTTGGAATGTGCGGACGTAGTTTGAGAATCGTTGTTTATGTAGCCATTGTGAGACTTGCTGTGCGGTGGTGTTGCTGAAGAGAGGCTGCTGTGGCTGCTCAGGGTCACTGCCGAGGTCAGGGCTGCTGTCACTTTCTGGAGAACGATCTGGCTTAATGCTGACACACAAGGCAAGTATGGACTATAAAGAACCAGGGAACTTTCAAACGTTCGTCAGCAGGCGAGGAGTAAAACTAATCACAGCCTTAAAAGAGATTCGAGATTCATTTTGTCATTGCCAGGAAATGGTTTTATTATATTTTCTGTTTTTGGCTTTTAGCTGAGATGCCACATAGTAATCCTCTTATTGTATTGGGAACACCACATCCTCCGAATTTAATTAACAAAGCTATGCAAATGAGTAGTGACCGGGTCAAGTAACTATGCTTATGCAATATGATAATTTTCTTGTATCATCATCCATACTCCTCCCATTTTCAGCTTTGGATGTCTTGTAGTGTCTGCCAGGTGCCATATTAGGCTTAAAAATCATGTCCCATCAAAAATAAGCAATCAAGACCAAAAAATGATGCCACAGATTGGACTGCTGATATCATAGCCAAAAGTAGTTTCTGGGTGCAATGCACCTTTAAAGCTTTGATAAGAAAACTTGCCTGACTGCTAACACAGTGAATTTCTCAACATTTCCACTGCATTGCTTTACTTAAAATTAAACAAAAGTATGGGGCAGGAGCAATCAGTCATTGCTTGCATCAGATGTGAGGCATAATGCCAGGTAATTTGAGTGGGTCCTGATGCAGAGAACCATTCAGGTGAGTTCTTAGCAGACAGATGCTCTGTAATGAGTTTATGTCATTTGGCAATAGACTGAGTGGAGTGGTCATTGGCAACACACCATATTGTCCCATTTCAAGTGGAATATCATGTCTTATCATTTCAAATGTTTGTCTCATTGCATTGATCACAACTCCCTTGAAATTTACCATGATAATAAGCTGCATCCTAGGTTTTCTTGACTGTAACAATATAGTTTTAACAAATTTTAGATGTAAAATGTGTTGTAACATCGGGCGTACTCACTTTGATGATTTGCTTTTCCTTTTCTCAACAGGAGGCACTTCCGGCTCGTCCTTTTCAGACTCCACCCCGGCGTTGCTAGTAGGCGTTCCCACGGAGATGGACCACTCCTCGGAGTTGTTACGGATGATGGCACTAGTGAATGTCGGGGATGAGTTACCATTGCTGACTTTCTGCGTCTTTTTGTGGTCTAAATAAGCCTTCACTTGGTCGAGGGGCACCTGTAATGTAATAAATGAGAGTGAGGGATCAGTTCTTGATTGCTCGGCTTCAATGTGATTTCCATGATTACAAACTATTAACATCTTTAATCTATGTAATAATGGTATTTCAAGATATATACTAATATTAAATTGCTTTAAAAGTTCTATTGTATTTCTGGTTTTAACAGTAGTCTACTGAATATATATGTTTAAAATTCTGAAAATGAAAGAATTATTAAAATGGTATGGATGAAACATTTCAATTTTGCAGCCAACAAGTCATCTTGACAAGGGTAGTTAATTGACAATGACGGTCGGGAAAAAAATTCAATGATAGTCACAAACAGCTATCATTGAACGTCACAAACCAAAGTGATTATCTATGAGAGTCTAACATACACAATAATAAAACTCACAACCAACTTATTTTCAACAGAAATCCACACTACTGAGGAAATGAAAACGTAGTTATTACATAACAGTGCACACTACAAAGTGAAAGGAATGAAAAGAAGCAAACAACCACTCACCTGTGTATCTTGTTACCATAACTACACATCAGTCTGGCTCTGTGACCATATGTTAATTGCCCATGTTCTAGCATGTAACAGTGATGATTCAATGAAGAGCATGGGTCAATAGACTACAACCACAAGGGTTTAAAGAAACTGGTGCATGGTTATTTCAGAATTTAGTTGAAAGGTAACCATTTGGATGGTTATCAAAGGCTGGAAAATATATGGAGTGGTCAAAACAATAATTATGAAAAGTCCAGTCTAGTTTTCCCCCCATAAAATTACCAGATCTGTTGCCATGGACACAGAACCAGACTGAGACAAGTAAAGGGAGACAGACGCCATGCAGCGGGGTCATTAAGTACAAACAACTCACCTCTATTAGGACAGTGCATTCGTATGAAGGCTGGTATTTTGCCTATGACCAAAAGCGAAACAGAAAAGGGGAAATCTCATGAGAATCGGAGAAAAAGAGGGAACATTAGCTGGTCACAAAATGACAACCTCCTTCCCATTCAGACATTGATCACTGGCATCACACAACACACGTCTTACACATGGTTGGGAATATTTAAACAGTTGTCAATTGATCTACATTGTATTGTCTTCATGGTTAACTCTAAAGGGTTGTCTATGGCACCAAAACCTTCTCCTTTCAATACAACATATATTTGATGAATTGGAACAACCCTGTAGTGCTGTACTGCATTCCACTACACCATAGGATATTTTCATAATAAATTATAATTGAGAGCAACACACTTGCAATGACAATCATCTATATTAGGTTGGTTGAACAGAATGCAGTATCCTTCATATGGAAGGGCATATATACCAGAAGACGCCACAATATGGATGAACAATTCACATTCCCAACCAGGACAATAGTCAATTACAGACAGTCCAAATAATTTGCAACAAATGCAGCCGAAACAAACTTAGCCAATAAGGGTAACATTGTAATTGACTGCAGTGTCTGTAATTGACCATAAACATGCACTCGACTCCACACACAGAACCACAGTCATCTAGAAACCAGTCATGTAGGGTTGCACTCTGTGACCTGCTGATAATCCTTTGACTCCATGGGTACCCACTGCGGCACTGTGGCACCTCTCACACTCTCTGATGGAATAGTTCTCATTGCTAAGTAACTAGTGCCAACACCAACACTTCCCAACCTTCCAAAGAGAAATAAAACACCGTAATTTTGAAGACTGTTTGCAATACCAGGAGTGACACACAATATTTATCCAAGGAAATGATTGGACAGGAAATGAAGCGTGTTAATTACGTTTTCTCCCCTGAAAGTGAAATTCCCTTGCTTAATGTCACATTTTGGGGGAGTGAATGTGGTGTCAGCACTAGAGAGAGAAAAGACATGGAGACTACCTGCTTTCATCTTGGAGCGGCAGATTGTCAGCTAGAAGGAAAGCATTACTAGAACAGTACCTCATTGAGTAGGGTGAGGCAGTATGAGCGACGGTAAAACGACTGAAAAGAAGCACAACGTAGATCCATCAATCACTGCCTAATGATTTCATTCAACCCAGTTGGGAGTACAAACTAGAGTGATAACATGGTGGCATCATTTGATCCCCATCTAAGCTGACTTTCACTTTTAATCAAGTCCTAACCCCCAGGAATTTTGAGGAAAAGGGATAGATGGAGGATTGCTATATATGCTGTAGACCCCTGACAGCTTCATATCTGATAAGGTTGACCCATCATACAACAATATCACTGAAAGGGTAGAGTAAGAAACCCAACCATGTAAGTGAGGATTGTGGTCAGAAGTGACCTGTTTTAATACAACGTGCCACATGACAGAGTGAACAGGGTCTCACTTTAGTACAAAGAGCTCATTTATGGAACTTTAATCGGCTCTATTATAGCAGTGATTGTATTAAGATCTGCTCACCACTTGACACCCAATTTGTGAATCAAATGTAAACTCCATGCTATTGAAGATGGCAATGAAAAATTAGCGAATAAAATAGAACTACAAATATAGCATCATGAATGAACAAACACTACAGGTCGCCATACACTTTGCAACATACTGACAATCACCACTGGATAACCACTGATACCTTAACTGGTAAGAAACAGATGAATTTGCACCTAGGATCCCATGCTAACAACCACTGAACAGCAGTTCAGACTGGCGGGTCCTGGTTTTCCAACAAAGTGGGGAAATCGAAAGTAATATTTACAACAAAAGGTTTTGACATTTTTTATAGTACTTATTTGGATGGAGCTGATTATTCACCAGTGGTTGTCCATAGTATCACAGGTACACATATAAACACCCTCAAATGCACACACCAACAAACACACATGCACCCACAACTTACAAACCATCACAGCTTTCAATTGCCATTTGGGTTAAGGTTGTTCATTAATTCATTGATGGTGGCACCAACATAGAACCACCAGTTATTTGCTCAAAATACACAGACGAAAACCATACAAGTCAACCAGATTACTGAAATCTTCTAACTTATAATCAATTGCAGCTGCCTTTTATTTACATAACACACAGTAAAACACAAAATACTCTTGAGGTTTGACAAAATTGACAAATCTTTGAAATATCCGTTAATGAGTCTCCAAAAATTAAGCAAGTTCTGATTCATATTAAACCACTTGCCTTTTCTGTTTCTGATCGCCGCTCAATCCATGTGCGGTCTGTCTTGTGCTTACGATCAGCACCTTTAGGCTGTAAATATCAAAATAAACTAAACGAGCATTCATACTGAACTGGGCCATAACATTAATACATTGTGAGGTATGGATAACAGAATGAATGACTTATACATCGGTAGAGAATCCACGGAGGTTACCCTGAGCGCTCTTATACAAATACCGTCAAACTCACCATTTCTAAATGATCTGGGATCAAAACACACTTGAAAAACTTCAACCCAAAAATTTCCCACTAGATTAGTTTGATCTGAAATAACTTTAATGACAATGGTCTGATCTCACCTTGAATACTTTGATCTGACATGAAGCAGCATGGACCATCTTGCTGTTCTTGCCCTCGTTAGTATAAGTTTCCACCTGTATTCTGAACGGGACACCTTTCTCCCCGCCATGTTTCTTAGCAGTAAACTCGGTACTGATGCAGTTAACTTTCAGGTATACCCCAGCATCCTTAGACTGGTCCCAGGTAAACTCAATCTCATTCACATCAGGATTTGATTTGACATCCGCAGCCCCGTAAGCCAAAGGTACATCTGAAAGAAAATGTGTATGCACCAGGAGACTTGTTCATGGTGACATGTCTGAACCTTTACTTCAGGGATAGCTTCATTTCATAAATTAATGGGATGATAAATCTCTCTAATACTTCTCACAACATAGCCAGTAAATAACAGATGCTGGTGAAGAAGATGACAATGACATTGACAAGGATGATGATGACGCTGATGATGATGATAGCACTTGCTAGGGTTTTTTGGGAGGGGTATTCTACCTCCTTTTCCCCAAAAATTGTGTGTGTGTGTGTGTGTGGGGGGGGGGGGGGGGGGTAATAAAATCAAACAGAGGGGTAAATTTTCTCTCTCCAAAGGATCCTATTAACAGAGATTGCTAAGTCCATGCACGAAACATAATCACAAAATTTGGAGTCAGCACAATCCAATATCAGCACTGGAAATTGGCACAGCCAGCCTGGGTTGTGGATACATTTAGACTCCAGACCCCATGCACCATTTACGCTAGGCTGTGGGGACTATCTCTAATCAGCCAGTCCCCAACTTCTGTCATCCTGTTCTCCACCTAAGTGTACCAGCCTCAGCTTGATTGGAGGTAGATGCTCATTTACTAATGAACTCCAGTCTGTGATTCGCTGACTGCTAGCGTGCCATCTTCTGCCAGTGGATCACTACAGGAGCTGTCTGGAATAAACCTCATACAGCTAGAGGATTCTTCAGACACACTCACTAGGTCATGGATTCCAAGCAAATCACCAGTGTCAGAAACCATAAGCCCCCGACTGCATTCAGTTATTGAGGGCAATCAGGTTTTCCAAAGTCATGGAGGATGGCTGCATTACAGCTTTTCCCTTTCATCTTACAGCACTAATTTCAAATTTTAAAGGCAGCACAGCACGGATCATTTGAACAAATTCCCCTGTGACTACTGTGAGTGAGTGCAGTTGATGTAAGCAAAGCAGCTTTAGATTAGGAGAGGTTGATAAAGGTTTTCCCATTTACCTGGTGGAGAGTTTCATGGATACTTTAAAATATAGGTATTGGGTCAAATTATGATACTCTCTAAATGCTAATGAGCGCGTGCAGATGCACTCTGGAAAGCTATCTGATGATGATGATGATGATGATGGAGGATAAGTGATGATAGTAATTTAGTATTCTGCACATACCCAAGGTATATGACATATTGAAAATAGGGAAATCAACAAAGACACAATCATTAAAGACATATTTGTTTCCTTCTCTTCGCCAAATGAACTAATTCACATAAATGCAGAATTTGATGTGGTAAGTTTACATTGCAAGATTTGATGGCCAGTATGTCTTCACCAAACTATTCCACAAGATAAGTTGCTTGTGGTAAGTTTACTTGGTGTTTGGAGCATCAGACATAGGTAATGTACATAAATACTACTGGTGACAGCTACATAGTTTCATTTGATCTTTTATTGCTTCTGTTCATCTTTTAACTGACCTGTGTCTAGGATGCGTTCTCCTTGCCGCAACTGTTTCCATGCCGACAGCTGCTCCTGTTCAGTGAATTGCAGTCGCCGGTCATGGAACACAACTCTCACCACACTCTGTCACAGACATGGAACACAACCCTCACCACACTGTCACAGTCATGGAACACAACTCTCATCACACTTTGTCACAGACATGGAACACAACTCTCACCACACTCTGTCACAGACATGAAACACAACTCTCATAACACTGTCACAGACATGGAACACAACTCTCACCACACTCTGTCACAGACATGGAACACAACTCTCATCACACTCTGTCACAGACATGAAACACAACTCTCATCACACTCTGTCACAGTCATGGAACACAACTCTCACCACACTCTGTCATCAGTCATGTCACAGACACACACTCTCAGACATGAAAACACAACTCTCATACACACACTGTCACAGATATGGAACACAATTCTCACAGACACACACACTCTGTCACATGGAACACAGACATGGAACACAACTCTCACCACACTCTGTCACAGACATGGAACACAACACAACTCTCATGGAACACACACTGTCACAGACATGGAACACAACTCTCATCACACTCTGTCACAGTCATGGAACACAACTCTCACCACACTCTGTCACAGACATGGAACACAACTCTCATCACACTCTGTCACAGACATGGAACACAACTCTCACACACTGTCACAGACATGGAACACAACTCTCACCACACTCTGTCACAGACATGGAACACAACTCTCATCACACTGTCATACACATGGAACAACTCTCAACACACCATCACAGTCATGGAACACAACTCTCATCACACTCTGTCACAGTCATGGAACAACTCTCACCACACTCTGTCACAGTCATGGAACACAACTCTCACCACACTCTGTCACAGACATGGAACAAACTCTCACCACACTCTGTCACACAACTCTCATGGTCACAGTCATGGACACAACTCTCATCACACTGTCACAGACATGGAACACAACTCTCACCACACTCTGTCACAGACATGGAACACAACTCTCACCACACTCTGTCACAGACATGGAACACAACTCTCATCACACTCTGTCACAGACATGGAACACAACTCTCACCACACTCTGTCACAGACATGGAACACAACTCTCACCACACTCTGTCATAGACTTGCAGATACCAATAGACACGAAAGCAGGGGGCTAACTTACTGATAAGACACCTACACCAACAGACTCACAGAACGACTGGTAAGGAACCTACGCCTGTATACAGGACTAAAATAGCAACTGATAAAGCACCTACACCTGTGCACAGGACACTGATAACAACTGATAACAACTGATAAGACAACTGACCCTCTGTAGAGGATACATGGAGCACCTGATAACTGACTGAAGAGTTTTGGTTTAGAGCAAAATATCAAACTGAGCTATAAGCAAATGGTTGTGCCTGGCAAGAAAAACCCAGATCTGCTGGCACTCTCTCATCTAAGTACCAGTCACAGGTGATGCATGAGATGCAGTTGGCTGATTACCAAAAATTCTCCCAGCCACTAAGTGCTGGCTTCTATTTGAGCAGATTAAATCCTGTGAGTTCAAGTTTGTTTTGGTGGCGAGTGCTGCAAGGGTGCCAAGTAGAGGTTAAGTGGGTGCTAAGTGTAAACAAGGCCTGGAGGAATTAAATGGTATTCAACATCAAATGAACAAACACAACAATTCCATTTTATGATACCAGTCATACAGTCTGGATAGAAATAAAACTCGGTCATTGTTCCAACCTGGGTTACCTCTGCAGCAGTTGGCGACTCAGCTGCTATTATGACCGTTGTAACCAGCGAATAATCAATGATTACATATAGACCAATCAGCACATCGTGTCCTTCATGCCATCCACGTGCTACTTACGCGCACAATATGACTCCTGACAGTACCACTATCAACCGTCTTCTTCATCTTAAGCTCGTACGACTGACCTGCAACAGGAAACTCTTCATCAGAATGAGGAAATTTAATATTTCTGACATCTTGTCTGTACTACGCTAGAGTCAAACATATCTTCAATACCAATGGCATCTTCCATTTAATTTTATATTTCAGGATATATGACCCTAATGGTACCTCCTGGTGCATGAGGTTGAGGTTGAAATGATGATAGGAGTATTCATGATGTTAAATGTCTGTGGTTTGTTAGCTCACCTTGATTAAGGTATGTCAGTGTTTCCTCATACAGCTTGGTAGCAGGGGATGTAGCTGCCACAAGGATATACTGAAAGGTCCTGCATAAATACACCCACACACATTCAGCATGGTCTCAAGGAAAAACACAAAAGTCAAAAAGCACGCACAGAAATTAGCGCACTCCCCAGAAAATACAAACAGGATCTGAAACATTTTGATAAAAAACACACATAAAGATACACTGTGTCTCATCCAATATATGAATTGCATAATAATGTAATTGGTGCAGATTGCACACCTGTTGATGGCATGATATGCAATAACACCGTCCAGACTCAAGGGGCTAGACATTGTATCAACCATAAAAAGAGTCCAATAATAATGGCCCATGCATGAGCAGTTGTACACTTTTTATGTGTAGCACAACCATGTATGAATTAATGTTTGTGACAATATGAGCAGTTGTACACTGTCAATGTTTGTGACAATATGAGTAGTTGTACACTGTCAATGTTTATGACAATGAGCAGTTGTACACTGTCAATGTTTGTGACAATATGAGCAGTTGCATACGGTTAATGTTTGTGACAATATGAGTAGTTGTACACTGTCAATGTTTGTGACAATATCAGCAGTTGTACTCTGTCAATGTTTGTGAAAATATGCGCACAGTTGTACACTGTTAATGTTTGTGACAATATGAGCAGCTGTACACTGCCAATGTTTGTGACAATAAGCAGTTGTACACTGTTAATGTTTTAACAGTATGAGCAGTTGTACACTGTATGTTTTCACCTGTTACTTTCAGATGTGCGAATTTGTTAACTAGGAGGTGCCTGAATACAATGATGAAGAGACATACCCTTGATTGATGGCTTCATGCTTGAACACAGGCAGAGCCATGAGTGCCTCACTGAAGCACATACATCATGCAACAAGTCAAAGTGGAGCTGTGGTAGTAGACTAAGAATGCCAATCATGTAGGTTGTACAGAAACTGTACATCATTTAAGGCAAGCTGATGTATGGACAATGTGTTATGAAGTTCGATTGAACCCCAATCTTCATGATACAAGCCAAACTGACTACTAATGAAGCTATTGTGGCTCACCTAAATACAACGACTATGTAACAAACAGAACAATCAAGTCATTCATCTCATTAAGTGATCTACTCAAATTAAACGACCTGCGTACTTAGATGTTGAACCCAAACCCATATATAACACTGGTCGTTAATAGTAATCAAGGTTCAAGGTTACAACATGCACTAGGCTTATCAGTGACTCACCTCATGTTGTATGTGGAACTGCCCAGTTCCATTCCCAGGCCTGACAGCGAACCGTCAAAGTCCGCCATCAATATCATCCGTTTTTATGTTGGCCAGCCAGTGAGATATATCTAAACTGTTATTAAAATCGCCGGACATTTCCCACTTCACTTCTAGGGCAACAGATTCAATCAATCTCTTTGAAAGTTTTGCAAATATCAAACCAAATTCAACACCGATAGAAGTTTTGTGGAGTAGCTTCCTCAGTGATGCGTATTTCACTGTACGATGACACACGTGACCACCAACTGTAACCAAATGAGATCAGATAATTGGAACCAAAAACCATCATATATGAACATGATGAATGAAATATGGAAGTACTGTGAAAGCTTCTGCTCATTCATACACAACAAGAAGGTGATTAGTTTTATGACATGTATACAGCTTCCAGGCTATATCGGCAAACAAATTAGGCCGGCACTTGATAAGACACACCAGACGCATCAGCACAGATTTTTGTACAAATCTGGTAAATATTGCAACGCGGCTTATTTAGTGATGTCAATAAGATATGACTATATCACATGAGCTTCTGGGAGTTATGGACCAAAAGATTTCACACGGAACAAGAACAAATTGTCATCCTGGCCTCTTGTTTCACCCCATTTTTTTCTTGAATTCGGGTACAAGAAATAGGACCAATACACATGGCAATATTGTACTTTTTAGAAATAGGAATTGACTGAAACATCAACGGCTTATGAAGTATCATATGTGCTTCTCATTATATATTGGTCTTGTACCACTGAATAGATGTGGACGGGGATCTTCTTCTTTCATTGCATTTAAACTGACAGATGACCAAAATACTAGCCCCATTTTTTTTGGGAGGAGTTATAATAATCTTGCTATTCGTTCTAATCTTTAATTCTTTTAGGTGTCATAATACTATTTATTCATTTCCATATTGACCTATACATAGTAATACTTGACAAATTTCTAGCACTCATATTTACTGTGTACAACTTTTAGCTTGACCAAGACCTATATGGTTCGGCTGTTCCCTTCATTACAGTATCATGCCAGTCCATAAGCCGCAAATCCGATTTCTAACAGCAGAGTAGCTCTCCATGGAGGGCTAGGCAATGTCGTTTAACTGCATCTAATACAATGAACCCTAGTGGAGTTCGGGCATGAGAATACAATCTTTTCTGACTTGTTAAACCAAAACACATCAATATTTGATGTCATCAACGCTCGTTTAAAACCTTAATGTGGCCTAAACATCATGAAATATAATTCGTTCAGTGGCCGACCTATGACCTAGGCTTGTTCATGAGAGGCAAATTGTTCGTCATTGTTTAAGTATAGGGTTTGACCCCTCAGGCTAAGCTTAACCCTACATAACTTAAAAGAATTAAATTCCTGAGAACTGGTCTAAATTCATAAGTTAAACACAGGAATATATAAAGTGATTGACTATTTCATGATTGATATGATGCGAGACCTGCGATAATAACCTACAGAACTAAACTAAATGATCCTATCTCAGAATCCGACTTCTTGTGTAAGTCCATGGTCATGGAATTAAATTATTGCTTCGATTAGCAGGCCCAGCATATTTGGTCCATTAATAACCATGTATAACCAGTCACCACTTCATTGAAGAAGCTAACTAGCCCAGCATTATAACTTCCTGGATTGTTACGTACCTTGATTGTGGGCAAATTTTTCAGTTGTAGAATGGTTCGCTGGCTTTAGCATCTAGAAAGCAATATATATCAAGAGCCTGCGAACAAATCTCTCGCGACGCTCTAAAAGCGGATTCATCCCGAATCTCAATCCATACGCATAGATATGTTAGTACACAACTGACTACGATTGCCACAGGAAGAGATATATGTATATGTATATATATATATATATATATATATATATATATATATATATATATATATATATATATATATATATATATATACATAATCTGTATATACATATATATATATACAGATACATAGCCACTGCGTATATATATATATATATATATATTATATATATATATATATATATACGCAGAACGACTATTTTTTGCGCAAGCGCATAATTTGAAACGGTCACGCCTGCGCAAACAAGTATCATGCGGCAACTATATTTTGAATGCCCTGATATATATACCTACATATATATATATACATACCTACATATATGTATATATATATATATATATATATATATATATATATATATATATATATATATATATATATATAAATATATGTGTAAAAACAAACATATATATATATTTATATATACATATATTAAATATTGGGTGTTTGGTAGTTGTCTGAATCGATCTCAAAATTTATAACATTATGTTGTTTTCAAATAGGGTAAGACGTCTACTCAGACGCCTTGTAGAGCTAAGACTAGGTAAAGAAACTCCGCCTCTGACAGCGCTGCACTATTTACTACTTTCGATCTCTCACATCCGCGCTCTAGAGGCGAAGAGCCGCCTGCGATATTTCTAAGGTTCCTAAGTCAAAATGACAGATGAACTCGCTAAAAACTTACAAAAGCCGTCCATGCCAAAAAAATTTGTGACAAAATGAAAGATTATATCACAAAATGACACGAGGACTGTTTCTATTTCTACAGTTTTGTATAATTGAGCACTAAAATACGGCATATCAAGAAACTTTGTTCAAAAACTCAACATGGCCGACTCCCACATTGAATCAGATCATCAAAACACCAGGGGCGAGTGCCTTGCCTAGGGCTAGGCTAGGCTAAGACAAACTGATAGAAACATGGTTAACTGGTTAATGACGTTGTTTACACTTTCTGACAACACAACATTCTATTCCAAATGATTAGTAACGATACGCTACATCTTAATAATTAATCCTCACAATTCCAATCAATCAACACGCAGGAAAATAGCAGATTATTTCGAAAACATCAACAACTACAACAAACCTCGAATTGTTTTCACTGAATGTTGATTTGCAAATAGTCAGGTCACATGACCTTCATTCCGAGGGATATCTCATTAATTTCACGTGTTTATAGAATACCTAAGTTCGATTAAACTTAATATACCGCAAAATATGCGACTCATAGAGTAATATAATAAATATATCAATAAAATAGGGGGATTAATATCTATTAATGAAAAGCGACTATAACTATGGAATTATGTTACATTACTTTTTATATATGCGACATGCTCCCTGGAGAGATAAAACTATTTGGTAATATATCCGATAGTTTGAATATTTGTAGTGACCCGTGCACGCTTTAGCTGGATCATCATCATAACGTGGACCGGTTACATTTTGGGTCATTTTCTTCAAACGGTCGCGCACATTTATTATTGTTAATAAAAAACAAAATATTGGCTTACTAAGGTGTTTAAAACAAATGCATTTTATTGAACCAATTAATTCAACCAGTGGCTCGGTTCATACTCATCAATAGGACATAATTTAAATTTTACTCCTCCCTCATGAATTCCAATTTATGTCATATGGTGGTGTCCTGGTGCTTGACTTACCATCGTCCCATAAACTGAATTGACAATGGAACAACATGAAAGGTGAGCTACTTGTCTTTACCACTTGAGGTGAAAAAGACATTGGTTTAAAATATTTGGCATGGCTGATTGGCTAATGATTTTGTTTTTACGAGCTGAACAGATGCGACATTCGATGGGATCTGACGACAGTCCACGACCAACAGCCCCACATTACATAGTTCCATTAGCACTGTTAAATTGCCACTCGACTGTCCATTTACAATCATTGAAACGGAACAATCGTTTTATTGTGCAATTACTTTCTCAATCTCACGACCCGATCTCGCACACTTCTGTTATTGGCTGGCAATGCTTGTGGTGTTAACGGCGGCTCCTTAAATCACTTATCTCCGATCATGTATTGTAGATACTTAAGAAATCTCAAGACGCATTTGAAGTAAGGCTGACATGCAATTCTCGTACGACGGGAGAGCCCAAGCATAAGGTAAGGTAAGGGGCCGTACTTAAAAACCCTATATCATCTACATATGTAGCTTCTGCTAAAACCAGGAACAGTAATGCAAATGAATGTTTCAGCCGTTTCTGCTATCTGGTTAAATGCTGCATACAGGGCATAGTTTCGAGAGAATCAGTATTGTCAACTTCCCACATGATGAAAACAATATTTTATCCCCATCCTGAGTGCTCTGTGTAAGTCCAAAGACCATCGCAAGTCTGCCAACGTAAGTTCTATGAAATATATAGAAATCTGAAATATTTTGAGCATCACCACCTAAACCATCCGCACTGCAACCCAAGATGCAGTTTGTGACCGTGTTGATTCACAAATATATTTGTCCATGTCTTATCATGCAGTTTGTCTCATGGTTATTCTGTTGTAATGCCAAAACTTGAGTCCAGAGAAATCCTCGGGTTTTTTGGCATTCAACCACATATGGTCACATTCTGACGTTTTATATTATACATAGCATTGGATGGAACATCCTGAATATCCAGCAAGTCTACATGTGCAGCGACTATTGGGAAAACTGGTATCTCAAGTCAATGTGATGTTCTAAAGCCTCCTATGCCATGCTAGCCATTAGAGACTCCTCAGAAACATAAGGCTTAAAACCCTGGTGTAGAAGTACCCCAAAGGAGTGACAGAACGTCATTGGAGAATTACGTAGAATCCTTATCACCTTGTACAGGCTCACAAAATGATCAAGTTAACACAAGAGTAGATGTCACAAGTGGCCACACAATGACACGAAATACGTGTTCGGCTAGATTTTTTATTTATTATTTGCTCTCTCTGTCAGTAACAGCTACAGATGTCTTCAAATTCTATCACAAACAAATGCCTGTGGGATTTTTTCACCTCTTTGTCAAGTCAATTCTGTAAATCAAACGACTTGATCATACTTACAAACGATTTGTATCCCCGAAATAACCAAATCATAATGCCAAAGATATTACAAGCATCCTCAATATGAAATACTCAACTTGGCAAAATAAAATTTACTACAGACACTAATTTTGTGGCAGAACCACAGGATATGAACTGTATATCCGAATAATGATCATCACATTATCAAAATCTACACTGCATATCCCCCAAACAAAGCTGCAATATCATTTTTCAACAGTGCATACATAACAGACATACAAAAAGAATTGACCCTCCAGACACGTGTTAGATCTGGGATGGTGCATTTTTTTTAATCAGTTATCAATTGAATATATTTTGTCTGTTTATGGACAGTATATACACACAACATATCACCACATATATACAAAACTTGTATCTACATATTTTACATCATATCACAAAAAAGTTTACATATTGTTCAGAGATTTTAGAGCGAGAAAAAGCACTGACCCCCTTTATATCAGTTCTATTTTAGCCGCACGTCATTTCCACTTTATGTCCGAGCACACATGCACGTACCTAACTCTCCATGAAATATATCACAAATAAAAGTATGGCTAATTAAATGCCATTGTTCTTACCGGGAATCTGGCAATTTACATTGCAGTTCTAGTACCTTAGCTTTTCATCTTGCACATGATAAATAGCGCCTCTGAGGTGTCTATCTATTTAATGACACGGCATTTATACTGCAACATGCAACCACCTAAGATGGTATGTGTGCTACTCGGAACCAGCATTGCCCCTGTGACAGTGTCACTGAGACCTTCCACCAATCCGAATAAGGCAACCTTGTAGATTTATCAAGCTAAAGGACTTTATCAGCAACCAAATTGCTAACTTTCACCTTGGCCAGTTTAAGAACTATGCTTGTTTTAGGAATGGCAGTTTGTGCAACAGGTTTGTGTTCGGAGATGACAGTCCATTCGGGATCATCAGGGTCTTCATCCATTGGTTCCTCAACGTCTGATGCTGCATTGCTATGACTGGGGGTCATTATAGGCGTTCCCGAAGACGAGGGGGTGTCTGTTTCAAACACACATCTCCTCCGCACGGATGCCACTGTTTCTGTCCTTGTCAAATCAAGCAGGTCGTCTTCTGATAAAGGGAATGTACGGGCAGCCCATGGGGTGACTGTAACTAACTGTTTATAAGACCTCCCAATTAGATCCTCACTGTGTGAAACCGATCTTGAGCGCACGCCAAGTCGTGATGACATAGACGCAGTTCTCTTGCGGAGAGAAGACTCCTCGTGTTTTGATTTCCGAGAACTCTCCTCAATGGCTTCATCCAGACTGGCAGCGAATGTGCCAGGCATTATAGTGGGCGTGGCTGGAGAGGCAACCAGCTGATGCAGAGTTTCTGTCTGAGAGGTCATGACCTCTGGTGAATCAGGGTCACAGCCTGTAGCCATTAGAGAGAGATTAGCACTACTCTCTGATTTGTGGACATTGGCTCGACCACGTCGATTTGTTGTACTGGGAATCGTTGAGAAGCGTTTCTTTTCAGCGATCTCACACTTCAGGTGACGAGTGACGAAGACATCATCAGTTAAGTCCTCCAAATCACCCTGGATATCAAATAATAATAATTCTACAATCAACTTTTAAAACATATTTTCCAGGTTCAATTATCTCATGATTAACAGACAAGACCACCTTTGATTGTAATAAGCGGCCTTGGCAAGATACACCACGGAACCATTAATTAACCATATTCAATTAGCCACAGTGTGTCATACTCCCCTTAACTTATAATCCAATAGCTCTGAATGTATAAGCACTAGTATACCACCTACCTCATCAATCAACCCATCGTCAGTCTTAGCAACCACATCCACCGTTTCCACCGACTCTGCTTTTGTAGTCAAGTCTTCTTTCGTCTCTGTATCTGCCACGACATCAATGGCATCAGTAAGCATGCCATTCTCCTTCACATCCTGGTTATTGTCTTCTGTTGTTACTTCGTCCGTGGTACCAGGCAGCGGTGAAGAGCAAGAGTCTTCTCCGTTTGTTAGCTCACGCCATCTGAATTACACAACAAATTTAAATAACTGAATTCAGTCATTCAAATTCAATTATTTTTTATCAAGCCTGCCATAATAACTAGCTTATCTACTGCTTCCAGCTAACCAATCTCTTTATAATGCAATATTTAGTTCAATTGTCATGCTCAATTTAATAAACCTTAAATTCAGATAAATATTTCCATAAAAACTGAACTTTGAATAGCAGCATGAATTGGCACCAGAAGCTTATTTTGATGCATTATTAGGGAAACTTAATCCTTTCGAACAATATAACATTACAAAGGGGAGGGTTGATTAGAAGAAAATCTCACTTGGGTGTTACTATTTCCTTGTACTGTAGTTTCTCAACCCTGACAGAGGAAGCGATGCTGTAAGGTATCACTATGTTGTTGATATCATAGGCACTCTCAGCGCGTTTCTTCTTCAGACTATCCTTCAGTGTTCCAGTGTGACTGCTGGTGTTGAGGGGAGACTGACTGTCTCGTCGGCTGGGGGTACACGACTGCATGAGCATGGAGGTGGAGATGGAGCGAGATCGCTGGGAGGGTGTGGGAAGACTCCTCCGTCGATGGAGAGCATCTGAGTCAATGACCAACATATGCTTTGTTCACCAAACGTAACTAAATCAAACTGCGCAGAAGCTTTATGACAGCGACATTGTATAAGCCAACTAACTGACAATTGTCACGAACAAAATGGCTTGCGTTGAATGGATAATGTTAAAGCTTCCAGAACACCCAGCGATGGACAGACCCATGGTGAGTGATAACTTAAATCTATAAACACCAGGATAAAATACCCAAATAATGGATGGCCAGATAGAAAAACAAGCAAGTAACAAGAGAAATGAATGTATGTAGAAGTACACACCAACACCCATGGACTTGCGTTTCCGCTGCAAAGAGCTATCTCCTGGTAACCGTGACAACACATCACCACCAACAGATAGAGGACTGCCTCCAATAACAGATCCACCACAGGACAGGGAGGCAGAACTCTGTGACCTTGACAGCTGCTTCTGCTCATACTTGCTGCGGATCTCTGTAACAGACAAACGTAGTAAACTGACCCAACAGAAACATGATCAGAAAGCAAAACTACACCATCTGTAGCATTAGCCCACACATGGTAATGACTTAATGCAACGTTAATCTTGAAGCATTACGCTCGATCTTGGTAAGATATTTTCAAACACCGAGCTCAGCTTATCATTATCCAAGATGGGCAGACATAACAAAATCCCAATAGTACCATCCACTGACTCACTGGCTGAGGAGAGGAACACAGCCGAACTGCTTTTGCTGAGCCTCTTAGTATATTTACGCACCCTCTCCTTGTTATATTTGGCCCGCCTTGAAGGACAGACAAATACAAACAACATCAGCGATCGTGGTTACTTACATATAGAGATAAACTTCATAGACAATAGAATCAATTTCATTCTTGGAGTAACCACAAGACAAACAGGAATTCATTTTGTGTACTTGGGCAGGGACATACTTGACCAAATATGCTGCATAATATGATATCGTTAATTCTAACATTTCAAAAACATGCAACTCTGATTTTAGGCCATTTTTTTTTTTTTATTTAATAGCAGTGGATTTTAAACTCTATTTCAGTGTTTGAAAGTTCACTGTTTCCATGAAGTTATCGCTTCCTTCATATTCAGTACAGAACTAATAGATTTATGTGGTGTTCGAGGTTTCCCACCTTTTATCATTGGGAATAATGCGGTGTCCTTTTGGAGGAGGCTTCTGTTGCCACTCCCCACTCTTCAATAAGCTCTCAAAATGAACAGACAGAGGCACATCTGTAATACACAATCAACAGAGTACAACCACATACCAAACATGCAGGGGTGCAATATCCAATCAATCATAAAGCGTACAGGAGAATGGCAAACTTGACACCACTTGAAGCCCTTTCAACAGCAACAGCAATCACAACCCATATCTGCACTACCAGTAGTTTTGTCATAACTCTATTGTGATGCTCAAGAAATATATAACCACCCTTTCTCCTGACCATCAAGTAGGCCAGGCCAGGTCAAGCTGCTAGCCCATTATTTGCATCAGTGCATATGAATACACATATGCAAAGGGATTGAGCTTAATTATCAAGCTATTACCTAACTCATTATGATATAATTATGAGATTGTCCCAGATGGACGCCAGCATAACCACTAAAACTCTAATTCTCTGGAAACCAATGACAATGCACCCATAATTGCAGTATTTCATATTGCAGTAATTGCGGTAAATCAACATTAAGAAGAATCTGTATTCTGATCAGGATGTTTAGGTCATCATGCACCCACTCTTAAAATATTGTAACATTTGATTAAACTGCACGCATCAACCATGAATTGCACCACAGTGAGTGTAGCATCAAATGTAGTGCTTACATTACCAACACTACAAGTAATGAGTAACATTTCAATGGTAGCAGCATGGACAGTATAAACGGTCTGCTCTGATCCCAAAATCAGGAACTTCCCATACCAGCCTCTTCCTTTGCATATAAATACAGCTTTTCTACTTGGTCAATTGCTAAAAAGAAAATAGTTGCTCATCAAAATAGAAATTCAAAATAGACATACATAATAATCATTGCCAACCTACAAGTTTAGTCAAGGAGGTCAACTATATTCTACCTTGAACAAGTGCCTATCACTAATAAGTAGACCAGGGGGGCTTACTTTGTGAGGCGCGGGTGATGGAGCAGCACTCACACCAAACTACTGCAAATTAATCAAACAGCTCTAACATAAGACAACATGGGGCAGAGGTCTGGGAATGGTATATGTGACTGTGAAAATAACAAAGCACACTGAGGGGGTGATGTCAGCTTACAGAAAAGCTAATTGGATTACCTAGAACTGGGGAAACCTGCCCCAAACCCAACAAGATGTCTCACAGAAAATTGCTCAGACAAAGATATTATGGAACACAGGCTGAGGCCATTCAAGCACCGCTAGACCTCCCTGACACTGATGAGAGCAGCGATTCTCAATGGGACTCGCATCCACTGGCTATGACACCCAAAGCGAGCTTTAATGGGCGTGCCTGACAAACGTATAAGAGGTAGGGAGGGGCCGACCAGTTTAAAGAAAAGAGGTCTTGAATTAGGTATGGCACTTTTTCAAGGTGGATTACAGAACTTAACAAATGAGAAGACAAAGAACAACATACAATGAAGAATGTGTACAAACCGTAAGGAAAAGAAAGCACTGGGTGGTATGCTGAATCCAGGAGGGCTATTCGCTCTTGCTGGGACATGGTCACACAGTCTAACCTATTCACGTTATTCAAGCGTCCCCCGCACATAGCACAGGGAATCACGGGGGGGAAACAATGACACTTCACAGTAGATAGTTTGGCTGCCTTCCTGCTTAGCTGGTATAGGCCAGCTGTTTTTAGAAGCTTGCGTTTTCGGTAGGTCCTAACAGGTCTACATCTTGCAGCCCGACAACTCGAGTCAATAGCCGGGGACAATGGCTCGAAGGCAGCTATATGAGAAGGGTGTGGGTGAGGCTTGTTTGTGGACTCTGCCGGAGATGAATTTGACATACTCTGCTTTGTTGGATGAGAAGAATCTACATAGCCATTAGGAGTACTGTGGGTGGATAGAGATTTGTTGGAATCCAAAGTGGAATTGGTTGCAGAGACAGCAGGACTGAGAGTTTGAGGTGAATAAACATTTCCAAGTTGCTGGGTCAAGTGAGACGACTGCTTGTCAATATTACTTAGTAAAGTTGAGATATTGGCAGGAGACATCTCAACACCGCCTTTTGAGATAGTAACAGGGGACATCTCCACACCACCTTTCTCAGATGACACTGGTACTCCATCACACATTTGGGGCTTTTGCATTGTGCTTGAACTGAGAGGGTTCCCAGACACTTTGAGGGTAAAGAGCTCTTTGACTGGTGCAGGGTCACCCAATACAACTTCTCCTTTGCTGTTACGGATTTGTCTGTAAATATCATTCTGTTGCCGTATCCTGTATTCGAGGTCTGAGACTTGTGCTTGAAGCCATGTCCAGCGAGCTGCAATGGCTGCTCTGTTTTGACACCACTGCCATTCTGCACGCCGAGTGCTGCAAAATAAAATGCACATTACAGACCTGGCACTTCATTAACAGATGGAATGTACAATGAAATAGATTGGCAATCAATGGTAGACAACAGAATTGTAAATGTATCAATATGATATTTTATAAAAAAGAGAGAGGACTCTCTATCGAGCTGAAATAAGAATGTGTTATTCTGTGAATAAGCAACACGGCAAACAATGTTTCAAGCAATAATTCATATACATTCAGACATACATCAGAGGTTTTGCAGCTTTCCCGTCCCACTCCTCTTCATACATATCCATATCATCACAACTTTCCCCACCAGAACTGCTCTCTGTTGCATCCGAGTCAACAGTACTCTGAAGATGCCTCAGATTAGACTGTAAATGGCCAGTTACTCTGTCAATATCAAGACACATCTCCTCTTCAAGATGAATTTTTCCATCAGAATCCGTTTCTGAAGCAGGGCTGGAATTTAATCCTGCTTCTTTGACCGGACGGTTGAGAGGCTTGAAGCTTTTGTACCAAATTAACCAGGGCAGCTGTAGATAGATTCTTTACATCTTTGCTTTGCAATAGTTCAGCTTTAAATTCATCTGAGGTAGCAGCTTTGGCATTCCGTGATGCTATAAAGGTTTGTTGCTGATTTTCCACAAAACCACACATCTGCTGTTTCACATGGGAAATAGACTGTCGGCTTTGAAGTCTTCTCAGCCTCTTTAAACTCTCTCGGCACGAGTTTCAAGCATCTTTTGTTTTCGACTGGCTTCAGCAGACATCTCTCCTATTGATATAACAGGGTTAGACACAACCCTCTTATCCATATGGATTGGTGTTGACCTGTGACAAAGGTCAGAAGTAGATGAAGTCATGGCAGTACTCACAGTTGTTGAGGCACTAGTGTTAGCAGCAACACTCGTGGACACAATGAAATTAGTCAATGGTCTTGCAAGGCTGTTAACTCCATTTGTTACACAAGTCTTCAAGGCAGTGGAAGCAACAATAGAAGATTGTGTTACAAGCCCCATACTTCCACAAGTAATTGTGACATTAACAAGAGAGTCTGTAGATGGTCTTGATGAATTCAATAATCCAACACTGCCAAGTGATGTTCTACTGTTGTTGTGGTTTGAATGCTGAGAAGCATTATTCAAAGGTGGAACCATGCCTGCAGGTTCTTGGTTATGAGAGTTGCTCCCAGGGTTCAAGGTGCATTTTCCAGTCTGGTCCAGGCCAGACGAGGAAGTTTGACTCATTCCACTGCTTTTCTCACCGGATGCAGGTTGGCATGAGCTGCTGGCAAAGGTAGCACCAGGCTTCACAAGAAGGCTGTCTTGCTTGAATATTTCAGCTAGGTTTGGAACAGCCCCCAGTTGCAGCAGTTTATTGGTTGGTTGTGGGTTGATAACTGACACAGACCCGGAAACAGCTTTCTTGGTATGTAATCCTTTTATGCTAGTGGGTAGGGTAATACATTTTTGCGACTGGCCGACAAGGTTTTGTTCTAGATCACTGCCCCCGACAATGTTGTGTTGAGAATTTGGGGTGAGCTGGTCCCTGGGATGTTTTTCTCTGACTCTCTGAGGCACTTCAGAGGTAAGGGCAGGGGCCATTGCAGCAAGGCAACATAGCCTCAATGTGACAGGGTCAATCACTCTCCCATTTCCGCAGATTTCGTCTGCTGTAAGATTCGAAGCATTAACCTGAGAAGACAAACATCAATAACATTAACTTAACAATATTCCGATAATATTTGCAACTTTGTCATTTAACAAATAATGGCACGTGACGCAAAACCCCTCAATGCTTGCTCAATAAACATACACGGAATTACTATTTTAAAGGTCCGGGCGTTTGGTGCCAAAATAGCACAGTGCATGTATGATCGGCGTCATACGAAGGTATTTCGTAATTCTTGAACGCTATCTCTTACAATACATATATTAATCAATGACGAAGCATTTTTTACATTGCCAAGTCGCAAATACCCCGAAGTGACATAACCAAGTCAAAAATAGTGATTATATTGAAACCACGTGACTAGGCCACGTCCCTTGTACGCCGTTGTACGCGCAAAATTCCCCTGGTGAGCCATTAAGTAGGGCATCGCAAAGCTGTCGAAAATGCGACAAAATAACACACTCTTACCTTACTGGCGGTACATATCGAATGACAGTGTTAAATACCATTGATGTGGTCCGTTTCCCTTGCAGAGTAGCTCATCGAATGCGCTGATTCTGCGCAATATATATTAGTACAAAAATGGCGGACATTTTACGCAGCACAGAGCGAAGCTCATAACAAAACTACAGGCGATGCTCATTAACATCAAAATGACGCCAATAGCTGATACCCCCTATGGGCAACAATTGCAGTCACAAGCCGGCTCTTCCGTCTGCTGGATTTGACGCCTATAAAATCATTAAGTAAGTAACTGAACAAATTATTTGAAATTATTGTAGCACACGTAAAGCTACAAGGAAATGATTTTAAATTTATTTATTTTCCCTCCATATTAATGAAACGAATGTCCCACAATAGCCAAGTAACATAACTTTATTACTTGCATAGTCAAGCGGCTGCCACCAAATTTAAAAGCCAACCCAACAAGCGGGGGTGCGTTCTTATGAGCGGGAACGTTCAATGTGATCGTTCCGCATTAAATACAGTAACATACTAACATGTAAATAATTTGTAACATTTAATAAACATCGACGTACATGTGTACATATCTTTTATATTCTTTAAATGAATTCTATGCATATGAATAACAGTAGAAACAATTTGATTGATTCAGTAAAAATATACATTAAATCCATTTAAAACAAATTTCTACATAATCATGAAATAATTCAATTTGGGTGATATTAACAAATTACTGAAAGTTTCAACACTGCTACATATACAATTGCTGATTCTTTAACTGCTTTAACTGCACGTATAAGAAGAAACTGCACAACATACAGATTATGTACAGTGGTGAATATAATATGCATGTTTAAAAAAGTAACAGTTAAAAAAGTAACAGTATTCATATATCAACTGTATGGTGCTCTAAATGATATGAAATAACAACAATCATTAATGAATTCAACTAGGTTAATGTCTTGCCTTGCAATAGAATGATTTGTAGAACTATTTTGTCATCATTTTAAAGGTGTCAGTGTTTGGGTGAAACTGAAAGAACTCTCAATGCTTTTATTGCAGGCAAGATCTGATCCACTTCGTTGACATCTGTTGCATCAAGGACAGATTTTGTACATAAAAAAGTATGCAATTGTGAGGCAGGTATAATTCATATTCATTTCAGCAGCACTTAGAGGACAAAATGATACCAAGATTAGAAAGTATTCACAGGTTTGGAGTTGTTTGCTTTCAATGATATTATATAGACAGTGCATATTCTTAGACTCAACCTTGAATAAATAATAAGCACCACCCACACTTCAAACAGCAGACAGTCAAAGTATAATCAAGATGTTATAAACAATATTGTATACACAGTAATGTATGTACAAGCCTCGACAGTAGTTGAGGCTTGAATCAATGTAACAGGATGAACATACTTTCTACCAAAATGCTTCAGGTAATTATTTTGTGACTAATGGAACATAAAAAAAAGACTATTCAGAACAATGTTGCATTGCACCCTGACATTATCAGGTAAAATACAGGCATCCAGATCAAGCTTAGCACATTCTCAAGAGCTGGGTCATCAAAACTTTAAATATGAACAATCAGTAATGTTGGTTATACAACAAAACTGCACCTTTTAGCATTGGTATATTTACCTAAAACTTCCAAAAGAGATAGGAGCAGTGGTTGGAAGACACTGAGGAATTCTTCTTGCTCTTCCATCTGTTCAGCTAACCTTAAAAGCATAAACGATGTGGTCAACATTTCACAGATTGAAGTCAAGTCTGTTCATTGGCAATGTGTTTGTTGGTCGATCACACCAATCAAATGAGAGGATACTACAAGATTGTAGAATGTTCATTTTGCAGATATTGTTTAAAGACTCTATATGTTTTTTGTTTTGACAATGTCTTGGAAATTAATCTCATACAACTTCCTGAATGCTGCGTTATATCAAGTACAGTGTAGTAAGAATTTTGTTTCAATTCTCACAGGTGCACATTATCAACAAATAGGGAGTTTTTGATCTGTCTGGCTGCATGGCTGTTGTGGGCTTGACATAATCTAGCAACAGCTTCTATAACAGCACCACTGGCAGCATCCTCATCTGATGAACACATCACCACAGATAATACACCAATATTCAGAAGTAAGTTACTGAACAAGCATCATCAATGAGTAATGCAATATCTGAGAACAGATTTATGTGTTAACAAGACACTTAATATTTGATAATAAATGGCAGTTTTGTAAAGGGCAATACATTCTGTATACCACATGATAATACCTCCTCCTTATTGAATGTTTCCTGTGAATATTACTTTTCAAACATCAAATATTTTGATGAACTATATACTGGAATACTTGTTTTGTCAATAATTCCATGAACAATTTATTGAAGGTTGTCAAGGGCAAAACATACTCACCAAGGCCCAGTAGATCTCTGAGAGTCTTCATTATGTTATGGACCTCTCCAAGCTTAGAGTAAATGTCATTCATACGTGGGTAAATACCACTGCTGTTATCTACAGAAAAAAGCTCTTGGAAATGTTCCACGACGCCCTCAAGAAATTTAACCTTCTCACCGTTTTGGTCCTGGATTACCTATGATCAAAGAGTTTATTTTAGCTCATACACATTTTATCATATCTTAATTAATAATCATAGCCAAATAAGAAAGGGATAATTAAAACAAACCTGGTCACTTATCAGAGCATGTTTAGCTTGGTCAATCAGATTTGTCACCAAAGCATCACCATGGAAACTATTATGCTGCTTAGGAACGCATTCAGAACGGACCAGGTTATTGAGAACAGTTTGAAGTTCCTATAAATAAGCAAAGCAGGTCTGTTGATATCTTCGGAGATAAATATGACATGCCCTGTACAAGCAGGCCACACTGTTGTGCCCATAATACAAAGGGGTAAATGTTAGCCTTGGTCTTAGAAGCAACATATTTGCTTAAACATTCCCACCCTCCTCCCCACAAAAAAAACAAAATCCTCCTCCTTTCGACTGTTTTAGTCAGAGAGTTATGACAATGAGCTTCAAATGCAGCATGCAAGCAGCAAGGCTAAACATTCGCTCAAACTTAATGATTTATTCACCAAGTAATGCCGGCATGGCAGCAGAATATGGGTAAAAAAGTTGCCGTAAAGTGTTGACAAGGATTTACCAGGATAAAAAAAATTGACAGTCAAAACAGTACCACTATCATAGAAACCACTATCATAGTAGTACTTCAGTGATGGGTTTGTTATCAAAATACCAAAGAGCTAAGGTACAATCTCTCACTGAGGTCTTAAATTTTGTTTACACTCTTTACACACTATAAGTCACCGAGTACCCTCTCGACTAGCCCTCACAGCAGAAAAACATTCTAAAGCTAATAAAATCATTGAAGCAGCGTAGTTTAAATCATTGAATAGGATATCAGATTTTTCAATTGTAATTTGCCTTTAGGAATGAGGGTTATATCATAGCTACAAGGAATTACTAAAATACTTGCATGAACGAGAAAAGTAACATTCCTGCATGGCGGAAACTGTTTCAATAATGCTGATTGAGCTGGTAAGTTTTGACAAAACTATAGATAGTTGGAAGCACTATCATCAATAGTTATCATTGTAAGAGTTCACCACCGGTACATTGCATAGGGGCAGTCACTAACACAGTGATCAATGTTTGAATCCTAGTGTTTTACTTTACAAATCCTATCATTATCCAGGGAAATAGATCAGGATAGGAATGATGATAATGAATGGGCATCGGGGTGTCAACACACACATAATCTACTGCAGCTCAAATGAACATGCATCAATTCTACCTTTGACGATTCACAAAGAGTTGTGTGTTGATGATGTACAAGGGGTGTCTGTTCAGCTAGGTTTGGCAATAAAAGATGCAGTGTTTATAGAAAATGGCCAATTGACCTTCATGTGCTTGAGTTGATCAGCCCAGAACTCCAGGGTGGGGAGGACATGTTGCCAAGTCTTTTCACACCATACAGCATGACTGGTTCTTGAAGTGCCATGCCCACATCCCTCGTAACCAGGGGCAACCGGAACACCGGGAGTTGCAACCAGGAGTAAAATGGCTTCAGCAAACTGATGAAGTACAGCAAAATAATAACCAGAGTGACAGCATTAGGAGAATATAATACACTGACACATATTTATAAGAACAGTAACTTTGTGAATTTCCACAAAGATAGTTTGCATGGAATCGTGCAGACCAGATGTGTCCACCATGTGTTATGATGCCAAGAGCTACTCAATATGCACCCAAATGTGTGGTTCATCTGATAAACAGGTAACTCAACACACCTGCTTGAGACGAGGAAGTCCTGCCTTTATGTTGTGCAATGCAGGTAAAATATGATTCTCATCAACAACATCCAATTCCCTACAGACCTCCTGAAAAAGGTTAATTATAAGGTTTGACATAACTGTCAATTGAGACAATAAGGACTTCAAAATGGCAGCCTATGTTGTCAGCAATTATAAATGTAGTATGTTCATAAATGCTTCACTATCAAGACTGAAAAAAATGATATATTTGTTAGTACCTCTAGAATGTGTGCTTGGTGAGGATTCAATATATTTTCCCCAGTGGCTCTTTTTATTTTTCGTGGTTCTTTCTGGTGTCAGACTGAACACGATTCATAAAATATTATGACGTAATAAAATCTAAGACCAGACTTCACTGTCTCATAAAGGCTTGTCAACACGTGATCATAGACTTTTCAATCATAAAATATCAACATTTGATATATTCACTTGACAACTAACTTACGCAACTCTTCCTGATGTGTATTGCTTCATAATCGTCTGCAGTTTCCTGGCTTTCAATTGACACTCTCGCAGATCCTTCAATTCTGGCCTGAAATATTCAACTTGTTTATTACCAATTAGTGTGACGATATCATATAATAATAATAATAATAATAATAATAAAAAAGATGTACATTTAATTGCTTCAGTTATTTACCATTTTTACACAAATATATGTCATACATATGTCAGTAATGCAGAACAAGTACCAGCAGAAACAAAATTATTGGCATTTAAAATTTGATGGCTTAAAAAATGATAAAAAATAACTATACCTAGCTTGGAGCTCCAGCTTCAGTATTTCATTAGAGTTCTCCAACTCCTTGTATTTCTTCTTATTTTCTCGTAATTGCTTTTCATACCCCTGTAGTGCCAAACACATATAGTTTTATTCACAGCAACCTAACTAGACAAAATGGTAGTAAAAAAACTAATTAACTTAGTCATGAAAATGCCAAAGTAGACTTGTCGTAGATGGATCATACACAGTATATTGGACACACTCTGTACACAAATACCTGTTAATAAGAACTGTTTGTAACCAAAAGTGGCACCCCTTGCAAATTGGAGCAAACAGTCAATAAAGGTATCTTCTAAGGTTTCTGCTAAAACTTGTTTTACTGAATATGCTAATTTATATTTCAGAACAAAACTACCTTGATCAGAGACTTGAAGTTAGGAACAGCCTCTCCTTTTGCAAGATAATCAGTAGAATCTTTTTTCGGCAAACTTTTGTTGCTATGGAGACTATTGCTAAGGTGATCCATAGGTTTTCTCACAATTTCCAGTTCTTTCCGGAGACTGGCTATCTCTCGTTCGTAAGAATTCACCATATCCAACAGCCTTCTCACATATAATCAGTATTTGATGACAATCATTGGTAATACATTTGGATAGCAGGGAAAATGAACAAAACCCTATTTACATGTAACCTTTCTCACCAACATCAATCAACAAGACTTAATTCAAAAAAAAAGAGTACACTTTTGCACCTCAATCAATAAAGCAACTGACATAGAATATTGGTGACGAGGAATGATATTTTCTTGAAAAGAGAAGAATTATTCAACTAATCACAGGTCCCCAGATAATCTGCTGCGCAGTACTAGCCTGACGTATAAAAGAGCACATTAGATCAGATGCTTAGACAATTAAAGACGCTGGACACACCTGTCGTCAAGGTTACCTCTCTCAGTTCGCTGCTGCACCTGAGACAGAATCTGATCAGGCTGGGATGCTGTTCTCTCCTAGTAACATAAACATGGCTAATTATTATTTATTAATAAATTGCAGTTAAAAATGCAACCTTGGAAACCTAATAAAATTAATATTACCACAACCTTAACTTGGTGAAATAAGATGAAATGTGTATAAATTAACATGTACCATTAAAGGTAATGATTGAAACAAGATTTATCATAAAAACTATTAGATTAACTTAATTTATATTACCAACTGTAATAAAAAGTCCCTAAAAAGGTCACATTATAAAAGAGCACAATCCAAAGAAAAGTTGATCACATTCTACGTACAGGTCTAAATCCAATAAACAATCACCATTATGATGATTTTCATTATTTTGATGATAGAAATGTGTTTATCGAAAGACCACATATTCCAATGTGAAATCAAGCAAATACACAGGGTACTATGATAATTCACAAAATGGTTGTATGTGCGTTTCTACGTAATGGGGAACTATATGTGCATCCAAAAAGACCTAAATCAGCGCATCTTGAAAATTCAATAGTTGATAAAAAAAACAGACGATGTTTGTAATCGTCATTAATAGAAACAATACAAAAATGTTAGAACATTAAATGGAGTTTACAAAGCAATATTTTGCAAAACAAAACAATCATTGACTCTCAATACTACCTCCTTGCTCTTCCAAGACATGGATAACTCTGGCCTCTGTTGATAACTGGAAAAGTGGGTATCATCCCCCAGGGAGGTCATAGAATGCAGTCTTCCTGATTCGTTAAAGATGGCGGTAGACGTACTAAGTTGAAGATCCTGTAAATTCTATATAAGCAACACATGGAGAGGGGAAACTTATCTACAAAGCTTAAAGATGCATTTGTTGTTAGGGCCAGGTTATATTTTTATGTTATGTCTGTTTTGGTCTGGTTTCTTTAATGACTTGATTGTAATCTTTATTTCGTATTGGGAACACCAAATTATTGAAAATTCATCAATATCAGCGCTTTGAAAACATCCTCCGAAATATACAAATGAGTAGCTATGCATGCATAATACATTTTCTAGTATTATCCCACAAACAGTTTTCAGCTTTGGATGTCTTGTAGCAACAACCACGTGCCTTGTCTTGCTAATTATTCACGTCCCATCAAAAAATGAAATCAGACATAACAAAGGCCTAATAGTAGGAGTCACATATGTCTCTTGATGGTACAGTTATCATACAAAAAAGAAGTTTTTTTCAAATTGGAATTTTTATGATTTTATAAGAAATGCATCTTTAAGAATTCAGAAATAAAGTGTTGAGTGTCCCAACTTGATTCAAGAATGTTGGGTTACTTCAAGCTAGATAAGCCACACATGATTAAATTCAAGACTTTCAGTTTAAAAAGCTTAGAGACAGAGGCAGAAATTGATAAATTTACAAAAGTATATTCTATTTTCAGGTGCAATAAAATATCAAACATGTGAAATTACAGTGGAAACAACAGGGTAGTATGGATATCAAGTCTAGGGGTGGATAAGAAAAAAACTATCATGATAAAACATATTTGCAACAACTATTTCTAAGATAAATGCATGAAGTGGGTAGCATCAAAGAGCTATGATTACCAGACAAGAGTTGGTATCATTGCCAGATTAGAGCCATATTGCTGATGGCTTAACTATGGCATATTTTTTATGACTGTAGGGTGTGTAATATGGGTCTAATCCACACATTAAGCAAAGCTAAAAATAACACAGGCTTTTGTTATGGGTTGGCTTCCGTAGGAAATTCTATATCAGTGCTTTTTCACACAGCTGTGAGAGTTTAAAGCTTGAGGAAAAGGAGAAAAATGTTAAGTGCCAACAACCAAATACCTGGAGTTTGCTACGTGAAGATTCAATGAGGTACTTCAGATCTTTGTTCTTGGTTTCTAGTTTTTCTGCTACATGTGTTTGGGCTTTCAACTCCTCTCTTAAAAAAAATGGTAAAATTTGAAAATTCATGTCAAGTATTGACAAACTCTTAAATACAGATCCATTGACTTTCAATAAATGATCTTGTATGCAAAAAAGAGTTGATGTCAATTCAGAGGAAAGGTAAATAATGAATAATTGAAAGAATGCAGTTAGAGATATCCTCTTAATCTTAATATTATACGTACCTTAACAACTCATCATAATCTCAATAAAAAACACATATAAATCAATATAAACCTATAATGCCCCCATACAACGTTGATAATGCCACCAGTTCTTTAGTTACCTGAGTTGGTTGTTGGTAAGAATCAACTCCTGTATAAGCTCTTGTCTTCTATCACAGTCGCGAACCAACGTCTGGATACTCTGCCTCAATTGTCTGCACGTTTCTGATGACAGGACAACTATGTCTGCAATCGTAAATATGCAGGCAATTACCACGAATGCAAACCAGCTGGTTGATGAATATATAGAGCCATGATAATACACTATATCTCCATGTATTCTCTCCAATATAGCAAGGTCGACAACTACTGATAGCAAATATATACAAAATAGTTAATTGGGCATGATGGATACACCATTGACAATTTAATTGATCAGGAATAATTTATGTATACTGATATCGTAAAATATTAAGAAATACACATGCAAAGGTGAGCATGTTCATTGCTAATCAACATGCTGATTTCACTTCAAATCAAGGTTACTAAAGTGTGCAGACATTACCAGCGTGTTTGGTTGCAAGAGCAGGATGAGTGATGTCAACAGCAGGAAGTCCATGTTGACGCAGATCTCGGTTAGCGGCGTCCCATTCATTTCTTTCTAACTAAAACACACACATACCATAACGGAAATACCATATTTTCATTGGTATACCTGTTCCTTGCGAATGATACAAAAAGTTATCATCAATTTACAAAGTATGGGCACATTTTACAAGCTAATGAAAAACAGATAATGCATATGTTTTGTCATAATCAGTCATGTCCTAGGATATCTGAATTAACCTTCCATATGAAAAAAAATATATTTCCAACCCGAAACATTCTTCTTTCATTAAAACATTATTAATCATCATAAACTACTGTTCAGCATCATGGGAATAAAAAAACATCACCTGGGCAGTAGAACACAAGGTTTAACAACTCTCTGACAACCTTATTAAAAACAAAATATTGGGATTGTAGTATTTTCTGACTTATACTTACCATGTAGAGCTTTTCAGAGAGGGAGACATCGGCAGACACAGACTCATCCATTGTCAGGCAATGCTGATTACAAAGAAAAAAATGACTAAATGATATGCCAGCAATTTCTGCATTACAAATAGATTTTTGAAAAAAGCAGTTATGCCCGAAATTATCGAAATCAATGACAAGATAGCAGTGCAGGAGTCCAGTAATTATACACTGCCTGCATGCCTTTCAAAGCTTGGCCTAGAAGTATTATTTCACAATACTTAACCAAGGACAAATTTCTGTGCTCCTCAAAAACCTTTTTCAATGTAGTGGCAGTATTTTTTTTACATCTTATTATCCAATTTTTGTAATACATTTGCAATAATTTGTGCATAGGGAATTGAACAGCCAAAACAGTCACATCTTTGGCAATGTTAAATAACAATAAATGTTCAATGAATAAAGACATTAAACTTATACAGTCTTGGCTGCAATTTCTGAAAATGGGGGCAGATTTAGCCTCCGCAGTGTGTGAACAGAATATAGCTCCTGTGCATTTTGTGAATTTAAGTTGCCTGACAGCTATCGTTGGAGAAACAAAGCCAAATACTCCAAATAGCGAGTCAGGGGTGAAATTTAACAATTGTATGCCATAGGTGGATGTTTGGAACTGCATTTTCCACCTGTTGCCGGTGAGAAATTTTGAACAGTATAAGAGTATTTCTAAATCAGGCAGCTTGAGGTGGAGCTAACACAACCAGACAGGATAAGATGTTATGACTGTCAAGTTCGTCTGTAACCTACATGCCTGTCAGCTATACATACAGGCCTAAGTCTATGGGCCATACAACGAAGGCTGATGCCTGCAGTGATATGTATTAGCATAAGTAAACAAGCAGTAAACATAAAAGAATGAGTGAAACACAGAGCGAAGCAGCTGTCAGTTTCATTACCAAAACATGCTGTGATTGCAGAACCAGATAGCTTCGGAAAGGCAGTTAATTTTAGGGAACTTATAGCTCCATTTGATGAATGGCCTTGGCGGGGTTATATATACTTGAGATTGCCCGAGTACTATTACTGGTGTAGACAAAGAAACTTTGTCACTGACAGCATCCGCACTCTTTGCTTCTTTAGATCACGCATGTCCGCAGGCGAGGTAGACCTACGATCAACCTCTGTCTGCTGCAGAAGCCTACCCCATCGCAAGCAAAACGGACTGGAGCGGTCAATCGAGAAATAGTTCCTTCTCTTTCTCCTTTTGAATTAGCCATATGTTTTTTTTTTTACTCTATTGTTACTCACCTAATTTGCTGAAGTCACAGGAAAACACTTTCTAACATGTAAATATCATAAGGAAACAAATACAAAGATATCATCTACAATTTTGTCTGCTTTGACTGATACTACTTATGAAATTGTTTCCTTTACATTGAGTGCATTGAAATCGCCATACAAGATAAATTTGCTGCTTGTATGATAGCTTGAATGATTTTTTTTCACTTGTCTGCCATGATGGAGTTGAAAACATGGACCGGACAATGAAAAAGGTAATAACAATATGACTGCTAACATGGTACAGGAAGCAATTTCAAAATAGTACACATTGTAGTCTTAAAAAAAACCCAGTGATTGTCTAGATGGAGAAACAGTGACCGAAATGCACATGTATATTTTTCTGTATGATATTGTGCACTTAAGTGTAGCAATGACGATCTAAATACCTCTATGTGCATGGTAACATATAAAAGTCAGTGAGGTGAAACTTTGATTGTCCACCACATTTTGGCTTCAACTATCGCTAGACCTCAGAGGGTCATCGGAAGTTAGGTCTGGAGCCTGGCTACAGGTAAGGTAGTTCCACCAAGTGCAAATGCTGCCATAGTTGCAGTCTCACTCCAGTTCATAAACTGCATGACAAAACTTGATACAAATTTTTAATTGCAGAGTATTTCCATTAAATGGAGGTCAAGGCAATGACATTGATCTACTTCATAAACAAAGAATCTCAGAGGAGTTCTTTATTAATACAATCCTTTATGACAGAAAAACATAAACAGATTATTATCTTATTTTGCCAACACTCATTTGAAACCTTACCACAGCCACAACATCATGGGACTTAATTTGTTCAGTGGCAAACATTTGACCTGGGGCGGTTTCATGCAGACGAAATGCACAATATTGTTTTAGTTCACTTTCCACAGATTCCAAAGCACATGTCATCTTAGCCGTGCACGACGTGTTATTGGTATATATTTATATTACCGTTGTGCACAGCTAATATAATCTGAGAATCCTCATAACGCAGCATAATCATTGGCAACAACAAATGTTTCACATTGCAAATACCATCTCATCCAAACATAGTATACATCAGCATGGTGATGAAATTGGGATGTATTCATAAGTTAAGGTGTGCTAACAGTCCCCAACGAGCTTTTACAAATGAAAGAGTCAAAAAGACGTCATTGCGTGTGGGTACAAATGTCATATATATCACCATTGCAGTTTATATGGATGGACCCAACAGTCGTACATACAGACCGGATTCCTTGGGGTACAGGCGAGGTAACTTGCCTCTAGGCCGAGGAATCCGGTCTGTATGTAACTTGCCTCAGACACAGTCATTCTACTTTTATTACTAGTAGCAAGGAGTTATAACCAATAGCAGGAGTAGACAGTCGACGCCGAGATCAAAGAGATCTCGCGCGCAGTGCCTGCCTCGGCGAGATCGCCACGAGATCTGTGTCTCGCTCACATTTCAGTTCGGCAAGTTGAGGCGTTAGCTGCTGTGCGAGAAACTTCATTTTCTTTTTCGACAACTTTCACCAGTATTACCAAACCTGATGGATTTGCCCGACGAGGTAATTAATTATATTTCAATAAACACGCTGATTATCATATGGCTGACAGTGGGCGATAATTTGGTGTTACTACTTACCGGTGGCATACTAATGCAATGTCAGAATACTTATATATAACTAACTATAACTTGGAATATGAGTCTTGTCCCAGCAAATTTGTACTTTGTGTCTAGCGCTCTTGTAGACTCATGTGTATCATGAATTTAATTTGGTTGAATGATTAATGGATAAATATTATGTGTTGGTAACTGCAAGCCATTCTATCACAACCAGGCTGGCTTGGCAGATGCTTCAGTGAAAATGTCTCCACAAATTAAAACGATTCGTCCTTATATCCACTGTCTAGCGGACCAGATGTGCTCCGAGTAAATCAAAATGAACTGAAGTCGCGCGTCAGATTTGCGTCGCGCGTCACCAAAACTCCTGGCATGGCAACGCGTTTCGTGGTGCCGCGTCTTTGGAAGTTGTGTCAGCCAATTCTCGCGCAAGTACTGATATTTTACCTCAGACTCGGACAATGTGATGGCAAGGCAGGTACAGGACATAGTTAATGACATTGTGTAATCGAGTACAACACCTGCTGTAGTTAACTTGTCAACTGACACTTGCAAATGCATCCAGGCCATTTTCGCCTATGTCCCCGCGAACTTGACTTCGGGTCAAGGCCTCCGGTTTCCTCGCGAGCTTGTGAAAACACTCGCTGCCGAGGCACACAGGCGAGCGCCTCGGCGGCGACTTCAAAGGGCGTTGCGACTCCTTCTTAGGTTATATAACTCCTTGCTAGTAGTTACAATTACTAGTGTAGCATATAGTATGCAATTGTAACTAATTGATTGAAAAATAATTGAAATAATCGCTGACGGTTGGTTATTTCATATTAAGTGTGCACTCATTGTGAACGGTAGTCATCCTTCAACAAATAAATACTGCAAATCCAAAACTTGGGCCAAGTTCGCGACAGAACACTGAACACTGTTTGGACATGTCAAGTAAACTTTGGGCGATAACATAATAATTTTGAATGAAATTAAGGACTATGACGATATAGAAAACAGTAACTGCAACGTAACTTACAATTTATGACTAATGATTAATCTGGCAAACTTTTTTTTGCTTATTCAGACATGGACTTCAGTAGAAATTACTTTCCCGTCGTATTTCAGTTTCAACGGAGTCGACTTTTTGTTTACAAAACGACCGCCGACAGTTCAAAACAGCGATTGCTTCCTTCCTTCAGAATTATAACACTATTAATACATTTTATGTCATGATTAATCCGGAATGACACAATGTCATTGTCAGGAGATTAGCGACAATATCTTCTCTCATGAGGCTCTGTGAACCACCCGATAACCTAACTTTAGCCCTACAAGACGTCTGAGTTATATATTCATATTACCGTTCGACCGGAGCTAAACTTGTGTTCTCTCGCAGATCATGGCAACCAATTGCAGGTCTAACACGCACCTCAGTGTAGCTCCGGTCGAACGCCACGGTAATATAAATATATACTCAAACCTCTTGTAGGGCTAACCTCAGTGGTGCTGGTCAGCATATTGCATGATAAACCTTTATTTTCGAAGTACGCTAGACAGCCTTAATGACGAGCCTGATATTGAATCTGGACACGGTGAAAATCTTAATCTTTCACCTTGTGTTGTGTTCTATGGTTAATTTGCTTTCATGTTATCCTAGATACTTGCCTGTTCTCTTTAATAAAATATACAGTACTCAGGCTGGGTACTAATCATGTAGGTAATGCACGGATGCCTGTAACTTAAAGAGAAGGTTTATTCAATGTTGTGATACTATCAAAATTTAAATAATTGGCTAAATAATTAGGAATTTGGAATCCTAGAATCAATGAAAATGGGCCAATGTCACATCCACTGTATTCCAGCATATCACAAGAGGCAGATAAATGACACCTAATGGTAAAAGTTCAACACCTTTCATTGAATTTGATGAGGAGGTGACTTTAAAAACTGTCAACTTGGTAAGGTTTTGGCTCATTAGTTTGACAATATCATGACCAAATGAGGGTTACACATTCCTTCTTAGAAACATCTTGAACATAAAATATTCAAGATATGGAAATCAAATGTATATTCAAACACCTTTATTTGAAGCTAATCTCATATAGTATCCAAAACCTCCAGTATTAAAACAATCTTAAACAATAACCACTATTTAAACAATAGTAAAAGCAAGGCAAAAAAATCCCACTTCCCATCAAGATGTCATAAACATTGATAAACAACAGTCAATTTGATAACTAAACTAGCCGTTATTGTAAAATACATGTGATAATGGATGTACCGAAGCAGCCATATTGTTTAATATATGCAAATCAATCAAGAAGTTCATCACAAGCTGCAGCCTTTGATAATGGTTGATTATATGGTGTTTGACACAACATGGTAGACACCAATAATAAACTGGACAAGCTTAGGTGGAAAATTTTAACATAGGTTATGGTTGAAAACTAAATAGTTAATGTTAGAAAAATACAAATCAACTATTTCAATAACCTTAATATAGCCATCACCATTCATACTGGAAGACAAAATATTAATGATAAAATAATTAAATTGATATCTCATGTATTGAACAACATTAGAAAATCCATTCACCATTGCAATATAAAATTGATTCATTAAATAACTTGATGATATATTCTTCATTACAGATCTGCCCCGATAACTCGCGTAGCTATTACTGGCGCTCAGGTCTTGGACCCGCTTTTTAGCCAAAATTAGTGAGATATTTCAACAAAATAGGATAAAATGGGAAGTCTTATCGACATCCGCCATCCGTTATAGCCCGCTTTCACAACTAGCTTCCCTGTGCGAGGTGTCGACGCCAGGGGAAAAAGGAGAAAATAAGCTGGGAAAATGTTTAGCGCTGGGGGGCAAATATAAACCAGTCCACAACTTAATGAAATCAGCTCATTTTGCATTTCCCATTGACCACCATTTCTAAAAAAAATCATCATAATAAAAATCATTTTCACTACTTATTCGCAAAGCAATCCTTCTGACAAGTTAAACCCGCCCCCAAAAAAGGCGGATGACGCACCAAGCTAATTTTCCCTCGGTTCGCTATGGGCACTACTCTCGACCCAAATATACACACGCTTTCATTTAACTCGCGGCTCCGATTGATGGATCTGGATTGGTGTGAGTTATTGGGGTAGAGCTGTATCACTATCATTCAAATCTCTGCAAAAGATATCACATTATGGTAAAAAAACATAATTTCGTACAAATATTTGCTTATAAAACCAGTGGAAAGTGAAGCTCCAGGAAAGACAATTAGTAACAATGACATCACAGAAGGTAGTATAAAGAGTTTGGTAAGCAAAACAGTTACATATATCATCTGCTAAACAATCACATTGTACAGTCAAGGTGTAAGATTGAGCAGACATCAGGAAAATGACAGAAAAAGAATATTTAAAGTCATACCACCCAACAGTTGTAGCCTTCTAAAAACAATTATATTCTAAAACATCCCAAATTTTTTTTAACCGATCTGATTGTCAAGGAATATCACGGATTACATATCCACAAAAAATTAATTAAAAATTAAAGGTGAAAGTAATTTTCCCCATTTCTAAAGAACACCCTAACAACTCCACCTTAAGTTATAAAGCAAACCTGAGAATTAAGGAAAAACATGAACACTATATATGTTAAAGAGAACAGAACTATGTAATAATGATTACACAACCACAACAAGAGTTATTCACCAACTTACAAATATGATAGGACATGCAATATAAAATGCAGTTTTGTCAAATACAAACAACCAAATATTCTCTTCATGAGATGAACGACCAATCTGTTGTTGATAGTCAAAAAAAACAACTTGCACCATAGGTGTTTAATAAATGATGACTTATATTGACTTATAAATGATGACTTATATTGTATGTAAATTCTTCAATCAGTCATCACCCATGCTCATCTCAGAAATAAGCACCATACCAACAAGAGAATTCTTATAGCTTTGTTGAATCATTCACTGAACTAACATAAGGAAGGAAACCATATATATATATATATATATATATATATATATATATATATATATATATATATATATATATATATATATATATATATATATATATATATATATATATATATATATTTACGCATGTTTAAATCATTGATTTGTATCATCTCATGATCCTTTTCCTTTAATGCATTCATACACATTTCCTTCAAAGGAGATTAGTCATCAGTTTGGGGTTCTTCCAAATCATACCTGCAAACAAAAAGCCTGATTGACCATCCTTGATGATATCTCATAGCTTATCAGCATACCAGTACTACTACAACCTCTACCTGTGACAAACCTCATATTCCAATTTCAAAAATATATATCATCCTATCATTCAGGGTAGACAAGCACATTAATACTAACCAATCTGTGAAAGCATGTGAAAGGTCCAATGCAGATATGTTAAGGTCAAGGTCACCCATGTGTTCACGACCTCTTGAGAAATACCCCTGATGATTTTTCACCTTGATGTCAAGACGACAGTCAGACAGGTCGGAGGGGGTCAAGCTCCACTCAAACCTGAATCCCCCAAGATAAGAATATACTGTAGTTGATAAAGATCAAAGTATGCAGCTACAATAACAGGACAAAATCACTTGGAAATCATAACATCACAAATACTCATCCAGTCTAACATTATACTATTTTCTTTCCAGTTCTTATTATACAGCATATAGAGACTGTATCAAATCAGTGACGCTGTATTGGGATGTGGAAGAAAACTTACGTCTCATCATAGATCGGGTTGAGGTCATTTTTGATGGATTGAGTTTTGCGCTTGCTGGACTTGACCTTATTCTTGCCTTGCTGAAGATAGATACGGACATAGGGGTCTGCCAGTTGGTCATCGTCACATGGAATCAACTTCCTGTCAGGTCAAAAAACATCATGGTAAACTGACAATCCATGTAATTGATGTTTTGGACGTCAATGTCACTATTAGAACTGGAACTTACTCTCCCTTGTGAACAACAAGGACAAGTTTTTGTCTCTGTGAACTGTAACGTATGGTGAGTTGCAGACTGCCATATTTACCATCACGAGACCTGAAGATATCAAGTTAAAACGCTAGCAATCAATAGTTATGGTTGAACAATGGTTAGCCTTTGTTTGGATTTTTTAGCTAAGTTAACTAACTATAAATTCATCAAACCAGAAACAATTACCAGGAACATAAAATAAAGGCCTCATTAACATTATCTAAAATACTTAAGACTTAAGTAGTAATTGTCTAAAACATATAAATTCAGTTTAAAAATTGAAAAATAATCGCAACCTATATTCAGTTAACTATTTATCCCAAATAGGAAACTCTGTCAATGATACTTGAACTAACCCTGTACTGGCCCCACGGAATCGTAGTGTCTCTGCAGGGGGTCCTGATTTTGACTGGGGTAATTCAGACATGACTATGGTTTCTTCTGCCACCTCGGGCACCATGTTGGCATTCTTGTCACCGCTGTTGGTGTCTGGCTTGGGGGACTCACTGGAGACAGCTGGTGGTTTGGGGCTCTCGGTCGTCTACAGGATCATAAACCATAAAGGTCACTGGCAAGGTCAAATATGAAAATTTGCAAGTAAGGTTGCATCTTAGAAAATGGTAGGCAATTTTGAAGTCCTAGGCTTGGTTACATGTTCAAGATATCATTCATAATTTTTCAAAACCCTATTTATAAATATCACTATTACTGCCCTATATCATGACTCACTGCAGGTTTTGTCGCTGGTTTGGGGTTTGGTTTGGGGTTTGGTTTGGGGTCTGGTTTAGCGGGAGTATCACAGGAGATATGATCAGGGAGGTCCTCTGGGGCTGGTTCTGGCAGACAATGCTCCATGACATCCTGGGCCCAGTCAGCTGGTATCTCTGATGTCAAGATCTACACACAATACAGATTCAACTATGACCTAGATACCAGAGGTAGGTGAAGTGAATGGTACAACAGAATCTACACACAATGCCATCCTATATAACAGGTAAAAGGATAGCAATTGAGGTGTGAGGTTGAACGAAATGCTGCTCACAACATGATGATATGATTGTAATGAGACACAACTGACATATGTAGATGATAAGGAGCTATGATAATGAGTCTGAAATTACTTTGGCCAAAATCTACAAACAATACATATTTCACAACACAACACATTTCCAATCACCCTCCATTGGTCTACCTCATATTTGATACATGGTGAGTATGCGAGGTTAATTGCTAAGTGTTACTTTTGATTGCTAGGTGAGTATGCGAGGTTAATTGCTAAGTGTTACTTTTGATTGCTAGGTGAGTATGCGAGGTTAATTGCTAAGTGAGACTTTTCATTTCTAGGTGAGCATGCTAATTGTAACTTTTTATTGTTATGTATGTGTTTTTTATGACAAGTTTATTGCTGCAGGTAAGTATGATTCGTATTCCTAAGTGAGTAGGTGGGATTATTGCTGGGAGAGATATGTCATTACATGTGTGTACTGACCCTGAGACAGAGGCGTACGGTGATCTTGCTCTGCTGACCAGACTCCCGCAGTGCAAACGGCTGATTGAGTGTGAGGTCCGTGGCAGCCAGCAGTGACTTGAGGGGAACCTGTAAACTGCCTAGCTTCTTATCATTACGGTTGCTGTCCAGTACCTGCCACAGCATCACACACAAGCAATGGGGCCATTGCTACGAGGTTACAATAAGCTCACCTCGTTAAACTGATGGATGATACGGCTCTAAAATCAGATCAAGGACTAACCTTTTTCTGTTACTCGAAACTATGAATTCTCGACCCTATGAACCAGCAAGACCCAGTGGCCCTACAGATATCTGAACAAATGCAACATAGGGACAACACACTGACCTCAAAGGAGATGTCTTGCTGGTTGGGGTCATGGACAAAAAATTGATAGTTCTCCTCCCAAGTTGGGTCTGTTGTTTTGGGCTTCACCATACTCTTCTTCGTCTCATTACCCAGAGTCAGTTTCACATAGCTGGATGGTTCGCCCATAGATTTTTTCTGTCGCTATCAAATAAAAATAAGAAAATACCAAGTTTTAAAATTGATATACATATGTGGTTGCTGGTACTAACTTAGCATAACTATATAGTGTTGTCCATCAGACATATTTGTTGATTTTCCTTGTTTTTAAAAACATGGAACATACCCCACTAAAAATAACATCATTGATATTTGAAGGCTATTTTCTTCTTTATTTCTAAATTAATAAATCTACGTGAATGTTAATAAACAGCAATAAGTGTTAGATAAAAACGACACACGTGACATCTTTTTGGTGGATTTGAATCAGGGCAAGGTTATTCAGTGGTTTTTCTTCTAAGAAATTATCTGCATTTTGTCAGTGATATTTGCTGAGGGGAATGGGTGCAGTTTGCATTTTACAATTATCATACAAAATGGTCAAAGGAAATAGTTTTTAGCTGTTTGACCATATCAGAGTATGTTAGTTGAAATGGGTAATAGCATTTAGTATGAGATCTTTAACAGATTAGACCAGTGATCGGTCTTAATCAGCACAATACAAAATAGTGAGTATGACAAAGTCAGTCAGGAGATGGTAAGATCAAATTATGTGCGTGATCAAATCCCTAACCGAGAAGAAATTAACAGAGCGATACACAATCTGAAAAATTAGACAGGCATCCTCATTTTTTTTCTGAAGTTTAACAATTACTGTTAACATTTCGGTTGAGAGTGTTAATGGTTTGACCTTCATCATCAACATTACTGTTCTATCCACCTCATCCCCAGCAACATGCCTGCAAAGTAATCCATTTGTCAGAGGCATTAGCCAAGCAGGTGTTGACCTAGATTCAATGAAAGGCCAAGCAGGTGTTGACCTAGATTCAATGCAAGTTAACCGTCAGTTCTTAATGATCTTTAGTTCGGTTTAAGTTAACCTTCTAGAGGCCAAATGCATTGAACAGATGGTACTGTGATGCAAAACCTGGTTAGCTTGTTTCTTTTCCCAATTTTGTTTTAGCCCAGAAATAAACCTGCCTCACTGGCTCAGGATGTCATTTTGAATTTAAAAGAGGCTGAGTTGTTTAACCTAAAAGATGATAATGTTTTCATGTAGGGTCAGCGTAATTAAATGTTCAACATTGCCTTCACTGTTTTGAAATGGGAAACAGAACCACAAAATCAAGCAATATGTATACAAAATAAAGCAAGGACAGGCCTTGGCTTGATCCAGGTAATTAAAGATAGTTTCCCCATGAAGAAAAGTTTGAACTACCGCTGAATATCGACCAGCCAGCATGCAACTACAGAAACTTCTATTGAATAAAAGTGCAACACAGTAAGCTGGTTGTAGGTCACAAATCGAACAATGCCTCAATAATCACAGAATACTCACCTGCCACTAAAATAAAACATCAACAACCAATATATAAGAAAAATAAAGCTCAATGATTTGAAAGAAAAAGAAAATTGCATCCAATTTGACTTACCAGAATCACAATGAATATAAAGGGAAATGAACAAGACAACATAACTTAAATTGACAATTATCTCAATATATCAAGAAGCATATTAGCCTTACTTAATTAAAGCAAGCATGTGCAATCCACCACCAAGAAAATATTGCACATGGAAATACCATCAATATGTAACTAAAATGCATATTTAGCTGCAGTATGACTTAATTGATAAAGTATCATAACCCCAAATGATAAAGTATACTCTGAAGATGTTATTTTCTGTTGATCAAATCTAGAGCAGCTTAAAAAACCTTCAGAGCATTTCCCGAGGGAACGCAATCTACGATCAGCTTATCCTCTGACATTGCAGCAACTAATATCCCATGAGTTAGTGCTATAGAAATATATGCATTATCACAGTAAAGTGTTACTGTACTGACCGGCAGGGCTTTGGCTGAATCAAGAGTGACACTGAGGATACACGAGGACAGATGATGCTCAGAGGAACTGCTTTCAAGACTGGTAATCTGCAGGCAATACATAACACAATGATAACAAACTGATATTAGTGACGAAGCCCTATATTTCTGGAATGTTATCTAGCCATATTATGCACATATGTAGCAGTAAGATATATAATTGCATTTAATTACTGATACTCGCTATGTAAAAAGGATCAATATGAACAGATTGTCACCAACAAATTTGAGGCAACAGATAAGTGGCACTAGACATATTGATTGATATTCATTAAAAATAATCATTGATATGAGGCAGTAATACTGAGAAGAATTGAAGCATTGTAAATTAGTGCCCTGCGGAAGTTACTAGTGAGAAACCATGCAAAGAATAATGACAGAATAATCCGGTGTACACACAGGCTGAAATAATGCAACAACATGGAGAGAAAAACCAAGGTGGTTATCAACACAGGTGATATAACCATGGTTATATGGTGACTTGTAGAAGATGCACCATGGGCGGTAGAGGGCGATGGAAGATGTAGGTCAGAGTGATGTGCACACAGGTTGTAGGCCTGGGTTGAACGTGCTATCAACCATAATGGGTTGAACTGTAATGAAGATGAACATTTAACAACCAACACATCTAGCCATGCTCACTCATAACTGATATCACCATGCAGTCAACCATCACATCTAGCCATGCTCACTCATAACTGATAACACCATGCAGTCAACCATCACATCTAGCCATGCTCACTCATAACTGATATCACCATGCAGTCAACCATCACATCTAGCCAGGCTCACTCATAACTGATATCACCATGCAGTCAACCATCACATCTAGCCAGGCTCACTCATAACTGATATCACCATGCAGTCAACCATCACATCTAGCCATGTGCACTCATAACTGATATCACCATGCAGTCAACCATCACATCTAGCCATGCTCACTCATAACTGATATCACCATGCAGTCAACCATCACATCTAGCCATGCTCACTCATAACTGATATCACCATGCAGTCAACCATCACATCTAGCCATGCTCACTCATAACTGATATCACCATGCAGTCAACCATCACATCTAGCCATGTGCACTCATAACTGATATCACCATGCAGTCAACCATCACATCTAGCCATGCTCACTCATAACTGATATCACCGGTACATTCGCGGGAGAAACCACCACCGTTGCTACAGGATTAGCAGCGACATCAGAGGGCGTTACACCCACAGGAGCAACCACAGAGGATGCGACAAGCCGGCCTTGACCTGCAGTCTTCATGACAGCTTTCTCTTTCTTGGGGCCGTTTTTCCTGGGCTTGGCTGAGACTTTTTTAGGAGGTTGGCCGAGAGGATTGACAATGCGCGCGTAGTGGGGAGCTTCCTCCACCCACTTGTGACAACCAGTCTTAGCCTATGACAGAAGCAATACCCCTGCTGGGTTCTATCCATGTCTTGCAGTAAAGTGATGGCGTGGATGGGTTCAAGGGCTCTGAGAGATGATGAGTAAGTGACAGTGGGATTACAGGGTATACAGGTAATTCACGTGCACTCAGGGTCAAAATGTGTATTCAACATGGCTGCTCCTATCAATACAGTGAATGATGATTATAATGATGATAATGTAATGTTAAAACCACGATTTAACAGAACCAACAAGATTGAAACTCAGCTGGACATTTACACCTATATATACCGAGCATAAGGACACCCGAGCACTTATCATGCAAAACAAAACACTTAACTCAAAACACTTTACTCAAAATACTTAACCTGGTGTAATATAGTAATAAAAAAGTTAACAAAAGTTTGCCCAATCCAAATAAAGTTTGTATGCATTTACGTTCTACAGTATTCCCTAGAATGTTTAATGTAATAATACAGACCAACCTTGTCCTCTTCCAATTTACTTTTATCATGCAACCTTGCCTGTTAACTTATACAGTTCTTAACAGGACCAATGAAAATAGAGATACATCGAGCAAAAACAATTGAAAACTTTTCCAGAACGGGCCAACCAACTTACGCTGAATTCAGCCTCTTGTCTGACTCGCTCATTTCTACGCAATGTTTCCTGGGAAACATTAGTGAGGACCAACCACAGACAGTTTAATAATGAGTGACAGGCAAAGACAAATAAATTCTGACAACCTGGCGGCCATGAGTTCACTTCAAGACAAGTGAATGCATGGACACAGAGAATAATAATCAAGTGTTAGATTAGAGGAGAAAAGTCTATGAAAGATTTATGCAAGCCAATGGACCTCTTGTTTTCAATCATTAAGTAGAGAGTCTCCACAGAACATCACATGTAGGCAGATGCTCCAGAGTAGAACATTTACACATGTAGGCACAGAATAGATCTACCGTGCTGTGCACACAGCTGGCACAGAGTAGATCTACCGTGTGCTTGTGGATTTATCACATGCTGGCACAGAGTAGATCTACCGTGTGCTTGTGGATTTATCACATGCTGGCACAGAATAGATCTACCGTGTGCTTGTGGATTTATCACATGCTGGCACAGAGTAGATCTACCGTGTGCTTGTGGATTTATGCACAGAGTAGATCTGGCACAGACAGAATAGATCTACCGTGTGCTTGTGGATTTATCACATTCAGGCACAGAATAGATCTACCATGTGCTTGTGGATTTATCACATGCTGGCACAGAATAGATCTACCGTGCGCTTGTGGATTTATCACATGCTGGCACAGAATAGATCTACCATATGCTTGAGGATTTATCACATGCTGACAACAAACCAGTCAATTTATGACTAACTTCCCACAGTTACATGACAACAACACAACAATCTAGTCCATGCATTCTACATCTTACCCAGCGTGTTAAGCAGCAGTCGAAGCTGTGAGTTCAAGGGTTATAAACATTGATTAAACAGCTGGCTAGCTATAGATCCACAGGCTCTGGAGTCTTGATAACCCTCTAACGTAGGGCAGTGAATATTCATTTATCCGCGGGCCATTATCATGACTCTAGAGACTATGGTTATGTGGCTTCAGCTGCATTATGCTTCACGGTTATAAATTAATATAACCATGGGTATCTAGCAAGTGATATGAAGCAATCATGACTGATGTTAAAAGTTTTTCATATTCCATTAGCTGTCTAATAGGACATATTAGTAATTCTTTGTCCTGTTAGCTGTTACTGTGTTACTATTTGAATCAGTACTTAACTCCCTGTCATACATCACTCAACATGTGTTAGTTCCCACAACCCAGTCCACAGGACCTGTTAGTTAACTCATTGCCCGGTCTCCCATTCTAAACGACACCGTTCATTGATTGTGCCACAACCTCTCCAGTTAGTGCTCCTATAAACTATATAGACAAAGAAGCAACTCACACTCTGCTTTGCCTAGAAACAAAATAATACACATGGTTAATTGGATATCTGAACAAGGTGCATTCCTGACACAAACTCCTCATCATCAACAGAGATGAACTCTACCCTTTGACCGCACTATCTCTGTGTTAGGTTTAGTGAAATAACCAGTATTAAAGTCTAAGGTAAGAAGCACATTTCGGAATTAAAACTCACAAAAGGATTTGCATCACACAAAATTGCACAGGAGAAAAACAAGTTGACATTGGTCAGCTAGTGAATACATCGTGCCACATACACAGTGACCGCATATGTAATCATCAGCAGTAGCTTATACAACAATACATACATTGGCACTTTTAGACAGAGACTTATGCCTTTGAATATACATACATATATATATATATATATATGTAAATACTTATATACTTGGTTACTCTTACTTTGGTAAGGTCTGCAGGATCTTTCGAGAGATGAAGCCACAACGCACGGATGTGCACCATACCAGTGCTGACGTTCTCCAGAGGGAGCCACTGTCAACGCGAAGACATCGTTGCCAGTCTATATCTAGAATGTTTCAATAAATTGGATAAATGGGATTTACTTTGCTATATATTTGATGATGTGGCACTTACTGAGTCCATGGTTCCAGTGACAGCTATTTGTTCGATGTCGATGCTTGCCCTGTGACACAAAAGCACAGAGATTAAATTTCTTTACAATATCTAAGGCTATTTCAAGGCAGTAAAAGATCAATGATGATGATCAAAGGAAGATTTGAACGGCAGTTGTAGGACCACTTACACCTGACTTAGCCACAACAGCTCCCAATGAACCCTAAATGTTAAGTAAACAGCTCAGAATGACTAAAAGTGCCTCACGTTCCCAGCTCATCATCATCACCCGGATCTTTATCCAGACACTCGATCTCAACCACCTGGCCAAACTTCTGGTCAACTGCAGCCTGGACACAACACACACTGGTTTTATCACTGACACAACACACACTGGTTTTATCACTGACACAACACAAACAGGTTTTATCACTGACACAACACAAACAGGTTTTATCACTGACACAACACACACTGGTGTTACCACTTACACAACACACACTGGTTTTCCCACTTACACAACACACTGGTTTTATCACTGACACAACACACACTGGTTTTATCATTGACACAACACACACTGGTTTTACCACTGACACAACACACACTGGTTTTACCACTTACACAACACACACTGATGTTACCACTTACAAAACACACACTGGTTTTACCATTTACACAACACACACTGGTCCTATCAAAGACATTATACACCTATCATCAACACGTAGTTGTATCCCTCAATCTTCATGGTCACTCACCTCAAAATATTCGTTCCATACAGGGTTAACGGTGTCATCGCGAACCTTAGTCTTGTAAGTCTGAGCTCCAACTGTAAACAAACAACAGTGACAGAGTCTATACATCTCTACCTAATCATTAGCCGTGCACGACGTTTATTAACGTCGTGCAAAGATCGTAACCGAATGCGCGTGAACGATACATGAGTTCCAATTATACACGATAATTACACAAATGTACATATGAAGAATAATTTTTCACATAAATGAATGTTTATTAACAAGTTGAGTTAGTTTACGTGTGAGATTTCGTCAAAGGCGATTTAATCCGGCCACACAAATTCTGAAAAGTTCATGTTTATTTGAACGACAAGATCGGTTGCTGCGCGCATGCGCAGACAAGGTTCCTCGCAAGCGAACTTTTTCTTTCTGAATTTTATTATTTGAGTATATGTGTCATTTTGTCAATGATTATCTTTTGGAAATATCTACTTTGAAGGGCGATATGTATTCAACGATATCACATTGACATTTAAAAAAAGATAACACTTATTGATTCCCGTAGTCTGGAGGGGGCACTTGGCCTTGTCCTACGTAGGGTTGTGCCCCGGGATCTCAAAAACCTGTACCCGTCATACAAGGTAGAAATGGCAAGAGCATACCCCATCCTACAATTATGAGGTCAACAAAACCCGTCGGGAGGCCGAAAAAAAACCTACCCCGACACATGTATACTACCTCTATATACTTAAGTGCCCCCTCCTCCGGGACCTGCAGCCACATGGCGAGTGAAAATGAAACTGCGTCATGTGACGTCATATCTCCAAAACTGGGGCTGCCGTGAATGAAAGTTGTGATTCTAAATGTTCATTTGACAATTGCTAAATAATCACGAGTCAGTGGATAACCAAAATAGTGCGGAGAAGCGGATATTCATCTCATTTGTCGACATATATATTTACGTAAGTACACAACATTGATGAGAAGCTATATGCACGCGAAATACAAAAATTGCCACACGACCCACATATCCTCAATCACGACGGTATATATTTATATTACCGTCGTTCGCGGCTACCTAATCATGTACCTCTAACAAGTGATATAAAGACAGGTTGTATTGAAAACAGTTAAGGCTCTTCTAAAACCGACTCAAGGACGAGAAGGAAGTGTAGTCCATTACTTACTAATCTGTATCAACAAGATAAACAGTTAGCTGCACAATGATTGGCAACACATTTAGCAAAATGAAATTGCCACTTGCGACATAGACGAGAACATTATGATAGACGCAATGTGTTCACGTTTCGACGGTAGCATAATTGGAGTAACGTTATGATATAAGAATCATAGCGTACCATAGAGTTTGAGATAGGGGTCCGACTTGCCCTTGCCAAACAGATTCACATCGGCTTTCTTGAGATCGCGTCCTGCCACGCAATGGATACGGAGAACTCCCTGTCATCATAACGGATCACGTCAAAGGACATATATCACAATTCATCATAACGTTAATACAAAGAAATCCAGGTAGAATTATAAAACTTTGATCAAAATTGTCAGTTAAGTTATTTCTATGTGCATTACATTGATAACTACCAACCTAAACAGTTCATAGATATATAGTTCTCAATACCAAACACAAGACAAGCAATTTTATGATTTTCACCAACATCGAACACATGACAAACCCTTGATGGAGGGGCAGTCACAGCATGTACGTATATGGGGAATAATATAGCAAGTAAACCCTTCAATACCCCAATGCATATCCTGCTCCCGGGCTGTAGATTGCACAACATTACCATTTAGGCCAATATGAGAAGAAACAACTTTCCATCAGTTCATCACATAGAGTTAACCCTTGGGAGACATCACCTGTGGCATGACGTATCTCAGCGAGGCAGACGTCACATTGTTGGACAGTACTATGGGGATCTTATTTGGTAGTACCATGAAGTATGAGATGTAATCCTCCACTACTGTCCGCAGGGAGGAACTGAAACCAGGAAAAATTCCTTCTTTCAATGCAGGGTAGAGTCAGCCCAAGGAGGTCTATCATTGCTACATCATCCGGAAAGGGAAAATCAACCAATTTCCTTTCTGCTGAATTGTTAAGGGATTAGGTTGGAGGGGAAAGTAGCTGAATCTGTTTTGAAGTGCAAATTTTTTATTTCTGTCCTCCTTCCTGTGCAGTGGTAAACAGTAATATATATATATATATATGGCGACTGAAAGTGAAAACGATTTTGGGCGAGTTGAATTTGCCTAATCACGCGCTTGAGTGGCGTGTCAGTTATCACACTCTATCGGGGTTAATTACTTTCCGGCGATGCTTGAGATGTTTGCCTCCGGTTTTTGTCCGCGCATTCTATCTTGAAATTTGCATGTGTCGACAAGCTTTAGATCAGGTGTTCATAAAGTCAGGTTTTTGAGAGGGTTAGCTGAGTTGGTTGTCTCAGCCATTTTAATACAAACAAATTTGTTGTTGGGTTGACTGAAATCTCGGTTGTTAAAATTTAAGAATACGATGTAAGATCATGGACTCAGACCCAAGTTGAAACAACTCTTTATGAATACGGCCCCAGATAAGCGTTTATGTTAATCTGTGATATGTAGCTCAACAGACCAACTTCAGGTATTATTACCGCAGCTTGGTTCGATAGGGCCGAGCAGTTTGAGCTGGCCCCAAGTGAATCGTATGCTAGAGAAAGAGTGCTTTGTATTTGTTTGACCTTATACCAACAATTTGTTCATCTATGGCAGAAAGGGAGAGAGGCTTCAATGTGGTGGGCCAAACCAAGAGTAACTGACGGGCCAGTTTATGCCATTCTACAGTAGTCGACATGACTGTTCTTCTTCAGTCTCCTGATATTCACTACTTGGATCCTGATAGCGAGACTGAATCATTAGATACTGTATGTGTGGGTGCCGACAGACTGCTTGATTTCGCAAGCATAGAATTGATGAGTGTTTGCAGTAAAAGTGTTCATTTCTATTTGTCTTTGTAGATATTCTATCTTTGAATGACATGTATGTAGTGGGTAATAAAGATTAATATTTGGGATATATGTTATGATTTTGGCCGGTAAAATTTGTGTTGGGCTGGTAGCTAATTTTGTTTGTTTCCTTCCCTGTATATATATACATGTATATATATATATATATATATATATATATATATATATATATATATATATATATATATATATATATATATATATATACACATATATATACATATATATATATATATATATATATATATATATATATATATATATATATATATATATATATATATATATTATTGTGGGCTATAAACACATCAGCCTAAATAGACTTATCTAAGAGGTGCTGATCTAAATGTAGGGCTGACGATCAATGAGATTTTAAATCACCTCAGGAGAGGGATGTCCAGGAAGTTGGCCGCATTAGTGAGGTCGAAATCCACCGCCTGCAACATACATTGATGCAACTTACAATATACATTGATGTGACTTAGTGATACATTGATTTGACTAAAAGGATACATAGATGTGACTTACAGGATACATTGATGTGACTTACAGGATATATTGATGTGACTTACAGGATACACTGATGTGACTTACAGGATATATTACTAATTTACAGGTAACATTAATTTGACTTACAGGTTGATTGAGGAAGAAGACATTCATGCCTCCTATGATGGGCATCGTATTCACGAGTGGCTTCATGACAATACGCACAGTGCCATGGATCTACACATAAACACAACATCTTTAACACCCATCCTGACATCTTTAACTTGTTAGGAACATTCTTTACCATGCATCTTTCAATGTTAACCATGCAGCATTAAACTCACTATCAATATCAGGCTATTGACATTCAGTATGAAAATGAACACCTCATCACATCAACAATAAGACCCTATCTGACCAGTAGATTATAATTACAGAAAGGTGATAAGAAAATTGACCTCCAGAGACACAATTCATACATTGGATGATCATAAAGTGATTAAATTTGATAGAAAAACAAATGTTATAAATTTTCATGTTGATGGTAGGCAAAAGCCGGTGGGTCTCTGTCTCTGTATCTACAGGTGGGGTAGGGAGGCTGGGGTACTCACTGTAAGGTCCTTGATGCCAGCATTCATACCACGCACAGCTACACAGATGTTTGAATCACTGGCATAGCTACAGTACACACACATAATTCACAATGATTAATGGCCTACATAAGTCGTGGAATACAGGTAGTATATATGTATATGCACACATATAATAAATATATATACAGTATATACATAAGTATATATATATATGAGTATATGTATACACACAAAATATATATACACATAAAGGTATATATTTATAAGTATATATGTATACACAAACATATTTGTGTGTATGGGTGATAATGCATGTGTTTGCAGGATGCAGCCTCACAGCATTCAATTCATCACCTTCCACTGAAGAATTGACTGATCCCACTATAAGGGAAGGGACCTATAGCCTTTCACTGATTCTATCAACTCCACATGTTTCAAGTATTCAAGTACTTGTACACACAGATAAGGATATTCACCCAACAATCAGCTTAGATACAGGATCTCAAGAACAAACATGCTTGCATTCTTTTCCAACTAACTACAGATTTATAGAGATTTTAAGGGCTTGGCTTTTCATGGAACCATAAAGTCATATAATTCATTTGAAAACACTTGTACTTTGAAAGGCGGTTAAAATGTGTGCATTTGGACCTGAGCGTATCACCTGTGTATCCAGGGTTCACCTGGCTGAGAATGTGCATGTGTGTTTGTATGGGTTGTAAATGCTTTGTAAAATCTCATAAAATGAACTGATATGACACATTGATGGGGTAAACAACGGCACATGACTTATGCTAACTGCTCTGTGATTTAGAATGTCACACACGAGCAGATGCAAATGATGTGTATGACATGATGCACATCAAGTCATCCCACAGACATGATGTGTATGATATGATGCACATCAAGCCATCCCACAGACATGTGTATGATATGATGCACATCAAGCCATCCCACAGACATGATGTGTATGATATGATGCACATCAAGCCATCCCACAGACATGATGTGTATGATATGATGCACATCAAGCCATCCCACAGACATCAGAGCAAATATCAGAGCACTCAGTGGCTTATTAACCTGTAATCCTACAGAGAGTTATCACACTAAGCACACTGTACAGAAGTGACACGCATTCATTAGTATTCATGCAGCGGGTAGGGGTTGTAGGTATGTGGGGTTATATGTGTGCCGTGTTTATGGCCAGATAACTGATAATCTGGATGAGTACTAGGCGGGCACTCGAGACTTGTAAAGCGCCTGCTCTCCAATGTATTTACATCACATCATGCGGTAAACAACGAGCCACGCCCATCGAGTCCACCACCGCCACGCCTGCTTGAGGTTTGACGACGCGTAGGGCGTTGGGGGCGAGGGGAGAGGTGGTGCAGGGGGAATGGGCGCTAATTTCTGGTAAACAGCGTGACTTTTACTTCCAGTCGATTTCAATGCTGTATTTAAGACCAACACCTTACCAAAAGCAGTATTGGTTATTGCATATATGTCTGTCATAAAACGTTCATGAATGGAAACATTTCCGATGAATCCATGATGTATATTAGGGGCTCATGGTTCACTGATTATTGAGGCAATGAACAAATACCAACTTAAAATTTATGCCATTTACGGAATAAATGGTCGTGAAACCTGGTCAGGAATTGGAGTGTTTAATAAGCGGTAATATTGCAAGGTGGATCTTGAGAGATATCATTCTGCCATATATGGCTGAGGTGCGAGGCACACCGTATGTAATCAGAGCCAAACACAAAACGTCTCGGGGCTATGTCTCGTGTTATTTATTACCAGCAGACTCGTGAGGGGGCGTATCAAAAAGCGATTGGTGACAGGAGCCCATACACACTTCTGTGCAGAGCCCCTTGAACAGCGTTGGTTAATAGCTAGATAAAGATTGCATACGTAGAAACGGTGACCCCATGGTTGACTGGTATGCTAACTTGAATACAGATGTTTGATCAGCTGTAATTCACTGATATCGATCTAAGTGCTGCCTATAATAACGAAGCCTCGGCGTTATGGAGATCCCACAAATCCTAGGGATAATGGCCAATCCTTCGGGATTTGCTATACTTGCTTGGTATAAAGCAATGCTCATCGAGACTTAGCAGCTGGTAGGAGGAGAAATATGTATATAATTTGTGTATTCGATCAAATGACCACACTCCCACGCTAACAGATAACTAGCGTACCACACTCGACGAGGGACAGTCGAGTAGGGAGGCTCAAAAGTGTCTGAAACGCATGGTGATCAGGTGTTTCGTCTGGACCACGTTTTCTGCCGTCTGGACCACGCGTTCAGTCGCCTGGACCACGTGGCCTGTCGTCTGGACCATACGGTCAGTCGTGTAGCCCACGCGATCTGTCGTCTGGACCATGTGCCAGTAAGTGCCTCTGTTTGGAAACGGACCTTAGTTATATTATGACGGTTCACGCGGCCTTAAAGAGGGAATGTAGAGTTGGGTCAGATTGATTTACACAGAACGCACAATACACTGAACACGACAGACAACGTGTATAAGGGTCGACTGCACAGTCATAAAGGAAATACCTAGGCACTCACGCAGACCAACTTCTCTGCCTCGAGATAAATGAGCAAACAGCCATGTTAAATCTCTTCTGAGTGGAGTGCGATGCGAGACCGCGAAAACATGTTTTCTCTGCTCCCGCTTGATTTAAGGTGAATGTGACACTCGATGGGGACACGGGAAACAGGTGCGTTCAATGAGGGATTCAAGAGAATGACTTGATTAACAGGGGAACACCAACAAAAAAAAAAACACAAAGATTACCTCCTTGTATATATATATATATATATATATATATATATATATATATATATATATATATATATATATATATATATATATATATATATATATATATATATATATTCTATATATATATATATATATATATATATATTTATATATATATATATATATATATATATATATATATATATATATATATATATATATATATATATATACAAGGAGGTAATCTTTGTGTTTGTATATATATGTGTGTTTGTGTGTGTGTGCGCGCGTGTGTGTATTTGAGTAAATGTGTTTGCGATTTCGTGCATATGTGCGTGAACTTACACTGGCCAATGTGGATTTCATTCTGCTTCATTTGGTACGCTCGTCACCTAAGGATTGATGCGCAGCTGATATTGACCGCGATGGACGGAGAGAAAAACAGAGGAGTTGGAGTATGCTTAACATTGGACTGATGTCCAGAAGCCAGACATAAGGGCGGCTCTGTTCGTTTAACAAAAGGCATTTCATTCCAACGCGACCATAGCCAGTATCTGTCCCCATCCTTCCAGCCCCCAACTGCTCGGTAAAGTAATAGCACTGACAAACTGCTTGTGAAGCTCCCGGGGACTACTACTGTTTGTGTCATTCATAACATTATGTCATGGCGCGTATGTGAAAGATGACGATTATATCATCAAACTGGGGGTTACTGGACAAGGCCATGAGACCCTCGCTGATGTAAACTGCCATTGAATGCTGGCTAGCATGTTTTTGCTTTGAATTCAAACACAAAATGCAAAATAATGTTTGCCAGAATCACCTATCATTGATGTACGTCGCATTTCGAGCACTTCGGAATGCTTCCGAGCGCCGATCGACTGGATCGATTGCTTCGAAATGAAAGGCTTACGACAAAACCAGATGTAATGGGAAGCGCTGAAATCGTGAGGGGGCGTGGGTGTTGGAGGTTGGATGGGGTGGGGGGGGGGGTAGTAGGGGGGTGATGTTGGGGTTGCGATCGAGAGATCTCGCGATGTGGTTACGGGTGACAGATGCTGCCCGCTCTGTACACGCGGTGAGCGTACAAAGGTAAAAAATGACGGCATCGAACGACCGCATTTTCACCAACCTAGTAACCGCCACATCCGCTATCCTACATACACCCCGCGCCCCATGCGTGACCCACTCACAGAACAAGTATCATTTCCAGAATTCAAAACCAGACAGAGAAAGATTCTCTGTCCAGGCGACCCGTCAGGGTGAGATTTATATATATATATATATATATATATATATATATATATATATATATATATATATATATATATATATATATATATATATATATATATATATATATATATATATATATATATATGAATATATAAATATACTTCATCACGCACCGCTAGCAAGCCTAATATGGGATCCGAGCGCTTAAGGAGAGTACAATGTAATTGAAAGATGCTGGAAACAATCAAAATTATTCGGTCTTAGGTTGTCCGACCCAGTCGTTCACTTGACCTGTTTAGCTTCTCATAACTTATAAAGGGATGACACAGCGTGACCTCCTTTTCCCGTGACCTAGATCCCTGTTATGACACCCAATATGTCCCGACCTAGTGGTAAGTTGGTTAGGTTCACCGAGTGTCGACTCGATTTCCTTGCGCATCGGCTTCTGCGCAGGCTAGGATTCGCTATGTTAGCATAGCGTCAAACATGTCTGCCATGAAGAGTGGTGTCGACTGAGACAGCAGCAGTGTGAGCAATTTAGATGCTACGTTGAAAGCACACGCTGCACGGAAACTGCAGGTGAGTTTCACTGCATGTTGTTTAACTATTGGGTAGTAATAGTGAATAATTAGCCCCGTCCCCCGCTCTCGCGTCAGCTCGGCGCCTGTGTTCTCTGCTGGTCAGTTGTGACGTCATTTCCTGTGTCCTCTCTATCCCACTACCTTCCCAGCTCCCTCTCTCTGGTCACCTCACACGGGTTCCAGCCTTCCTACAGCGCGCCCGTAATCTTGTGTCTACTTACACTTTCTAGAGTACCTCTCATTTCCTTTCTGTAATCTATAATTATTATGTGATATTAGTTTTTACTATGATTCTTGTATATCTTGTCAACATCTCACTGTACTTGGGTCCTCCGAGGTACCCAATAAAGCGTGTTTTGTACCGGGCAACACTCTCTCTTTTTCTCGGGGGTCGAGGGCTAATTATCCAGCCAAAGTGTTGCTCTGGAGGTGTTAAAATCAAGGTTTTGTACAATATGAGTTCCACCAATGGCTACACATATTGCAATGTAGGTGCTGACTACCTGATGGGTACAAAGCAGAGTGCTGAAGTCATTGAGGGTACTGTGGATGGGTACCAACCAGATCACTGAAATCTATCAGGGTACTGTGAAATGGTACCAACTACAATATTGAAGTACTGTGGATAAGTGCTTACAATAACTCCATGTCCATAATGATTTCATTCCGCTTGCAATGCTCAATGTACACCTTAACCCCACCAATCCTGGGTGGCTGAAAGATGAAAGGCATAATTTCACTTTAGTTGATATTATTGTAAAATGCCAAACTATGCTTTCATTTTTACAAGGTTGAATTGACAAAATGGTAAATGTTATCAATAACTATTCTAGTGAACAAAAAGACTACACCAATGTCCTATAAAATGGACAAAGCATTGACGAGTTGGTCATACTTACAATGTCACCTAGATCAATCTGTTCAAACTTGAATGGTTTGAGGCTGGCTGGCAGAGAATTGTTCACCATTGGTTCCAACGATGTCTTGATATAAGTCTTAACGTACTCTCCAATGTATGGCCACATTTGAATTAGCATCTATGAATCATCATATATTAATAGCATACTTAATAATATTTTGTAGTTGTTTTTTTAGCTAATAAATCTGACAAATGAAAGGATTAGACAAGGTAGGTTTCATTTTTACAGAATTCAGTTCCCTCATCTGATATATTTTGGTTGTCAGCTACGCGCAGTTACATAAATTTGCAAACAGTGACTTAAGTAAATCTTCCCCTTAAAGTTGATAACATTTATCACACACTATATATATACATATATATATATATATATATATATATATATATATATATATATATATATATATATATATATATATATATATATATATATATATATATATATATATATATATATATATATATATACAGGCATATCTATGGCAGCATATGGTCGGCAGCTAAAATGCACAAGGGGCCAGAATCCAACAGGTGGTTTAAATCCATACAAATCAATACAGACACACACACACATCAATAAGTTATTTACTCAGCCATATACCACGGGGAAGGTTTGGTATAAAAACAGCGACTATTTGTTGCTGTTGATAATGTTAATGAGGTAACAGTCACATCATACCTTGTTGAGCCATTCTGCACGCTCCACATCAGGGAAGTAAACCTGTCACAACACAGATTAGTTACTAGGAGTTGGTCGTGACATAACAAGAGTTCATTATTCCATTAACTCACACAGTTGGACAGTTGCAGGACAAGATGAATAAGTATGAAACACTTTTTTATGACATTAACACGTTCTTTCCCACAGACTGATATACTTATATGAGACGGTTTACAGAGTATTTATTTAATGCACACGCATATTTATCATGCACAAAAAAATCAACAATCATTTTCGTGTACCAATGCATGTGGATAAACAAAAACATTCCTATCATTATCGAGACAGGCCAAATCCTTAAAGAACTTATTCACTTACCCAGGAGGGCAACTCTTCCACTCTGGCAAGGATGGCCTTTTTCTCGCCCAAAACCGCCTCTTTCGCGAAGGCTTTCTTTGCCTCCTTCGATTTCCTGTATTCTTCGTTGATTGCATAGAAAAAAATTGCAATAAGGACCCATGTTGAGCTGAACCCAAAATAACCCACGATCCACACAAGCAAAAGAAGTCCAGCGAGTTTGAAGTATTTGACGAGGAGTGGGAGGAGTTGCACCCCCTGCGACTGGCGCCCGGGAGCTTTAGTGGCAGTAGGGGAGGGGGGTGGCGATCCGTCTGTATTTGTTGCTCCCGACATCACGAAATAATGTCGCTAACGTAAATTGCAATCCACTAATCAGTTACTCCAATGTCAACATCACACTCGTTGGCTGTCTTGTCAAACGAAAGTTACCCGACGAAACGAGCCCCATGGAATGCGCTACCGACGGCAGTATGCAAAATCATTCTGTTATCGAGTGCTACTATGGGCGAGTCCATTTTACCAGAAGTTTGTATGCGTTGTAGAATTCAAGCTAGATGCATCATTTTTTTCTTAGCTCACAATCTTATTCGAATTATTTTGGCGAATATACTAAGGAATTTTCACCGTAATGATCAGAAATGTTTAATGTTTCTCCGATTTCTCTGATATATCTCGAAACCGCTTATATTCAGTATAATGGACTGCTCCAAATTTCGCCGGTTTCTCTTTACCGCGGGCGCCTCGTTTTTGACATGACCCCTACGTGTACGAACTGTGATCACAAACTGTAAATATTCGTGTACTAATTAGCCATATGGGGCATCTTATACTGTGTAAAAGAATGGGCCACGTACTGTATAATCTGATATTTAAAATGTCACATCGTGCATAACGTATGTGTGTAAACTTCAAACTCGCCGGACTTCTATCAGCTGATTCCCTTGTTACCGCAAGTACCTGTTATTTGAGAACGGGACACTATGATATGCCTTTAATCACCCAGCTGCGAGTTTGTGAAGGGGTCGTCATATCGAACATTATGATAGATTATATATATATATATATATATATATATATATATATATATATATATATATATATATATATATATATATATATATATATATATATATATATATATATTGGAAATGATATATGGCACGTGATAGACGCTCTCAGTTTCAGGCACAGATAAGATTTTCGACGCATACACTATTTAAAGAACTTGTATGAGCATAAACAATTCGAGCTAAATGTAGGATTGCATCTACGATTATATTGACGGACAGCTCGCCTTAGTCACAGCATTTATCAGACAAATAGAAATAAATGGTTCACCCTCGGATATATATATATATATATATATATATATATATATATATATATATATATATATATATATATATATATATATATATATAATATATATATATATCAATGTACCATTACTTTTTTTGACAAGTTGCCAAAATATCATCATGTTTCAAGACCGGATATACAACATGAGCATTCATATTTTAGAGGGCTCCGAAGTTCAACGCATCTTCTTAAAATGATGCACTGTTGATTATCCAAAGGCTACGTCGTGTTCAGTATAACGTCGTTTTGTGTCCATTGTACGATTCATAGCACCTAGTACTGCATCTGGTGAAGTGACGTACGACTTCACTTCGCTTAGATTTACTCCTAGTTGTGAGATATCAGTAAGATTTCTGAGGCGATCGACCATAAAACCCATTCATACATAGCATGGCTAAAAGTTATGTTTATGCATATATTTTCTTTCTAGTTATCATTTCATGATGCTGTGCTACAAAGTTTGTCTTTAGCAATGTCTTTTCAAATATATTCCACATGAATTTATCAAAATTCTGTCTATCGCTAGCACTTTGGCAATATTTACTAATTTAATCTGCAGCCTGACAGTATTTTACTTGAAATCTATCAAATGCTTACGTTTTCCAGTTCATAACTAATAGGGTGTCCCCGACTGGTTTGAGTCCGGCCCAATGCAGAGTATATATCTCGCACGCCTCAGCGGAAGTCGACACAGAGGTCAGCGAATGTACCTGCAACCTCCAGTTGTGCTCATGATTGACGGTTGTGATAAAGAATATTCCGTACCCAAACTGGATTTGCTTTCTCCAATTCATCGAGTTTGTACAGTTTTTTGAGTAGATAATAAGCCCGCATATCTATGCTTGTTTAGAATACGCTTATGTCTTGCTACCTGTAAACTAAAATGAGACCAAAGATCCCATTCAGAGAAGAGAACGTCAGCTCTGTGGACTCGTGACATTCGTTGGTTAAATTTTTCAACATCTGTGGCCGAGATATTTATTTGCATCAACACAAGGTTTTAACCATCATATTGTAACGGCAATTACGCAGGTAGGTGAGAGGCAGCGATATTCTTATAACACTACCACACTTGTGGATATCTGTTCTCAAATGCTAAAATCGTAGTGTTACACAAGGGACCCTACTGGATATGATAATATATCGTTTGCCATGTTCAGTTGTCCATAATGCCTAGAGTATCGTTCTTCGCAATTTGTCGCTTTTCGGAGCTTTTTACAGTTTTTTTTTCACTTAACGTTTGATTCAGACACATCATGTGAGTACGAGGATTACTGAAAAATAATGCTTTGGAAAATACTCTTTATGTAATTTTCAGAGAAGTGTAATATTTGTGCCTGTACTTGTTTATCTTAGGCCAGATACGCGGCTTTTGGCGCTTGTCGGTCGGCGCGACATTCGTTTCTTTTAGTTTTTGTATGAATCAAAGAATATTGCACCCATTTACTCTGGTGGATTTGTAACACTGGATGCAGGCGGTCGGATTCGTGTTCGCGTGCAGCGTATGGATATCTTGCGAGGAGCTCTGAGCTATTGGCGTCGGCAGGAACTATCCACGTGGATGGGTTAATATTTTCATTCTCTGCGCGTTTAATTATCCTTGATTAGGAGAAAGAGGTTCTGAAATGTTGCCATAGTACAGATAAGTCTTAGTTCTGTTCGATGCGTTCGAGAAAGTGAAGGAACATAGGTTGAATGCGGCAGATAATATAGAAAGAACGAAGCTAAAGCCCGGAGAATCACTTAAAACACCAAGGGATGACATTCGTCGCGGAGTGGCGACAGTATTCGAAGGAGTCTGTGAGAAACAAACGAGAAGAAATAGCAGTAGACAGATTTGTGAGAGCACTTGACGATCCGTAGATTGTACCAAAGATATCAGAGGCAGAACCACGTTCTTGGGAGGGAGCATACGAGGTTGCCAAGCGAGAATAGAACACATGGGGGTGGCGGCAGCTGTCTCCGGACAGGGTATAGAGAAGGAAAATAAACCCGATATTTCACGAAGTTGACCAAGTTACACAACAAAAGAACCCTCCAAAATCCGGGCTGATTTGTTATAATAGTAAGGGCGATGGGCACATGGCACGAAATTGTCCAAACATGAGACAAATTATGAAGGTGTGCTACCAGCGCGAGAAGCGTGGCTGTACACAGAATCGAGCAAGGCCATCTTTAAACGACAACAGGAAAACCCCGTTGGTCTGAAGGTCACACCAAGTTTGAACGAGAGAACCACTAGCGTTGGCATCTAAAATAGCCCTTTCGAGACAGGGAAGGCGACTTACGTTGGTAGTGCTATAGCCATGTAAGGCCGGTGTGTAGGGATGGCAGTGAGCTGTCTGGTAGATATAGGGGGCACTCACAATGTTTTATCCAGTAGGGTGCACCATAACATGGCTGGTACTGATAAGCCAGCGTTGGATTCATTGGCACCATGTAGTGAGTTGAGGGGAGTGTCGGGATATAGACTGAATATGATGGGGTGCAGTTGCTTCTCCGGCTAGGTGATACTGAGCATAGAATTTCGTGTACCGAGGAGGAGGAAGATGTGATTTTGGGTTCCCATTTTTGAGACTTCTAGACGTCAATAAGTTGTAGATACGGTTGGACGGTAAACCCCTCCCTCGTGTGGAGGTACATCGGGGCAGTGGTCAGAGTGAGCAAGACCACAGTGATATATCCCAGACCATTCTCCTGAGCAGAGAATACACATGTGATTGCATGGGTACGAGCAGCATCCTCTGCCCAGGAGAACTTGGTATTAGGGTACCTACGGAAGCCTGTTTCTCGTAGTAGTGGGGCGACGCTGGTTGAGGTAATTGGCAGATTACCGACCTAAAAGTCTTTGTTGATTGCCCATACACTTTGCGACCCCACTCCTCATGTCAAATCAATACCATTACTGGTTCACAGTCCCACAGTACCGATGGTGTGTTTGGAAAAGTGTTTAGCAATTGCGAAACCGGCTCAAGATACTTCACCGGTAGCCCCCAATATTTATTAACAATGTAAACCTACGGTGAATTGAAGGTTGGTGTATTTGTTTATGTTTGTATATTTGATTAATGATTTTAGGATGTCACCCGAACATTCCAAGATTGGAAAAGTACACCAATGGGCTGTGAACAACAAGTTGTTACTTTGGACAATGGTCGCCATATTAGCAGGCATTGTTGTGGGTCTGTGTCTGCGTCTGATCGACCTTAACTACGATGCTGTCGTCTGGTTGAACATCTGGGGAGAGTTGTTTCTGCGCATGCTCAAGATGATCATTTTGCCTCTCATCATGTGCTGTCTCGTGTCGGGTCTGACTCTCTGTGTTATTTGCTCATTAAATCTCAGGAACTTCCTTTGGGCTGTTTGATTAAGGAGTTATTCCTGTCGTAACTACACAAAGTATGTTGACTAAAAGGGGTGTTTAGGTTATTCATATGAAAAAAGGCTTTTAAAAGAATTTGCTAATAACTGCTTTGGTTTTTTGATTTTCGGGAAAAAAATCCCGCCAATGACCGTAACACACGCTCATGTCGGTAGAATTGTTGATGAATTTCGATAGTTTTATCATGTTTATTTAGGCATATCTAGCATAGAGAGTGGAGATGTAGGTCGTCTAGGCGTGGCCGCCGTATGTTATGTCTTCTCCACCCAGCTCCTGAGTGTGGGTGTGGGTGTGCTATTGGCTGCTCTCATTCACCCAGGTCAGAAACTAGGCTCAGACACACCGAGGTCGAACCGTTCTATCAGCTACACTGACGTCGCTACTGACTTTCTAAGGTTTATGCTGTTGACTTTCTCTCTCCTTTCATGTTGTTCTTTCTCGTAGTAACAGTCTCCCATGTACGTTCTTATATTATTGTTTATGTTATATTCACAAGATTATATCACTTGGATTTACATAGAATCCAATGATTTCAATTATTTATGGTTGACCGTCACCAGGAACCTTTTTCCGGAGAACGTCGTGCAGGCGTGCATGGAACATGCATTTACAGAACGTAAATCGCCCGCAGAGATGTCCAGCAATATCAGCACAGTGGAAACCAGAGAGTTAATTTATCGTGAAGGAACCAATACTATTGGTGAATAAAAATATCATTTGTATTACAGGCTTCCACCTGCATGCGCTCTGAACCTTATTATTGAACCATTGTTAGAGGTGGTTGGCTCTCTTATTTATGATGATTTAGGGCTTGAATGGTGTTGATGGGTGTAAAAATGACATCATTGACACCTTCGTCTACGAATGAAGGGGCCACTGATTACGCTGGACTATATTCAGTCCCATCCGACTCGAATGGTGCTTGGCATTTTATGTACTGCAGAATGTAACAATTAAAGATAAAATTTCAATAACAAACGTTCCTTTTACGATGAATGTCTTACTCCCATAAATATACATCAAACTTAGTGTTTGTACAGGTATTGTTGTATTCAGCATCTTGCTTGGAGTTGGCATCCATGCTGGAGGGCAAGAAACTCGACAGCTTGGTGAAGTCTTCCATGGGCTAAACAAAGCCATATTCAAAATAATGGACGTCATTCTCGTGTGAGCCTAACTCTTAATATAATATACGATCGTCGCTTGGAAAAGTTGCGAAGCTGCTGTGGAAACATAAGTGGCTTGCTTGCATAGCAACAGACGAATCGGATGTTTGAAATCTGACAAAGAGGTGTTTTAATGGGCTTTTCAATCACATGGTTTATCATCATCATCTGAATCATCTGAATCATTATCATCCTTATCTGTATCATCATGATCATCATCATCATCTGTATCATCATCATCATCATCAGCATTACCATCATCATCAATATCATCATCATTATCATCATTATCATCATCATCTCTATCGTAAATGGTCATCATACGAATTAGATTTTTGAGTGTTGCTCTACTTCAACATTTCCCCCATTGCACAATTGAGAATAATATCTCACACGTACTGTACGGGTCAACTAATGTTCACGTTTCATCATCAATGATTTGCTCTCACATTGCAGATATTCACCATTGGGTATATTCAGTCTGATCGCTGGTGCCCTGGTACAAGTGGACCACCTCGCTGATGCACTTCAGTCCATGGCTATGTTCATCATAACGGTCACCCTGGGGCTGTTCGTGCATCAGATGATTCTCTTACCGCTAATCTATCTCGTTCTCACAAGGAAGAATCCATTCAGACTGTTGTTGCAAATGTTGGACGCCATATTGGCGGGTATGGTTCCTCCGTCGGAGTGGGTTATGTATTATGTCATTTTCATTGTTAGTCGTCTTATCCAATAGTAATTTAAAGTGTAATTTAGGTATTGATATTAAGCGTATTATAACAGCTACTTGTCAGTCTTAGCATAATATTAATAACCTTAACCATCAAGATACGCGATTATTACCCGTATCATTCCCCCAATCAGTAGCAATGAATGTTGTCATGACGAAGTCCTGAATACGCTTATCTACCGAAGTTTTTTCGTCTGATCATTTTCAAGTGCCATGGCCCTGCCATACTTACTGAGAGATTGTGATGGAAAACTCCAGATTGACTGCAGGATATCGAAGTTTGTCCTGCCAATTTTCGTCACCATCAACAGAGACGGTTCTGCTCTTTTTATTGGAGTTTCAACAATATTTATCGCCCAGACGCAAGGAATGGCTCTTGGAGTGGAACAGTATTTCACCATAATGTTAGTATGATATTTTCTGATGGTTGAGTTTCAAGGGTTAAATGCAGTTTGGTACCGGTAACAGAAATTATGCTTTTGAGAGGATATATCATACTGTGATTAGTGGTGTCTCTTGGAATTAGTTCCTTTGCTATTAACGAAAGATGGGTGTTACGGAATAAATGTCATAGTGATATTATTAGTTTCTTCGATCTAGTCACAAGTTCCGTTTATATGATGCATGGCATGATTCAGGCTGATGATCACATTGTTATCAGCGGCCGTGGCTGCTGTACCAAGTGCCAGCATTATTTTGTTAGTTATGGTAGCATCTACTTCGGATATTCCTGTCGGCGACCGCTTGGGGCTCCTGCTCACTGTAGAGTGGCTTCTGTAAGTTAAATTCTTCTTTAATATAATCCCAAACATACCTAGTTTATCTATTATGTCAATAATTGATATTATATTTTTGTTGAAACAAATTATGAATGCATTTATTTGCGTATTTGAACAGGGACCGTCTGAGAACGGGAACCAACCTTTCTAGCACATCGTTTGGCGTGTCCATTATCGCCCACCATTGTTCAAAGTTCCTGGGTGATGGTGCTCTTACGGAGAACCCTAGTACTGAAGAACGAAATGAAGAAATGATTGATCTTGTCTAAAAACAGAGTTATGGCATGATTATAAGGATCGTTGTATATATATCCTTGCATTCTTCATGGATTCAATACCGGCATTAATGCCAAAAGTGATTGCAGTTTAAGCTCTTTTATAAATCAGAACTGAAATGCAGTACTGAAAATCGAATTTTTATAAATCAGAACTGAAATGTGACTGAAAATCGAATGACGAATGGTAGTAAATATATTTTTTTGTAAAAATGAGCAAACGGCCTCAGCAAAGTACGCTTTAAGTTAATTTATCAAGCACCTTCTATGTCCCAATTGAACGGTAGAAAAACAATTCAAATACACGTGGACTTTATATATATAAAGTTATGAAAATATGGTGTACGTATTGACACAAAAATAAGCACTGCATTTGTCCTTATTTGAAAAGTGAATGCCTGATATCTTAATCTCTACATTAACAATAATGTGAATGGTATATACAATACTTAGCGTTGAACAAATCCAATTTTATTGATAACAGCGTTTTCATCAACCAATAACTGTCTCTGATATTAGCAACATCATGAGCAAATTATTTTTGACCATCGCAAGCATAACGGACAATCATTACAGATCCATAAGCACATGGAGGGGCTACTGTTGAAACAGCTGCACATAGAATAAACATGGATGTAAAGTAGGTGGTGACTTTATGGAGAGACATGGTTAGGTGTGGGATGGACGGGGTTGATTAGGTCGCTCAATATATTGAAATACCAACATTTATAGCAACAGTTAGACGGGATTCTTCCTTGTGAGAACGAAATAGAGTAGCGGTAAGAGAATCACCTGATGCAAGAACAGCCCCACGGTGACCGTTATGATGAACATAGCTATGGACTGAAGTGCATCAGCGAGGTGGTCTACTTGCACAAAGGTAATGGTAATATTGGGGCTTAATGTCACTTTCAACAACGAGGTGATATCGCGACGGTGATTGATGAGGATGATTGTGATGCTTGGACAGCTCCACTTAAGTGCCAGTGCCCACTTTGCCGACTTTGCTCAGAGATGGGATCGCCAATTAGCGTGATTAGAGAACCATTCAGGTTTTCAAACCTTGGTATCGAACCCACAACCTGTGAGTCGACAGGCGATGCAGTTTACCAATACGCCTCGGGAACCGGCCCCCCTACTTGCACAAGGGCACCGGCGATCAGATTGAATATCGGCAGTGTGAGAGCAAATCACTAATACTATAAAACAGTGTATGTAACCTAAATCTGGTCAGCGCCTGAATCTGAGAACGTCTATCACGTGCCATATACCATTTATAATTTTAGAAGGGAATCAGTCGGTTTTCGCAACAGAATAGTAATAATGCTTCCATGAAATAAACCATTACTTATCGTTTTGAGACTGGTTGCCAAAATGACTCTCTTATAGTGTTGCCAAATCATCGAGAAAAAATTGGCAGCAGTGCTTTGAAATCCAACTGGTTTGCCATAATATGCAAGCATCCTCTGGTATTAACGCTCGAACTGTTTATTTGCTTAAATGTGGTGTATCACATCGGATACCGGATGCCCTTGCGTTGTATTTGTTTTCCACTTCTTTACAGATAATGAAGATGGACTTTGTTGACGATTTAGCCTTATTTAGCCCTTACTCTGCCCATGGTCATATTTCGAGGCCTGAATCGGAGCTGAACTGAACTTTATTCTCTCATGGATCAATATCTTAACGATACAGAATGAGGGTTGAAGTTATTTAGAAGAATCTCTGAAGTTTAATGCATCTTCTAGAAATGATGCGTTGTTGGTATCCAAAGGCAACGTGGTGTTCAACATAACGCCGTTTTGTGTCACTGGGTTGTGTTATTGTTAACATACAAACTCGGGACTCTCAAGCAGCTTAGTACTGTGTCTGGTGACTAGCATACAACATATTACGCAGGTGAGTGGCAGCGATATTCTTATAACACTACCACACGGGTGGATACGTGTTCTAAAATGCTACAATCGAGGTGTTCCACAAGGGACCCTACTGGATATGATAAGATATCGTTTGCCATATTTTGTTGTCCATAATGCCTACAGTATTGGTTCTAACAATTCTGAGCTTTTTACAGTTACGCTCAGTTATGCACAGTTATGCACAGTTATGCAAAAATTTATTCAGAATTTTTACTGAAAAATAAAGCGTTGACAAATACTCTTACTTACGTAATTCTCCAAGCAGTGTGAGATTTTTGTATGTACATGAATATATCATGTAAACATGTCTAAATCCTAATGTTTAATGAAAAAACATAAACCCACAGAGCTAAAACTACATTACAAAGAGCAGATCATGAAGGATGTGCTTCAAATAACAAGCGTTAATGTACATGAGGTGAATTGATGGTGGGTGTATTTGTTTATGTTTGTATATTTGATTAATGATTTTAGATGCCACCCGAACATTCCAAGATTGGAAAAGTACAGCAATGGGCTGTGATCAACAAGTTGTTACTTTGGACAATGGTCGCCATATTAGCAGGCATTGTTGTGGGTCTGTGTCTGCGTCTGATCGACCTTAACTACGATGCTGTCGTCTGGTTGAACATCTGGGGAGAGTTGTTTCTGCGCATGCTCAAGATGATCATTTTGCCTCTCATCATGTGCTGTCTCGTGTCGGGTCTGACTCTCTGTGTTATTTGCTCATTAAATCTCAGGAACTTCCTTTGTGCTGTTTGATTAAAGGGTTATTCCTGTCGTTACTACACAAAGAAGTGTTGACTTAAAGGGGTTTTCACATGAAAAAAAATGCTTTTTCAAGAACTGCTTTGTTTTTTTTAATCTTCTCGGAAACTCAGCCATTGGCCGTTGCACACGCTACAAATATTAATATAACTTCATGTCGGTAGAATTTTTGATGAATTTCGATGGTTTTATCATGTTTATTTAGGCATATCTAGCATAGAGAGTGGAGCTGTAGGTCGGCTAGGCGTGGCGTCCATATGTTATGTCTTCTCCACCCAGCTCCTGAGTGTGGGTGTGGGTGTGCTATTGGCTGCTCTCATTCACCCAGGTCAGAAACTAGGCTCAGACACACCGAGGTTGAACCGTTCTATCAGCTACACTGACGTCGCTACTGACTTTCTAAGGTTTATGCTGTTGACTTTCTCTCTCCTTCATGTTGTTCTCTCTCGTAGTAACAGTCTCCCATGTTCGTTCTTATATTATTGTTTATGCTATATTCCTTAGATGATATCACTTGGATTTACATAGAATCCAATGATTTCAATTATTTATGGTTGGCCGTCACCAGGAACCTGTTTCCGGAGAACGTCGTGCAGGCGTGCATGGAACATGCATTTACAGAACGTAAATCGCCCGCAGAGATGTCCAGCAATATCAGCACAGTGGAAACCAGAGAGTTAATTTATCGTGAAGGAACCAATACGATTGGTAAATCAAAAGATCATTTATATTTGAGGCTTCCACCTACATGCGCTCTGAACCTTATTATTGAACCATTGTTAGAGGTGGTTGGCTCTCTTATTTATGATGATTTAGGGCTGATGGGTGTAAAAATGAGATCATTGACACCTTCGTCTACGAATGAAGTGCCCACTGATTACACTGGGCTATATACAGCTCAGCATATTATGTACTGCATAATAAATGTTACACTTACAGGTAAAATTTCAATAACAGCCTTTTGGTGTTTGTGCAGGTATTGTTGTATTCAGCATGTTGCTTGGAGTTGGCATTCATGCTGGAGGGCAAGAAACTCGACAGCTTGGTGAAGTCTTCCAGGGGCTAAACAAAGCCATATTCAAAATAATGGACGTCATTCTCGTGTGAGCCTAACTCTTAATATAATATACGATCGTCGCTTGGAAAAGTTGCGAAGCTGCTGTGGAAACATAAGTGGCTTGCTTGCATAGCAACAGACGTTTGAGCTGTTTTAATGGTTTTTTTCAGGGCCTATGGTTCATCATCATCATCATCATCATCATCATCATCATCATCATCATCATCATCATCATCATCATCATCATCATCTTAATCTCATCATCTGTATCATCATCATATATATCATCATCATCTGTATCATAATTTATATCATCATCATCATCCTCATCCTCATCTGTATCATCATCATCCTTATCTGTATCATCATCATCTGCTCTACTTCAACATTTCCCCCATTACACAATTGAGAATACACACTCACTGTATGGGTCAACTAATGTTCACGTTTTATCATCAATGTTTTGCTTTCACATTACAGATATTCTCCATTGGGTATATTCAGTCTGATCGCTGGTGCCCTGGTGCAAGTGGACCACCTCGCTGATGCACTTCAGTCCATGGCTATGTTCATCATAACGGTCACCGTGGGGCTGTTCGTGCATCAGATGATTCACTTACCGCTAATCTATCTCGTTCTCACAAGGAAGAATCCATTCAGACTGTTTCTGCAAATGTTGGATGCCATATTAGCGGGCATGGCACCTGCGTCGGAGTGGGTTATCTATCAATTAAACTCCAATGAAACCTTCGTGTGACACGCACATTTTGTGTTGTTTAATCTCTTATCAAATTATAGTTTAAGGTGCAATTTCGATTTTAAGCGTGTTATTAAAACTTCTTGTCCTTTTAACGAAATGTTAATAACTTAAACCGTCATGGTAGGCACTAGTCATACTAAAGATATAACTACTTATCGGATTGCGGGGCTCTAGCAAGATTATTACCCGTATCATTCCCCCAATCAGTAGCAATGAATGTTGTCATAATGAAGTCTTGAATACGCTAATTTACCGAAGTTTTTTCGTCTGATCATTTTCAAGTGCCATGGCCCTGCCATACTTACTGCGAGATTGTGATGGAAAACTTCAGATAGACAGCAGGATATCGAAGTTTGTCCTGCCAATTTTCGTCACCATCAACAGAGACGGTTCTGCTCTTTATATTGGAGTGGCAGCAACATTTATCGCCCAGACGCAAGGAATGGCTCTTGGAGTGGATCAGTATTTCACCATAATGTTAGTTTGATATTTTCTGATGGTTGAGTTTCAAGGGTTAAATGCAGTTTGGTACCGGTAACATAAATGATGCTTTTAAGAGGATATATCATACTGTGATTAGTGGCGTCTCTTGGAATTAGTTCCTTTGCTATTAACGAAAGATGGGTGTTACGTAATAAATGTCATAGTGATATTATTAGTGTCTTCAATCCAGTCACAAACATTGAGTTCCGTTTATATGATGCATGGCATGATTCAGGCTGATGATCACATTGTTATCAGCGGCCGTGGCTGCTGTACCAAGTGCCAGCATTATTTTGTTAGTTATGGTTGTATCTTCTATGGATATTCCCGTCGGCGACTGCTTGGGGCTCCTGCTCACTGTTGAGTGGCTTCTGTAAGTTAACGTCCTCTTGAATATTATCCCAATCATACCCAGTTTATTTATTATTGATATTATATTTTTGTGGAAGCAAATTATGAATGCATTA
>CM067357.1:37178238-37360837 GCA_034190875.2 Urechis unicinctus
TTCAGTACAAGCTTGTACAATGTTATCAGGGAACAGATTTCTGGGGGGGGGGAACATAAAGTGAGATTAAACCAACTCTGCCTTTTTTTCACTATTGTAGCAAAATATGTTAATAACAACCCAACATTTTTATATTGATCCATGTCATATTAAAATTCGCATCATTCTAACTCTAAGGCCTCAAAGATATACTCAGGAATCCAACCCCAAGTGTCAATTGCCTACCTGAGAAAGTCTGTGGCCACATCTGTATAGCTGATGACTTGTGTTACCGATGGAGCATCGGAGCTAAGTATTTGACCCGGGTGAATCAGAATAGCTAATACCACACCCACACAAACACCCACGAGCTGGGTGGAGAAGACATAACATAGGGTGGCCAAACCTAGCCGACCCATGACCCCGCTCTCAACATCAGATATGCCTATACACACAAAAACACTTATGTGACGAACACTAACGTGTATAAGTTGCTAACTACGTTCGGATTCCGATTTCTGAACCCTAAATTTCATTCAGAACTCACCCACAACGAGGCAACAAGTGATGAGAGGCAAAATGATCATCTTGAGCATGCGCAGAAACAACTCTCCCCAAATGTTTAACCAGACGACAGCATCGTAGTTTAGGTCGGTCAGACGTAGACATAGACCCACAACTATGCCTGCTACTATGGCAAACATTGTCCAAAGTAACAACTTGTTTTTGCTGGCCCATTGCTTGACACATTCGCAGCTGCAAGAACATCTAGCCATGTCTGTTTTTCTGATGAACACAAGTAAGCAAACGTTTAATGCCAATGTTTCTCTGTATATTGAGTTCCAAAATCATACTACAGTGCAGCCTCGTTAAAGGGGACGCCTCCGTGGCCGGTCGATAATCCCCTTTAACGAGGCATCCCCAATAGCGAGGTTCCACCAACCTCCGCAACAAACGACCATACAGGTGTCCCCAAACAAACGAAAGCTACAGGGCTCGACCAAACACACAAATAGCAAGTAAAATGCAATTCCAGTGAATTATTTAATCATCTCACAATTTGAATTTATTATTTATTACAAATAACAAAAATACATAGACACATATGTACAACGAGTCAATGAGCACAAGGTAAAATCGGCTTGGCTTGTCCCATCAGAGTTCGTATTGTATTTATACATCTCATAATCACGCGGTTTCTAATTACGTTTGAAGAATTGGTCCAAACGCGATTGGGTGGTTTCTTCGGCCGCTAAGTCCATTGACACGTTTTCGATGTGGCGCAGACTACTATACACAACGTGATCATCGCCGTAGCGTTTTCTTGTACGAATCGTCGTAAATAATCAACGAGATCTGTCCGTCTGTCGTCAGAGTCGTCGGTGGTGGGGGTAGCGCATTTTTGACTAAATTGCTCGAGGAGAGTTGCATCGTCGTGTTCACCGCTTGTCGGAACGGGGTTATCGAGTGATACGAGTCTATCGAAGTCCTCTCTTGGCATGGTTGGCGGCAAACGTACGACATACAGGTCACCGTCGAAATCGTCAACGGCGGGCTGGTCGGTTCGAGTGAATGGGCATACATTCCATTTTCGTTTCCCTGTCATGAATTTCACAATCGTAAAGATTTTCGATTTTTGTAAGTTAATCAATTAAGGAACGCTCCCTGATGGTTTAAACAGAGTACGCGCGCGCCGCGAAAAAGCATGGCGTCTGTGCTAGATGAATTCGGCGATGTTAAAGTGATAATGTTACAAGGTAGACACTCTTATTCGGTGATTTCTGAGCATTTAATTTCTCTCGAAGTTCAGAGGGGCACATCCACAGCTACTATCCGTAAATACTGCTAATGGCAGGCTACCTATCATCACAGGGCATGCAAGTTGCTAAGCAAGGCACTCGCCCCTGGTGTTTAGATGATCTGATGCCACCTAAGGGCCGTATGGCAGAATCTTCAATGAATATGTTCATTCAATGATATACATTTTCATATCAATGTTTCCAGTCTTCAGATGTTCTAGCAGTGCAGACAAGGGACAGTTTAAAAAACATACATTTTCATATCCATAAATGTCTGCAGGTTTGAATATAACAATGACCTGTATTGGTTCGGCTTTATGTTAGAAATCACGAGATTCATCAAATTATGTTGCATTGTGGGAGTCGGCCATGTTGAGGTTTTGAACAAAGTTTCTCGACGTGCCGCACTTTCGTAATGAAACTGAACAATAATACAATACTGTAGTAATAGAAACAGTCCTCGTGTCTTTTCGTGATATAATCTTTCATTTTGTCACAAATTTCATGGCCTGGAGAGTTTTTTGTAAGTTTTTAGCGAGTTCATCTGTCATTTTGACTTCGGAACCTTAGCAATCTCGCAGGCGGCTCTTCGACTCTACAGCGCGGATGTGAGAGATCGAAAGTTGTAAATAGCGCGGATGCTGTCAGAAGCAGAGTTTCTTTGCCTAGCAAAACTCGCCTAGCAAGTTGCTGAAGCCAATTTTATATTATGTGCACTGTAAGTACACAGATGACCCACAGTTTAAATTATTTAATTATTATATACTTGCAGCGCATTAGGAACAAGAACAGCATACCATATCATGCTGCTTACTTTGGACACAAACTACTTATAAATTAACTCTCAACTTATGTTGGCAATATTTCGTATTGTCGCGTCAGTCAGATCAAATGTGATGCCTTTACTGTCAGAATAAAATACAGACATCTTCGGGCGGAGTCGAACGACTGATAAAATACCCAAATTATTTTCGCCGCTCGGATTAGCGCAAAGCGCGCGATCTCGGGGATCCTTCCTTACCTGAAATCGAGTTATCCGATCAAAAATAGGAAAACTAAACTAAACCCATTTTCCATTTTGGTTTTTCGGTTAATGAAATATCGGGAAACGAAAATGGAATGTAGACCTATTTTCTATATATGTTTGCAAAATAATAATATAGAAAATGGGTTGCTTACCCATTTTCAATATGTGTTCGCAAAATACTAACATAGAAAATGTGTTGCTTACCCATTTTCTATTTGCATTTGTGAAATTGAAAATCGAATTAACGGTGTATACCTTGATTAGTAATCTCCAATCGTTAGTCTTGCTTGTTAATCAGGCGCCAGCCCCCCTACATGATTTAACTACCTAATCAACTTTGTTTAACTCGGGTAATCAGAGGTCGGGTGATCAGATATCAGGGTTAAGCCGTAACAGTCGGTGATTATTAGTATCGATCGACGGCATGGCGTCCCCTATAACGAGGCATTTTATCGGGACGTGTCCCGATTAACCGAGTGAAATTGCATTGCTTGGAATGGTTTCCCGGTGTGCGTCCCCTTTGTCGAGGAATCCCCTTTGGCGAGGTTCCGTTTAACGAAGCTGCACTAAATTTGGCCTACGAAATCGATTTCATTATTCAACTTTATTCATGAATAGCCCTTCTATGGAAATGGATTACGCCATAGTTCAAAAGGTCAACAGTTGCTATATTGGACGAATTCCAGACGAAAATCTCCAATGAATATTGCTGAGTAATATATGTGTGATCAAGCACCATAACCACCCGTCACAACACACACAGAGAACATGATGTAAAGAGCTGGAATAATGAGAATGAAATGACGATGACTAGCTTCTGTGACTAAATCGTGCAGCCGCTTATTGGACTCCGCAGAAGGAAAGGAAGAGAAACGCTGAGGTGTTACTTCGCTTACGATGAAGAGGGAAGCTCGCTATTCCAATAGAGGTACAATTCATCAAAAATCAACAATCTATTGTGACAAAAAGTTCATTGGCCAACAACCACACACTTTTGGAAATGAAATCTATAACATCAAGTAAAATGGGTGTTCCGCAATATTTTTAAGGCCTACATTAAATCAGGCTATTTTTGACGGGTCGTGATTCATAAACCAAATATAACAAGTAAAATTCGCTCCTATGCATCGGAGGCTGAAGACGAGTTTTGGCGATAACACTACTAAAATGATGGTATTGCGCATGCGTAGTTACTTGACCAAGTCGCTACTCATTTCCATTTGTTTAAAAAGAAGTTCGCAACAGAACAACTGTGACCGTCCATATCAATTAGATATTATGTTATAACTGCAGTAAGCGTCGTCAACCAGTGTGGAGTCATAATGCACCCCCTCCCCCCCCCTCTCCCCCCTCCCCCCATCAATAATCAAACTTTTATATCTGAAGTAAACATTCCGATTGGGTTAGTTTCGCAGTTAAATAGTCCCGGTGTAGCAAGTAGAGCCCTTTGAAGTAAACATTCCCAACCCGTCAATTCCAATAACAATTAACATCAGCCCGTTTGATCTTTATTAAAGCTAAAGGTGAGTGTACCTCCACGCTTGCTGACGACGCCACACATTTGTATAAATACCTCCGTCCCCAGAAGTTAAAAAAGACATTCAGCGTTGGGGCAACGATACCGTCAACGTCATACGGACCAAGTTGAAAGGCCAACTCCGTACGGCACATAGTAGTTTGGAATTCCAGCTCAGCAGTAGCCTCTGGACATCACCAGAGTTACTCTAGATCACAGTTTTGTAATATATATATTCGGACTTACGGGATACGGAATCCGTACCCCAACATTCTGAAATAAACCTCCTTTTTCTCATTACCATTCAATTGACGTCTCATCTTCATCACTGCGACCATAAAGAGTACCGACGTTCACGGTGAAACAACAATGGGCAAAAAGGCATCTTTAAGTGATATTGCCGATTTGGACAATAACATTTATAGCACAAATCCGCTCTCCATACTGGGCTGCGAACAGTCGTCGCTGGGACGGAATCGCCGCAAGGACCTGAAGAAAACTCGTGACCATTGAGCCACCAGGTTATGGCGGTCACGCAGAGCGACTTCCCGACTGTTGCTCGATATCCAATATATACAGGTAAATGTGGGTCTGTCCATCTGTTCTCAAAGCACTCAGAACTAAGCGCCGAGCAGAAAGTAAAATGAATGTCATGGGCAGAATTACTTAACCCCCGTGTCGTTGGTGGACAAAATGAGACAAAAACTGGCTACAAAATCTGGGAGTCGATAGCAGCCCATAGTTTGCAATTAAGTGCGTGCATGATAATCATAACGTGAAGGGATAAAAGAGGATCAGTACGGTGGGTATTGAGGTGGGCTAGTATGGTGGGTATTGTGGTGCGTTTGTATGGTGGGTATTGAGGTGGGTTAGTATGGTGGGTATTGAGGTGGGTTAGTATGGTGGGTATTGTGGTGCGTTTGCACGGTGGGTATTGAGGTGGGTTAGTATGGTGGGTATTGTGGTGCGTTTGCACGGTGGGTATTGAGGTGGGTTAGTATGGGCGATATTTGGGGTGGGTCAGCTCGAAGGATATTACAGAGTGGTCGCAAAAGGGTTTATGGTAGAGTGACGGGGCGAATGGGTCGGTCAGCAGGGCGACGATAGTAGACTTTCGTGTAGCTTAGCACGGCGGGAACACAGTGCACATCGAGAGGCAAAGTGCATGATACTGACCCTGCAATAGGCCATAGACAGGCAACCTGACGCAAGCAAACACAATGCAATAAATGTACAAACCGAATTGACAATTTATGTCCCATTCAATTTTGGACAGCGATTCCCGGAGTGCTTGTAAGACCGGAAACAGTTGGCGGTACGCTATGTCGCATTGCTTTATTGGATCCCTAAAACCACACTCCAATATGGTCCCAAGCGATGAAACTTTGAACTACTCGATGATATTGGCGGGCAAGGCTCTACCCTTGAAACCATTCAGAAAAACCTACACCCAGCGACGCACAGGTGTATATGGGTCAATCGTTGAATGATATAAACAACCAACATATAAGGCAGGTAGCAGCTGGTTAACTTGCCAACGCCAATGACCGTATAACCGAAGCATCATATGTAAATGTCGTATTCCAAAGCACCATGCGTCAATGTTTCATAGAATCATTTGTCGATTTCGATTTCCATACAATCATATGTCAAAGGCCAAATCACAGTGCACTTTCCTCGCGCCCAAGAAGCAAGTCGGCTTAATCGAGTCAGTGTTGATGTCTTTATAGACTATCCTTGCGTTTTTTTGCGGGGTGGTATTAGGTTTTTGATTTATATATATATATATATATATATATATATATATATATATATATATATATATATATATATATATATATATATATATATATATATATATATATATATATATATATATATCTATATATCTATATATCTCTCTCTATCTCTCTCTCTCTCTCTCTCTCGCGAGCGAGCGAGCGCGAGAGAGAGAGAGAGAGCGCGAGAGCGCGCGCGAGAGAGAGAACGCGAGAGAGCGAGCGAGAGAGAGAAGAGAGAGAGCGAGAGAGCGATCGAGAGAGAGAGAGAGAGAGAGAGAGAGAGAGAGAGAGAGAGAGAGAGAGAGAGAGATACATACATACATACATACATACATACATACATACAGACAGACAGACAGACAGACTGAGTCTGGGGCAGAGAGACAAATGGGGTTTCGAGCTGCCGTCAAACCATTTCATTAGTGTTTCTTCGACCATATTCTCTACAGGATGCAGAGCCTGTTGTCTCAGGTGTCGCCGCACTTAAGTTCAATAATCCACGACATTTAAATTCTCAGGGTGATATTTTAACGAACCTCAATAGCGAGATTACGATTCACGAAAAGCCACAGCCTTTTAGCCGTCTTTAACATTGGGAAGGAACGCTGAATCGAAAAGCCCTCGAACGGGCCAGACTATTACGTCACTCTCTAGTCATCTGGCCGTCCGCCCTGATCCACGAACAATAGCAGACTAACGAGTTCTCTGGGTTTACAGTGCAAACTCGTTAAGATAGCTGGTAAATCAATAGCCGAGCTTCCTCATAATACGGTATACAGTTTCTGTGTGGGATGTGATAGTTCGTGGGTTTGTGACATTGGTCGTCACGATAGCTGGTAAATCAATAGCCGAGCTTCCTCATAATACAGTATCCATTGGCTGGTTTCTGTGTGGGGTGTGTTAGTGCGTGGGTTTGTGACTTAAGTGTGTATGTGTGTGTGTGTGTGTGTGTGTGTGTGTGTGTGTGTGTGTGTGTGTGTGTGTGTGTGTGTGTGTGTGTGTGTGTGTGACATGTGTGTGTGCCTTTGTGAGTAAGAGATAAATATGTATATAAATAGAGTATATTGAGTTAAGAAATATAGAGAGAGATTAGTGAGAGATATAGAGGTAGAAAATAGATAGATAGTGGAGAGGGAGAAAGGCAAGAGAGCAGAGAGAGTTCATCCGAACGCCGACATATGCTGTTGCCTTTAACGGACACATGCCTTTAACGAACCGGTCTATAACAAACGAATACCTGTTTATAATGGACACCTGCATGTAACGATCTCATACATATAACGCGCGCATGTCTGTAACGGACGTTTTGAGACCCTCGGCCGGTAGGAGCCATCATTCGTATACTGATGGTGATGATAACGATGAAAATAGCATCTGCTCTCATCATTATTATCCACATGATCATGATCATTCTCATTTATAATTTACATCACCAGTACCACATTCGTCATCATCATCATCATCATCATCATCATCATCATCATCATCATCATCATCATCATCATCATCATCATCATTACCATCACAACCGCAAACCCCATACTTCTCATAATTATTACAGCGCCATTATCTATGCGTGTGGCTCCAAACCCCAACAGTAGCAAAAACTGCAACAACTAACATCGACTGAAGGATGTCAAAATATTCAGAAGAAGAAGATGGTTTAAATCATCGAAATGAACCATCGACTTCTCACACCAGCTCGAGGCAGTAGCAAAGAACATACCTTGCGATCAAAACTCTGTCACTGGTCATCGTTACCATTACAACAATTCACAGATCTTACAGCTGAGAGCAAACGAGTTTTCTTCTCTTCAAGGTTTACTCATATGTTCCGGATAAGAATCTCCCCGCGCCCAGTTATCCTTCACATCGAATGTCTCGAGGTTACTGCCGGTAATCAATAAGACGAGGGCTATTTGAAGACGAAAACGTTACCTCCACAAGGAAAACCACGATGCTACAGAATCCAAAGAATGCCATTCACCGTCACTACCTTTTAACGACCCAACTCAGAAACGGTAATATCATCGACTTATATAGCCTCCCAAAAGCTGCTAGAGGGCATCAATAATTCATCGTGCAGTGGTCCGAATAGCTCATAACTAAATGTGGCATCACATGGCTAGCACTACAATAGACTTACAAGCTAAGATCAAGTCACATTAGGCTCAGGAGCTGGGGTATAGCCTCCGTTGTAAGGTTATGAATTATCATGTCAACACATGAACACGATTCGACTAAGCCGGTCTTTGGTGTGTATATATTTAAAATTCTTGCGCCAAAAATCTGTCAATAGAACAACAGTTAATCACGTGGTGTTGTTGTCTTGGATGTTAACAAAGCTTTGGTAGGGTTAACATTTGTCACATCGCCGATGTTAAGCTTGATGAATAGGTGATTCTTACCCATCATCCACTAAACGGGCGCACGTCATTGGAAACTCGATACGAGTTTTTTCGAGCGACAGACATGCGTCGCGAATGGCCAGCCGTTTACAGTATTCTGCTTGAAAGCATACTCTAGTTAGCGTGCGCCTCCTTTCCATGACCATGACACATTCTTTGACCCAGTTGCAGATTTCGATGATGCAGAGATCAGGGAAATGGTATATCATTAGAGGTAAGATAAGGTAATTGTAGGTCTTAATGGCACACCAACTGGTATATCCATTATGGAGAAAGGGGATGGGTGGGATGTGTCTAAAACCATCATGCCACCATAGTGATTTACTGAATGTAGTAATATATCTTAGGCAGTACAACGACTAACTGAGCATGGTATAATAACTAATTCATCAGCAAGACTAACTGAGCATGTTTAATGCATTATAATGACGAAATGACATGCAGAACATACTACTTCGTCTTGGCCAAAACAATGACTCGCTGATGATTATATTGCACGGTATGTCAGCATATTGATCTGCTGTATCTCAAGTCATTAATATGAACTACTGTATCATTTTATCATAATGACCTAACGTATTCCATGCCATCATAATGACCTACTGCAACTCATGTCATTAAAATTCCCTACTGAATCTTATGTCATCATAATGACCTGCTATAGATCATGTCATCATAATGACCTACTGTATCTAATGTCATTATAATCAAAGAGTTTATAGCTTCGCTACGAGCGCTCACTCGAGCCTTCCGCCCGAGGAAATAGGTGAAGACGCCACTTGTTAGCCGAAGTGTTATTGTCAAAGCGTCTTTTAATAGCGTCTCTTAAAACCACGCGGAATTCTCTGTTTAATTTTGAGATGTAGTCATCTCGACCAATCAGATGACTCCATATCTTTAACAACCGCCGAGCCCTGAGACGTTGGATCAACAGTCCCATGTGTTTTTCTTGATTTCATAGTATCGTCGCCTGATGTCAGTGGTGTCTTATTTCAGAGTGAGGACATGAAAGATCGAGGATTGTAAACTGTACGGACGCTGTTAGAGACGAATTGTATTCGATAGGTGTACACCATACCGTGTCTTTTCGTGATACAATCTTTCATTTTGTCACAAATTTCATGGCCTGGAGGGTTTTTTGTAAGTTTTCTGCGAGTTCATCTGTAATTTTGACTTCGGAACCTTAGCAATCTCGCAGGCGGCTCTTCGCCTCTACAGCGCGGATGTGAGAGATCGAAAGTTGTAAATAGCGCGGATGCTGTCAGAGGCGGAGTTTCTTTGCCTAGTAAAACTCGCCTAGCAAGTTGCTGAAGCCAGAGTTGGTTCGGCTCTTAAGAGGACCAGTGAACCCTACCACAGAGACTACAGTGTTCATGTGCTAATGAAATCATAAGGATAATAGAATGTAACTACATGGTATTCATAGTTATGAAGGTTCAACTAACATGATTTTCATCCAATTTTGTATTATGTGCACTGTAAGTACACGGATGATCCACAGTTTAAATTATTTAATTATTATATACTTGCAGCGCATTAGAAACAAGAACAGCATACCATATCATGCTGCTTACTTTGGACACAAACTACTTATAAATTAACTCTCAACTTATGTTGGCAATATTTCGTATTGTCGCGTCAGTCAGATCAAATGTGATGCGTTTGTTGTCAAAATAAAATACAGACATCTTCGGGCGAGTCGAACGACTGATAAAATACCAAAATTATTTTCGCCGCTCGGATTAGCGCAAAGCTCGCGATCTCAGGGATCCTTCCTTACCTGAAATCGAGTTATCCGATCGAAAAATAGGAAAACTAAACTAAACCCATTTTCCATTTTGGTTTTTCGGTTAATGAAATATCGGGAAAACGAAAATGGAATGTATACCTATTTTCTATATATGTTTGCAAAATAATAATATAGAAAATGGGTTGCTTACCCATTTTCAATATGTGTTCGCAAAATACTAACATAGAAAATGTGTTGCTTACCCATTTTCTATTTGCATTTGTGAAATTGAAAATCGAATTAACGGTGTATACCTTGATTAGTAATCTCCAATCGTTAGTCTTGCTTGTTAATCAGGCGCCAGCCCCCCTACATGATTTAACTACCTAATCAACTTTGTTTAACTCGGGTAATCAGAGGTCGGGTGATCAGATATCAGGGTTAAGCCGTAACAGTCGGTGATTATTAATATCGATCGACGGCATGGCGTCCCCTATAACGAGGCATTTTATCGGGACGTGTCCCGATTAACCGAGTGAAATTGCATTGCTTGGAATGGTTTCCCGGTGTGCGTCCCCTTTGTCGAGGAATCCCCTTTGGCGAGGTTCCGTTTAACGAAGCTGCACTATATTTGGCTTACGAAATCGATTTCATAATTCAACTTTATTCATGAATAGCCCTTCTATGGAAATGGATTACGCCATAGTTCAAAAGGTCAACAGTTGCTATATTGGACGAATTCCAGACGAAAATCTCCAATGAATATTGCTGAGTAATATATGTGTGATCAAGCACCATAACCACCCGTCACAACACACACAGAGAACATGATGTAAAGAGCTGGAATAATGAGAATGAAATGACGATGAATAGCTTCTGTGACTAAATCGTGCAGCCGCTTATTGGACAAGGAAAGGAAGAGAAACGCTGAGGTGTTACTTCGCTTACGATGAAGAGGGAAGATCGCTATTCCAATAGAGGTACAATTCATCAAAAATCAACAATCTATTGTGACAAAAAGTTCATTGGCCAACCACCTACACCTTTTGGAAATGAAATCTATAACATCCAGTAAAATGGGTGTTCCGTAATATTTTTAAGGCCTACATTAAATCAGATAGGCTATTTTTGACGGGTCGTGATTCATAAACCAAATATAACAAGTAAAATTCGCTCCTATGCATCGGAGGCTGAAGACGAGTTTTGGCGATAACACTACTAAAATGATGGTATTGCGCATGCGTAGTTACTTGACCAAGTCGCTACTCATTTCCATTTGTTTAAAAAGAAGTTCGCAACAGAACAACTGTGACCGTCCATATCAATTAGATATTATGTTATAACTGCAGTAAGCGTCGTCAACCAGTGTGGAGTCATAATGCACCCCCTCCCCCCCCCCCCCCCCCTCCCCCCATCAATAATCAAACTTTTATATCTGAAGTAAACATTCCGATCGGGTTAGTTTCGCAGTTAAATAGTCCCGGTGTAGCAAGTAGAGCCCTTTGAAGTAAACATTCCCAACCCGTCAATTCCAATAACAATTAACATCAGCCCGTTTGATCTTTAATTAAAGCTAAAGATAATTGTACCTCCACGCTTGCTGACGACGCCACACATTTGTATAAATACCTCCGTCCCCAGAAGTTAAAAAAGACATTCAGCGTTGGGGCAACGATACCGTCAACGTCGTACGGACCAAGTTGGAAGGCCAACTCCGTACGGCACATAGTAGTTTGGAATTCCAGCTCAGCAGTAGCCTCTGGACATCACCAGAGTTACTCTATATCACAGTTTTGTAATATATATATTCGGACTTACGGGATACGGAATCCGTACCCCAACATTCTGAAATAAACCTCCTTTTTCTCGTTACCATTCAATTGACGTCTCATCTTCATCACTGCGACCATAAAGAGTACCGACGTTCACGGTGAAACAACAATGGGCAAAAAAGGCATCTTTAAGTGATATTGCCGATTTGGACAATAACATTTATAGCACAAATCCGCTCTCAACACTGGGCTGCGAACAGTCGTCGCTGGGACGGAATCGCCGCAAGGACCTGAAGAAAACTCGTGACCATTGAGCCACCAGGTTATGGCGGTCACGCAGAGCGACTTCCCGACTGTTGCTCGATATCCAATATATACAGGTAAATGTGGGTCTGTCCATCTGTTCTCAAAGCACTCAGAACTAAGCGCCGAGCAGGAAGTAAAATGAATGTCATGGGCAGAATTACTTAACCCCCGTGTCGTTGGTGGACAAAATGAGACAAAAACTGGCTACAAAATCTGGGAGTCGATAGCAGCCCATAGTTTGCAATTAAGTGCGTGCATGATAATCATAACGTGCAGGAATAAAAGAGGATCAGTACGGTGGGTTTTGAGGTGGGTTAGTATGGTGGGTATTGTGGTGTGTTTGCACGGTGGGTATTGAGGTGGGTTAGTATGGTGGGTATTGTGGTGCGTTTGCACGGTGGTTATTGAGGTGGGTTAGTATGGTGGGTATTGAGGTGGGTTAGTATGGTGGGTATTGTGGTGCGTTTGCACGGTGGGTATTGAGGTGGGTAAGTATGGTGGGTATTTGTGGTGGCTAACGGTGGGTATTGAGGGTGGTATTGAGTATGGTGGGTATTGAGGTGGGTTTGCATGTGGGTATTGTGGTGGGTTAGTACGGTGGTGGGTATTGAGGTGGGTTAGTATGGTGGGTATTGAGGTGGGTTAGTATGGTGGGTATTGAGGTGGGTTAGTACGGTGGGTATTGTGGTGGGTTAGTATGGTGGGTATTGAGGTGGGTTAGTATGGTGGGTATTGTGGTGGGTTAGTATGTGGGTATTGAGGTGGGTTAGTATGGTGGGTATTGAGGTGGGTTAGTATGGTGGGTTGTTTGAACGGTGGGTATTGAGGTGGGTTAGTATGGTGGGTATTGAGGTGGGTTAGTATGGTGGGTATTGTGGTGCGTTTGCACGGTGGGTATTGAGGTGGGTTAGTATGGGCGATATTTGGGGTGGGTCAGCTCGAAGGATATTACAGAGTGGTCGCAAAAGGGTTTATGGTAGAGTGACGGGGCGAATGGGTCGGTCAGCAGGGCGACGATAGTAGACTTTCGTGTAGCTTAGCACGGCGGGAACACAGTGCACATCGAGAGGCAAAGTGCATGATACTGACCCTGCAATAGGCCATAGACAGGCAACCTGACGCAAGCAAACACAATGCAATAAACCGAATTGACAATTAATGTCCCATTCAATTTTGGACAGCGATTCCCGGAGTGCTTGTAAGACCGGAAACAGTTGGCGGTACGCTATGTCGCATTGCTTTATTGGATCCCTAAAACCACACTCCAATATGGTCCCAAGCGATGAAAATTTGAACTACTCGATGATATTGGCGGGCAAGGCTCTACCCTTGAAACCATTCAGAAAAACCTACACCCAGCGACGCACAGGTGTATATGGGTCAATCGTTGAATGATATAAACAACCAACATATAAGGCAGGTAGCAGCTGGTTAACTTGCCAACGCCAATGACCGTATAACCGAAGCATCATATGTAAATGTCGTATTCCAAAGCACCATGCGTCAATGTTTCATAGAATCATTTGTCGATTTCGATTTCCATACAATCATATGTCAAAGGCCAAAATCACAGTGCACTTTCCTCGCGCCCAAGAAGCAAGTCGGCTTAATCGAGTCAGTGTTGATGTTTTTATTGACTATCCTTGCATTTTTTGCGGGGCGGTATTAGGTTTTTGATTTATATATATATATATATATATATATATATATATATATATATATATATATATATATATATATATATATATATATATATATATATATATATATATATATATATATATATATATATATATATATATCTATATATATATATATATATATATATATATCTATATATCTATATCTCTAGATATCTCTCTCGATCTAGAGAAGATCTCTCGCGATAGAGAGATCTCTAGAGAGAGAGCTCTATATCTATATCTCTCTCTCTCGAGAGAGAGAGAGAGAGAGAGAGAGAGAGAGAGAGAGAGAGAAAAAAAAGAGAGAGAGAGATACATACATACATACATACATACATACATACAGACATACAGACAGACAGACAGACTGACTGGCAGACTGACAAACAGACAGACAGACAGACAGACTGAGTCTGGGGCAGAGAGACAAATGGGGTTTGGAGCTGCCGTCGAACCATTTCATTAGTGTTTCTTCTACCATATTCTCTACAGGATGCAGAGCCTGTTGTCTCAGGTGTCGCCGCACACTAAAGTCCACGACATTTAAATTCTCAGGGTGATATTTTAACGAACCTCAATAGCGAGATTACGATTCACGAAAAGCCACAGCCTTTTAGCCGTCTTTAACATTGGGAAGGAACGCTGAATCGAAAAGCCCTCGAACGGGCCAGACTATTACGTCACATTCTAGTCATCTGGCAGTCCGCCCTGATCCACGAACAATAGCAGACTAACGAGTTCTCTGGGTTTACAGTGCAAATTCGTTAAGATAGCTGGTAAATCAATAGCCGAGCTTCCTCATAATACGGTATACAGTTTCTGTGTGGGATGTGATAGTTCGTGGGTTTGTGACATTGGTCGTCACGATAGCTGGTAAATCAATAGCCGAGCTTCCTCATAATACAGTATCCATTGGCTGGTTTCTGTGTGTGGGTGTGTTAGTGCGTGGGTTTGTGACTTAAGTGTGTATGTGTGTGTGTGTGTGTGTGTGTGTGTGTGTGTGTGTGTGTGTGTGTGTGTGTGTGTGTGTGTGTGTGTGTGTGTGTGTGTGTGTGTGTGTGTGTGTGTGTGACATGTGTGTGTGCCTTTGTGAGTAAGAGATAAATATGTATATAAAGAGAGTTAAGAGTTAAGAAATGTAGAGTGAGATTAGTGAGAGATATAGAGATAGAAAATAGATAGATAGTGGAGAGGGAGAAAGGCGAGAGAGCAGAGAGAGTTCATCCGAACGCCGACATATGCTGTTGCCTTTAACGGACACATGCCTTTAACGAACCGGTCTATAACAAACGAATACCTGTTTATAACGGACACCTGCATGTAACGATATCATACATATAACGCGCGCATGTCTGTAACGATCTAGGAGCCATCATTCGTATACTGATATGATAACGATGAAAATAGCATCTGCATCATCATTATTCCACATGATCATGATATTCTCATTTATAATTTACATCACCAGTACCACATTCATCATCATCATCATCATCATCATCATCATCATCATCATCATCATCATTACCATCACAACCGCAAACCCCATACTTCTCATAATTATTACAGCGCCATTATCTATGCGTGTGGCTCCAAACCCCAACAGTAGCAAAAACTGCAACAACTAACATCGACTGAAGGATGTCAAAATATTCAGAAGAAGATGGTTTAAATCATCGAAATGAACCATCGACTTCTCACACCAGCTCGAGGCAATAGCAAAGAACATACCTTGCGATCAAAACTCTGTCACTGGTCATCGTTACCATTACAACAATTCACAGATCTTACAGCTGAGAGCAAACGAGTTTTCTTCTCTTCAAGGTTTACTCATATGTTCCGGATAAGAATCTCCCCGCGCCCAGTTATCCTTCACATCGAATGTCTCGAGGTAAGACGAGGGCTATTTGAAGACGAAAACGTTACCTCCACAAGGAAAACCACGATGCTACAGAATCCAAAGAATGCCATTCACCGTCACTACCTTTTAACGACCCAACTCAGAAACGGTAATATCATCGACTTATATAGCCTCCCAAAAGCTGCTAGAGGGCATCAATAATTCATCGTGCAGTGGTCCGAATAGCTCATAACTAAATGGGGCATCACATGGCTAGCACTACAATAGACTTACAAGCTGAGGCCAAGTCACATTAGGCTCAGGAGCTGAGGGTATAGCCTCCGTTGTAAGGTTATGAATTATCATGTCAACACATGAACACGATTCGACTTAGCCCTACAAGACGTCTGGGTAGACGTCTTACCGTTTCTCGAAAAAACGCAACGCAATTATTTGTAGATCGATTCAGACAACTACCAAACACCAAACATACACAAGTGATGGAGTTATAGAATGCAATGATGTTTTACTGACAATTTCATCCCTTTTCGGCTGGTGATTTCATCCGTGGTAATTATTTATAGTTCGATCAATTTGGGAAGCGGTAAAAAGTCAGAAACACAGCAATATGTTTGTTTACAAGTTCAAGACCACATGCACTGCGCATGCACAGAAAGACGAAGACTAATGCTAAGCCCCCCCCCCCCCCCCCCCCCCCCCGGGCTTAGCATTATAATTTAAGTGTAAAGATGTAGTATACATGTGCCGCACGAAGGGGGTGGTTTTTTCATCATCTCGACTTTTACGACGGGTTAGACATTCGCATAATACCTTGTACGATGGAGTATACTTTTTCTCATTCTCAACGAGTACAACGGGTACAGGTTTTCGAGGTCCCGCGGCACACCCCTATCCGAGTTAGGGTAAGTGCCCCCTACTTGGGATGCTAAGGCAATGCGGGAAATCGCGAGTATTAATAGTTTCCGAAATGGCAGACATGGTATCGCGATTTGTTCGGAAACGAACTATCGATGCCATTTATTGAAGAATAGCTTCGAGTGGTGGTAAGTTTTTTGGCGCGCATAGTCTATTTTTTGTAAAGGCTCTTGATATATGTTATTTTCTAGGTACGCATAGTAGTCCTTCAACCCAAACGAGAACTTGCCGACTGTGTTTGACGAACTCTTCGTAACGGTATAAATTCATGTTACCGTTACACCGGAGCTAGATTCGACTAAGCCGGTCTTTGGTGTGTGTATATGTTTAAAAGTCTTGCGCCAAAAATCTGTCAATAGAACAACAGTTAATCACGTGGTGTTGTTGTCTTGGATGTTAACAAAGCTTTGGTAGGGTTAACATTTGTCACATCGCCGATGTTAAGCTTGGTGAATAGGTGATTCTTACCCATCATCCACTAAACGGGCTCACGTCATTGGAAACTCGATACGAGTTTTTCGAGCGACAGACATGCGTCGCGAATGGCCAGCCGTTTACCGTATTCTGCTTGAAAGCATACTCTAGTTAGCGTGTGCCTCCTTTCCATGACCATGACACATTCTTTGACCCAGCTGCAGATTTTGATGGCGCAGAGATGAGGGAAATAGTTTATCATTAGAGGTAAGATAAGGTAATTGTAAGGCTTAAGGGCACACCAACTGGTATGTACAATATGGAGAAAGAGGGTGGGTGGGATGTGTCTAAAGCCATCATGCCACCATAGTGATTTACTGAATGTAGTAATATATCTAAGGCGGTACAACGACTAACTGAGCATGGTATAATAACTAATACATTAGCAAGACTAACTGAGCATAATAGGGGTGTCTTATTTCACAGTGCGGACATGAAAGATCGATGATCGTAAAATGCACGGACGCGTTTAGAGGCGAACTGTATTCATTATAATGACTAACTGAGCATAATACAATATACATGGCGTAACCATGACTAACTGAGTGAAGTAAAAAATGTAAGGCCATCACAATGACTTGCAAAACATTCTACTGTATCTAAGGCTAAACCTACAGGGATTTGCATTGGAAGTCCATTGATCGTCCGAGGCAAAGAAATCGCGAGCTCTGTTTGGAGCTCTTAGTTAGATTGTCCAATCAAAGCTCACGTTTTCTTTTCCCCGGACGACGTGCAGACGATCAACGAACTTCCGGGTACAGTTAACCGCCTAAACGTCTAAAATAGCATTTGAACTCGAAACAAGTACCCTTTTGGGTGGCAACGGTCGGGGCGGATGGTTTTGTTAGGTAGAAGAACATGTTCTCAATGGCTATGGGGCACGCCAGGCTCGTAAACAGGACTAAAAATGGTTGAGGCGAGATTTTTGGTGAGCTGGTGGCGAAAGCGTTGTCCCCCTTGGGTTTATGTTTAAATAGAAGTTAGCGGCTGACAGGCCAATGCAAATCCCTGTGGCTAAACCAATGACTGACTGAACATAATATTATATCTACGGCCATTACAATAACATACTGTGTTTATGGTTATCCTGATGACTTACTGAACACAGTTCTACATCTAAAACCATTACAATGGCTTACTGAACTTACTACTGTGTCTAGTGTTAAACCATGATTTACGGAATACAGGAATGAATCTACAGCCCTCACAATGACTTACTGAGTATAGTACAACATCTTAATGACGAAATGACATGCAGAACATACAACTTCGTCTTTGGCCAAAACAATGACTTGCTGATGATTATATTGCACGGTATGTCAACATATTGATCTGCTGTATCTCAAGTCATCAATATGAACTACTGTATCCCATTTCATCATAATGACCTAACGTATTCCATGCCATCATAATGACCTACTGCAACTCATGTCATTAAAATTCCCTACTGAATCTTATGTCATCATAATGACCTGCTATAGATCATGTCATCATAATGACCTACTGTATCTAATGTCATTATAATCAAGAGTTTATAGCTTCGCTACGAGCGCTCACTCGAGCCTTCCGCCCGAGGAAATAGGTGAAGACGCCACTTGTTAGCCGAAGTGTTATTGTCAAAGCGTCTTTTCATAGCGTCTCTTAAAACCACGCGGAATTCTCTGTTTAATTTTGAGATGTAGTCGTCTCGACCAATCAGATGACTCCATATCTTTAACAGCCGCCGAGCCCCGAGACGTTGGATCAACAGTCCCATGTGCTTTTCTTGATTTCATGGTATCGTCGCCTGATGTCAGGGGTGTCTTATTTCACAGTGCGGACATGAAAGATCGATGATCGTAAAATGCACGGACGCTGTTAGAGGCGAACTGTATTCGATAGGTGTACACCATACCGGGTAATTTATCAAGTTGAAATTCATTAAATAGTGCTATTTTCGCTATCCATAAGCCTATTGTGCGATGTGTTTTGGCAATGGCAAGGCTCTGTGAAAATACATTTTTCCCGCTCTCAACAATCGCAGTGACGTCAGCCCAGTATTCCCATGTGCTTTAGGGAAGCGATCACCACAGAGCTAATCGAAGTGATCTCAGTGTAGCTATAAACTCTTCGTTATAATGACCGACAGTATCTTATGTCATCATAATGATCTACTGAAAATGTCATCATAATGAATAATTTTACACAAAGCTGTGTTATATCATCATAATGACCAATTGATCACAGAGCTGTGTTTTGTTTTAACAATGATCTTGACCTTAGTTTGAAGTCAAGGTAAAAAAAAGAGTCTGGGTTCTTGGCAACAATGTAACCGACCTTTTTTTGCAAAATTTCATCAATAATTGCGACCGCAATCACCTGCCAAAGCAAAGTTTACAAACACGCAAACAAGAATTCAATTTACCAATTGAAGAACTTGGCGACGAGCTAAATCCAAATAACGCTACGATCATCCCATTCAAAATACGTTTTACAACTGCTGTGATGACAACATCTCCATAAGAACTGGCAAAATCATAGCCCGGCTCTGGGTGAATCGCTATCATTACAATCATTACCGATTTCCCTTCCGCTATAACAATAATGCATTCCGTAACGGAAGTGACGTCATCCACACACATGAAACTTAAAGATTCGATTTGCGCTGCCCATGGCAGCAATTGAATCATTTCTTTCGACTATCAAATCGATATTTACCATGTAATAAGCGAAGGAAATATTAACAAAAGTACTCTGCAAAAATATTTTCGAAGCCAAAAGAGTCTGGATTCTGCGCAGCATGGTTGCCGACGTTTTTTTTCAAAAAGTTCGCAATTTCAAGTAAAAAATGCGACGTATCAGCCGTGTTAATTTGTACGTCATCACCACGCTTTTAGCATATCTTATTACAAAAACGATCGCGAATATACATACATATACGAATGACTATCTATGCGGCACTTAGCGGACACGGCACCTAACTGCTACGGCACCTCTTTACGAAATGGTTATGTCAAAGAAAGAGACGCTAACAGTTATAACTAGTCTGCGTCCCAGACTCAAGGGGTTCCGCTACTTTTCTCGCCCTAGAGGCTTCAACAAGACAAGGTCTAAAACTGGTGGGTCCGAATATTCATTAGACATGTTCGTTAATCTTCGTGACAGCCCCTGCTTGACCAATCAACGCAAAGGTTGTGACCCGGATTGTAATGCGCACCCGCGATTTTATGTGACGTCATGTACATTGTTGTGGTTTGCGTCCAATGAGAACACACTGAATGTCGATCTCCTGCGTTATGTTATGTTAGCATTGCGTCAAACATGTCTGCCATGGAGAGTGACTGAATGTCTTCTGGAATTAGGGGGCGTATCACAAGTTTAAATTGGCACCACAACAAGCGCTTTAATCGCTCAGCTGCATGATAGTATGTTTACGTAATACAGTCAGTTAAAGAGACCAGATGAGTGTCTGCTTCTCTCGCCGACTGTGTGATTAAGGGTGCCGCTCAGCGTTAAACAACAAATCGGGGTGTTGCATGCCCGGCTCATAAAAATCACTCGGCTGGTTGGACAAGTCGACTAGGCAAGTCACTTGTCCGACATGACACATCACTTGTCCCGGGCATGCGGACAACCAGTGGTGTCGAACCCTGACCCATTCCAAGCATTACATCGAGAGCAGTAGCTGACAACGTATAGCAAAATGTCCCCGCCCAAGCAGGCACATTCACAAAACAGTCACGAACCATCAAGCAGCAGAGCGCAAAAGTCTTTCAATACCACGCAATGCGACTGTTGCGCGTAATCGAGGACTTCCGTTAGAGTCATTTCCATGGTTATGCAACAGCATGTGAAAAGAGGTCTAAAACAGAGCGTACAAAAACAAATATGGCGCCGAATCTTCGGGACATGTGACACTGGCCAATCAGGGACAGTGACTCGAAAGTACCCGAGAGAAAAAGGATTTGGGATGCTAGACCAGTTCAAGGGATCTTGTTAGCCTAGACCTTGGCGCGAGTATTGAATATCAGTAACGTGTAAACAGTGGTAAACAGGGCCCGCAGCCAAGGGCTATGGGACCATGACTGAGTTATAACAGTGATATATTAGCAGTACTTAAAGGAATTAAATAATGTAACGCTCATTCTAGATTAATTTTGAGAAAAATAAAGTTCAATCAGCGCAGTTAGTGATCCTACCTCCTTAAAAGAAAGGTTTTTTTCCTCAGGTCGCCCTTTTGTACGGTCGTGGTGTTATCCGTACACCATACAAGAACAATGTATGCACCAAGCTATATTTTCGTTGCGATGCACTCGGATTCTATGAATTTTCTACAACACCAATGCCAGCACGGTTACTGTTTCACTATGGCAATAATCATGTCCTGACATGGCCCTTCTTGGTCACGTGAAGCTATTACCGGGACTCTAACGTCATCAGCTTGGCGTTACGGGCCTATCACGCCGATGTACCCTTAGCTTACCCATCTATTCGTGTTCAATATAATCATCACGGTCTAGCCTAAACCAGACTGGGACCCTTTTTTATAATGAATCGGTTCACGAAGAATATTCATACCCCTTTCTAGCTTCATATTTCTCAACCGAATAAATCCTGTAAGCTGTGATGTAACTGTCCAATGGCAGCTCATCTTATATACTCCGCTAGGATCATTGGATGTCAGTATATTAAGCTATGTCTGCTTATGTTGATGTAATCAATAACCAATATCGGTGAGATTTGGAGCTACATCTGAGTTGTTAATACTATCGACTAGGCGACAATCCAATTATTGATCAAACTAATACACATTTACATGATAACGTAAGATAAATGGTGTAATTCACGGAGCAGTCTGCCGCACCCTGACAAACGCCCATTGCCTCGCGTGTTGGTCAGTTAGGTAATGTGGTTGTGTGGTTGGTGCCGGAGAGGTGTGGTGGGGTGGGGTGCCGGCGGATCGGGCTGGCTGAGTTATAGCACATACTTGTAGCGGTGTTTATGTGCATTAATAGATTGACCTCATATTTGGCTCGCTTTGATATGTATGTAAATTAGATATCTGCGTTTGGCTATTTAAAGCCAGCGTTCTCGTTATATTCTGTTATTGATCTGTGTGTGAGAGTCCATATAGCTTCTCCAGTATATCGTTGTCCCTTGCTATCCGCATCACACCTTGCTGGTTGATGGTGATAGCCATATGTCCGGTGAAACCCGAACACGACGGCACCGTCACTGACTGTTCTGTCGGTCATGATCAGTTGAAAGAGGCATTAACCTGAGCATGCACCGATCACCAAAGTAAATAACTTGGCTGATTGGACAAGTTACTGGACTATATACGTTTCCAACAATCACAACCTCATGTCCCTGACAAGCAGACAATCGTTAGTGGCCAACCTCAAACGCTCGGTTCCCGATGTCAAGCCTCCGAGCGCCAAGTCGCTATCTGTACATAGATAGAAGTCACGCAATAAGAGTTTATCCAACACTGTCGTAGGGAGTATGGCAAATTACTCACCAACAATGGTCGTCGCTTATGTGGGTGAGAAGTATTTTATCAATGTTAGACATGGCCATTTGTCAATGAGGAATACTATTTTGCAGCTCATGTTGACAACCATTTTGCTCTATGTTAAGGTAGTTTAAAGTGATATTTATTGTGCTAATATGAAATGATAGTACTTGATGGCCATGGAATATTGAGGGTAGTAAACGGCGCGTACGTTGTGAGAGGCGAGGTTGTTTTTTCCGCGGTGGCTTTTAGTGTGCATTATTTGGTGAGTAATGTATGTAGTTCCGAGCGTGTTCGTACGGGACGCTGTGTAAGGCTGCATAAGTTAACCTACTGTTAATGTCTGTATATGACAACATTATAGTAGGTTCATTGAATTCGTCCAGTAATTCAACACATCCTTCAGAATTAAATGCAGAATTAAATGCAGTTTCTTTTTTAACGGCTGTTGCAGTCATCGTAAAAGGTGATTAAACGTGGGTACCGGCATTCGTCGTATGTTAATCTCACATTCAGCATCGCGCTGTTTTGATCACCTTAACGTACAAACGTACATTAGTGGAATGCTCTTACCGAGCATTGGAACATTTCAAATTCTAAAACTTTCTGTGAAAGCTGACATTTGTAGTTTCCCAAAATGGGATAACTTAATCACTCTCTCCATGCTTGGAGTAAATGACAGATAGACAACTCTGATTGTTTAGTCAATTAAAGCCATTGCAACAAAAGTCAAAAGCTCTTGATAATAGCATGAATCAAACTCTTTTGAGGTTAACTAGTAAAACTTAGGTAATGCATATAACCATGAATCATGAATAGGCAATCCACTTGATTTTCATCATATAACGGTATAACTAGTTGCAAGGACAATGTATGATGCTCTGACAATGGTGCTCTACGCGTCATAGACTTCTTTCTGGGCAATATGTATGCGTTAGTGTCGGGTAGAAACTCGCGGTCACGATGCTTAGTTAGGATAACGGCACCTACCTTCCATTCAGAAACATTGCATCACAAAATAACGATGCCTAGTTAGTGGCTTAGTTGGCGAGAACCATGTTTTCAGTCCTCGGTATGGTTGGGCTATCTTATATCTACTCTTCCTCTATATGGTATATGACAATAAAGAACATTAGCAAGATCCCAAACATATGTTCAACAATAATTCAATAAATGATATATCTCAATATGTTTGAATATATAATTTATCTCTATTTGTTACTCACATAATTTCAGAGCGTTGGAAGACATACAAACGAGAAATTTATTAAAGTCATTTACATAACTCAGATGGTCTTCATGGGAATCCTTCTTTCACATTGATTATATCATTATTTTGTATTGCTGATGAATGCATGCAATTAGTGTACCTAGTGGTCTCCACAATGCAATGTCCGTTGTAACAGAAGCTGGGTGAATACTCTGGCTTAGCCAACAAATGCTCGCTACAAATACTCTTGAATAGATCAGATATGCGGATCAAATAAAATGTAAAGTACACACGGAACGCACCATGTGCATGCAACTGTACCGCATGCGGTCCAGTTGCGAGCTTGTGCATCGCACAGCACCATGTCACTGTACTCTTTTGTTGGATGTTGAATAGGATCCAATGATGTATGAATGAAGTGATGCATGTACTGCTTTCGTGTGAAGTTGCAGAAAATGTTGCAGCCCCGAGAAACAATAACGTGCTGTTGTTGCAAAACGAGAGCGTTGGTGTGCATTACCGTTTATCAATTTGCTTTTGCACCACCCAAGACAAGTAGAAAAAAAGACCGGAAGAAGATGTTTATGATATTCGTTGCTGAGGCGACTAATGTCATGTTAACAGGTGTATGACTGTGAAACCATGACGTTATTGCACAAGCTTGTTTGATGTAGGCTCGCCAGGCATATTTGTCATTCCATTTACTTACAACAAGCCAATGCAGGAGAGGAAAACTATTGTTTTTGGCGTGAAACAGATCCATAGGGCCATATCTGTACAGTATCAGTAATGTATAGCTTGACATGAAGCTAAGGCGTAATGAGTATATATGGTGATATCGGAGTGATTCTCTCGGTAATTAATCACGTCATATAATTTCAGTTGGGTTGAAAGGCTCGTATGGTAGATATCTTTACATTTGTTTATGCTTCTCTTAGAGATAAACGGAAAAAGTAATGTGTACCATTCTAATAATAGCAATCAAATATTATACAAGGGTAGCAGGATACTACATCGATGAAGTGCCTTGAACAGTAATGGCAAGAGGTAACATATTTAGCGCATGATCATTGCTTCATGTGGTGATAAAAGGGTTATATTAATTTCATACAAAAACGCCGTGTATTTATACGGGAGCTCCGCGAGCTGTGAGGCGAACACGAATATGGGGGGTGCGATCGCCCATATTCCATAGTAGTTTAATCTACTTACTTAATAAACAATCCTATTTCTGAGAGTAAAAGAAACATCGTCACAGCGCCCATCTTGATAAAACCCACGTGGGCCCGGGGATAGAATAGGTCCACTGTATCCTCATGCATGTTGTAAGAGGTGACTAGTAGGTGGTAATCTGTTGGTCGTTGGCTGTGACTTGTGTCGATGGACAATGGGATCCTGGTGGTTGAGAGGAGAGGTTCTTACGAGGGTCATATCTGGAACACACCACTTTGGTCGGGATTTCACATAGACAAGAGGCTGAAATGGTCTGGCCCAGTCAATATGCTGGTGGCGAATTTTCTAAGGATAATCGTTTACATTTATAATTTTTCACCATCATCCACGTGTTTTACCCTCTTTTTTTCCATTTGTTTTAGAATGCGGCTGTTTAATCAGGTCGATCTTATCTTTTCATCTTTCGAGGCATCATATAACACATTATTGTTGGTGTGCCGTTCAACCCTATACTGACTGACCGACTGACTGACTGAATAACCCACTGACTGACTGACTGAATAACTGACTGACTAACTCACTCACTCACTCACTCGCTCACTCACCCACGCACTCACTTACTCTCTCGCTAACACACTCACTAACTCACCCACTCATTCATTCGCTCGCTCGCTCACTCACCTACTCATTCACTCACTCACTCACTCACTCACTCACTCACTCACTCACTCACTCGACTCACTCATCCATCTTAACAGAGGTTGATGAAGAATAAGTTTGATGAAGCAGCGGTCCATGTGGTTGCTTTAGGAAGCAGCATTTTATTATTGTATTGATTGGTATAGATAGGTTTTTAATTTGTATTGTGTGTATGCAGAATCACCCAATAGGCTCAATCACGAGCACCCAGGGATATTATGCAACTAATAGACGAAATATAAAAATGGATTTGTTTAGAATGAAAGCATCACAACATTAATGTAATCACTATGTGTCTAAGGCAAAATAAGCTTTAAACAAACTAGCCGGTCTATATTACACTGAAACGATAATGACATGGCGCTAAAAGTATGACGGCGGTGACCCCGTATGTGACGTAAAGTACACCAAGGCAACACAAATTGGATTGTTCACAGACTGACACAAGTGTGGCTGCAGCAATATATTATTCTGTCATTTGTAATGCACTGTTCTTAATGGTTATTGTTCTACGATACAACAGCGTCCGGTGACAATTAATGCAGGGATGCACGGGATTCAATTGATAATGTGATAATGGAAATTCTACCTACAATGCTCATAATTTATGGATAAGTCACATGACTTGCAGAATTATGGACCATTAGTTAATTATGTGTTGAGTTATTACAAATAAGGTGCGGAAGTCAGAATCAAACATTCAGTGATTTTATTTTACAGCATCTGTTTTAAACACACGGATCTGAAATGCTTATCATACGGCGGTGAATGTCTGGAAACGTTCACCGCCGGTGTATATATAACAGCAAGTCAATTTGTGGAGTGCGCTGATGAAGTAATACAACAAAGCAGATGATGTTATGTTGCTGATATTTGTGCTTTCCGAAAACCGATCTATTCCAATGCTGCATGGTGTTAATAAAAGAATAGACGGAGCTCTGCAGCCAATATATTGCAGTCAGTGGACTTTACGCTTGGGAAGATATCTTTGCAAACATATAGCTATAAATAGCCATAATTCATACAAAGTGTACCCATTCAATTGTCATACTTATGCATCAAGTTAAATTAAAGAACTGTATCATTATACGTTCAAGTAAAATAGTTTTCTCGGAAATACAGTTTTATTTTACCAGGGCAATGAGAGGGACGGCTTGGAAGAAACTCGTTTCGTCTAAGGTGTCCCTTAATCCCTCTGCACTGCTACCTATAAATGACGAGATTGATGCCTTTGGTATTTAATGGGGTCCCATGTGGACGTGTCTTACATGTCAGGATGCTAATTGTGAAACACGACACCAGTTGACCTGTGGGAGCCATCACGAAATAACGATCCCCAGTTAGAGGCTAACATCGGCAATCACGTTCCCACTTCCTAGGATAATTGGGCTACCGTATTCATTTTGTCTCGTAATTTAAGACGCATATCTGCTGGCCATCAGTTTGATATGTGATTTTACTGATCATTAGACATTAAATAGCAGGGGCCCAAATAATTCAGAATAGAATTAATTCAAACATCCCTAAAATTATATTAAGATTCGAGCTATTCCCGGTTTAGGATAGTGATAATCCACTCGGTCACAATATATTCAACCGACATTCTTCCACATACCAAACGAGAAAAGCAATGTTTAGAAATAAAATGATAAATATCAACTATTTTATTTGTCCGGACCACTTCACACTTTACTTGTCCGTCCAGACCACTCATATTATGACGGGTGGAATAACACTTTTCAGACGGGTTATTAATGGGTTGAAACAGCTGTCCAGACCATCTCATATTATGACGGGTGGAATAACAGCTATTCAGACCACCTCATATTATGACGGGTTGAATGACAGCTGTTCAGACCGCCTCATATTACGACGGGTTGAATGACAGCTGTTCAGACCACCTCATATTATGACGGGTTGAATGACAGCTGTTCAGACCACCTCATATTATGACGGGTTGAATGACAGCTGTTCAGACCACCTCATATTATGACGGGTTGAATGACAGCTGTTCAGACCACCTCATATTATGACGGGTTGAATGACAGCTGTTCAGACCACCTCATATTATGACGGGTTGAATGACAGCTGTTCAGACCACCTCATATTATGATGGGTTGAATGACAGCTGTCCGGACCACCTCACACTTTGATGGGTTGAAAGATAGCTGTCAGTACTCCAGACGCCCGAATCACCCCACGGCGCTATCGATGATTTCATTAACAGAAACAAATAATAATAATAATACTTGAAGAAGGCGATGAGGTCCAAGCTGTGGCGGGGGATGGGGTTGATGGTAGAATTAAAGGCATTTTAAATCATGTATATCTACGAAAGCTAGGAGGCACATTGGATTTTGTCAGTATTTTTTTCCCATGTGCATTACGAAGTTACGAAGCAGGAGATCGCATCCAAGATTAGGATTTAGAATTATCCATGGACAGATTAAGTGCGCGTCATATGGCGACCGTTTTGATCATGTGATTGTCTTTATGCATTTCCTTAACCAATGCTATAGCGAAACGGTACTTTGCATGAATGTTTCCCCTGTTAGCGAGGCCAAGATTTCAAGGCCATTGACAAAATAGAAAATAACGGTTACCATGCAATACATTTTAAGGACAAACGCTAGTTCCACAAACTAAAATCAACCAAATTAAAATTTCATCCATTTGACAATTCAGACCTTTCCCATTGACATATCACATCATTAGTCGAGATTGTTTGTTGGTACAGCCACAGCTCTGACTGATAAATGTACTTGGAAATTTAAATAATATATTTAGTATTAACGTTGTAGAAAACACAGCGGATCACAAGAGCTTCGGCATAACTTGACTGCCCTAAGAAACACGTGATCATCGGTGCTTGTGCTACTGATGGACAGTCAATTACATAGTAGATAAAGGATAAAGAGGCAAATGCAGTCAATAAGGTTGTAATCATATATATGACAAGCTGGATTTGTATTTATTCAAATCTAAATGTTTACATCGGAACTAGATAGGCCAATTCACAACTTGTTGGACCTACCATACATCCTCCTTAAGTCATCGCCACAATATAATCCTTTGTGGAACTTGCTTGGTCTCAGGTGCGTGTATTGTGAAGGAATGAATCAATTGTACCTCTTGGGATGAATGTGCTGCACAATGGCGCATGAAGACGCAGAGGAAATTCCTAATTACATTAAGACGCCAAGCTGAGTGTGATAAAACCGCTCAGTGGCTTTCGTTGCACCTGTACAACGCATCATTAATCAGGTTGCTGACATTTCAACTACAGAATTTTGCTTCTCAGCCGGGCTCCTAGGAGAGGAACTGATGCGCGCGAAGTCAGTTTTACAGCTTAAGTGTTTTTGTTTCGTGTGGCACAGACTAACTGACTAGAAGGCATCACACTAAAAGTCATGCACTCTAAATGCAATGAACGGCATATATTCTCTGGCCGATTTATCAAAGATCAAATCGTCAGAATCCAATATCAACTTCCATACTCATTACCCAAATACTTCATGTCAGGTTGTTCTAAGCTGATGTTCATGAGGAATGAGACAATTGTGTTAATATACGGGCGCTCCTCATTACGCGACAGCTTCGGGCTGATAAAGACAACGTCGATGGCGATGATTCGGTACAGTTCGGGGGTGGGGGGCAAACATTATCATATATACTATCCACGATAGATTTGAAACTGTCATTAACCGCACCTAGACAGTCTCCGATCTCACACACTACAATGACATACTAATAATCCCACTCTATGAATATGCTATCGGCGCATTCATTCCTATTCTCAGATAAGACATTGCAATGGATCTGTTGGACGTCGAAAACAATGGTTTAAAATGCCTACTCATGCAGACAAAAGGTATGGTGCAGTCCACAATTGTCAACACAATTTGTGATGAGGCAAAGCAAAAACCATGTTTCGAGACTGACATTTATTTTAGGCATTTATGATTCTTAATAAATAATACCAATGCTTAAAGAAACAGTTACAAACCGACTGTTTTGAGCCCATTAGATACATATATAGCTTTGATAAGTGGTATTTTGTCAGCGTTCACCGGAACGATACTGCACATTGCTGACTTTATAGTTAGATCAGAAGACTGATCAATGTACATCCATATGCTGGTTTTTCGCTAAAAGATTGAACATTTATTAATCTCGGAGTGTTTCTCATAGCGTACTGTGTCACATCCGATCCGCAGCACAATCACAAACACATTGTGTGTGCCGTTGTCGTGTTATGCTACATTTGAGGTGCATTGCGGAATCGTACAAGAAAGTGTTTGTACCAAATATTTGTTCACTGATCCAAAACTTATCAGAATATTTACAAGGCTATTGATACAATAGAAAGGTTCAGCAGAGAACGTGAAGGGCTAGTCATGTTAACTTATTGTTTACATTTGTCAGTAAAAGCTACCCCTACAGACTAAAAAGAGCAAATTATAGTGATAACTCCCTGCATTTCAGTAGTGTCTGTGATATTTATCATTTTATTTCTAAACATTGCTTTTCTCGTTTGGTATGTGGAAGAATGTCGGTTGAATATATTATGACCGAGTGGATTATCACTATCCTAAACCGGGAATAGCTCGAATCTTAATATAATTTTAGGGATGTTTGAATTAATTCTATTCTGAATTATTTGGGCCCCTGCTATTTAATGTCTAATGATCAGTAAAATCACATATCAAACTGATGGCTAGCAGATATGCGTCTTAAATTACGAGACAAAATGAATACGGTAGCCCAATTATCCTAGGAAGTGGGAACGTGATTGCCGATGTTAGCCTCTAACTGGGGATCGTTATTTCGTGATGGCTCCCACAGGTCAACTGGTGTCGTGTTTCACAATTAGCATCCTGACATGTAAGACACGTCCACGTGGGACCCCATTAAATACCAAAGGCATCAATCTCGTCATTTATAGGTAGCAGTGCAGAGGGATTAAGGAGCAGCCGTTCCTCTCATTTCCCTGAGCTTATAATAATGCTGTCTTTTATTACCTTTTTTGTATACCAATTGAATGGGTACACTTTGTATGAATTATGACTATTTATGGCCATATGTTTGCAAAGATATCTTCCCAAGCGTAAAGGTCACTGACTGAAATATGTGGGCTGCAGAGTTCCGTCTATTCTTTTATAAACACCAAACAACAAACCTGTATCGGAATAGGTAGGTAGGTAGAAAGCACAAATATCAGCTTCATTACAACACAAACGATCTTTTTCATGGAGTTTTAAACCCTGCTTTGTTGTACTACTTCATTAGCGCCTTCCACCAATGGACTGAAGCCAATGGACTGAAGCCAATGGACTGACGAACGAAGTTCGTTAATGAGGCCAGAATTATACGACTACTGACGTCGACAGTCCGCAGCATTAAATCAGCCTTAAGGATACGCTGCAGTTCAGGACGAAATACTTAAATCTACAATAGCGTTGTGCCGATATACAGAATTTTGAATTCTGCATTGGATAAACAGAACCACACTGACTGCACAGGCAGGCTACATGTAGCATTATGATGTCTGCACTGACTTCATGAACCTGTGAATCATAAAGCAGCGACATATTTGTCCTTTCAGCACACGTGATAGTCTGTCTGGTAAACGTATCGCACTAAAATCAATCACGATCATTATTTCAATATTTACATAAATGAGACAAAATTGAACCCAAAACTCACGTAACAATTGCTCGGAACATCATTGAGTAGAATAGCACGAAGAAATTCACATAATAGATTGCAATTAAACAAAATATTGGGCTCAATATAACCTGGTTACATACGCTCATCTGATCTAATATTTGTGTACAATCAAATAGAGACTGTATCGCTGGAGAGCTAGATTGTGGGGACAGCCGTAGTCCTGTCGATAAATATATCATAGCAATCAACACTAATACCTTATCATCGTATTCGTTTATTTTCATTAATCTGCATTGTGGCAACGTGAAATTCTAAAGTTTTGGTACATTTATACAGCGGTGGTGAATGTCTATAATGAAACGCTGTATTATAAGCATCACAGTTCCGTGTGTATTTAGCTGCTTATTAAAATGAAATAACTGAATGATAGATTCTGACTTCCGCACCTAGTTTGAATTTATCACAATAGACCCTATCGTTTATAATTCAACACATAATTAACTAATCGACCACACTTCTGCAAGATTATACAAGTCATGTGACTTATCCATAAAACATGAGCATTTGTAGATAGAATTTCCATTATCACATTATCAATTGAATCCCGTGCATCCCTGCATTAATTGTCATCAGGCGCTGTTGTATCGTAGAACAATAACCATTAAGAACAGTGCATTACAAATAACAGCATAATATATTACTGCAGCCAAACTTGTGTCAGTCTGTGAACAATCCAGCTTTTGTTGCCTTGGTGCACATGACGTCACATACGGCGTCAGCACCGTAATCAGTTTAGAGCCATGTCATTATCGTTACCGTGTAATTTAGATTGGCTTATAGGTTCTTTTCCCAGCATAGTGTATATATTACTGTTGTTATGCTTTCATTCTTAACGAATCCAATTTACATTTCGTCTATTAGCTGCATGAATATCCCTGGGTGCTCGTGATTTAGCCTATTGGGTATTTCTGCATACACAATACAAAAAAAAACCTAGATATCCAAATCTATACTATGATAAAACCACACATACCGTTGCCTTGCTACCACAATCCTATTCTTCACCAACCTCTGTTAGGATTGGCGAGTGAGTGAGTGAGTGAGTGAGTGAGTGAGTGGGTGAGTGAGTGGGTGAGTGAGTGGGTGAGTGAGTTAGTTAGTGTGTATAGTGTTTAATGGCACACAAACACTAATGTGTTATACGGTGGCTCGCAAGGTGTATAGATAAGATATAACCGATTTAACAGCCGCCTTAGAGGACAAGGGTAATACACGTGGATGAGGCAAACGGTAAACCTAGAAAAAGTCGCCACCTGCTGATTAGCCACTCGTCTAAATGAAATCAGGACCAAAGTGGTGTGTTCCAGATATGGCCCTCGTAAGGACCTCTCCACTCAACCACAATGATCCCATTGTCCACCGACACGAGTCGCAACAAATGGCCAACAGATTCTGTCCTATTATTAAGATGGGCGCTGTGATGATGTTTTATTTTCAGCTATAGGGGGATTGCTTACTTAGTTAGCAGATTAAACGATCATTGAATATGTGTGAGTGGACCCCGTATATTCGTGTTCGCCTCACAGCTCGAGGAGCGCCCGTGTATAAAATTAATTAACCCTATTGTCCCCCTATTAGTATGAGGTACCTGTGACGACCTATCCCCTTCCAGCATCTCACGAACGCAGCGTGATTGACGCCCATACATTTACAAGTAAACGCTTTTTAAGTTGTCATTTTTAATGTTGTTTTGTGCGTTTATCTTAATGGCCGAATAAGTCAGTTTCGTCTTCAATTTCCACTCAATCAGTTGTCGTAGAGGAACCGCGTAGTGTCAGAGCGACCGGCTCACGTACAACTAGAAAACATCCACCTGGTAGAGGTTAACCTCGACGCCCGGCCATTACACAACCCCTGCATCATGCACCAAGAACCCATTCTCCTGAGCAGAGGATACACAAGTACCTCTGCCTCAATGCGAAGGGATCATTTTTGGCCCAAGATATCAATACGCTTTTTGTCGTTTGATTAATTATTTTTGAAATCAGTATTTAGCATGGGTAATTGTATTTCAACGTATGACTTTTTAACACAATCACACCCTATATAACACTTGTTATACAGATTTATTTTCAGAACTATTTCGCGTCAGTGCCATCGTCTTCACGAGTGATGCGGTTCAGTAAACAACAATGGCATCAACGAAACCTTCGTGAGATTGTCCTTTGTCACTTTTAAGAGTATAATGACGACTTTGGGACGGACCCGAGCATAGACAACAACAAAACTGAACTTCGCAGAGTACATTGCTGGGATATTGGGTCCAAAGGTGCGAACGCTGTGTCATGTTTACAGCGAAACCGACACTGCGCCCTTTCAGAAAGCGCGCGACCGGGAAGTCAAGCACAGGTCTAAATCATAGTGCTTGGGGCAGATATTGATTGTGTGGGTATAAGCAGCATCCTCTGCTCAGGAGCATGCCAAGAATCCTTCCCTACCAACCCAGGCTACAAGCACATTATCATGTCGCCTGTTCAAAATTGATACATGTAACTTCCGAGCCAACTGCAAGTTCTCACACAAATACTAGGCCACCGGTAGTGAGGGACTGCATCCAATCACAGGGTACAATAACGTGACAAATCAATATACAACACCCTAACCACTCTCGTACCTCACAACCCTTAACCTGCTGCATGGAAGAAAGTGTTGAGGGGCGATTCTGAATGAACATTTCATCGTTAGAGGCTTCGAAAACGCCTTCGGCATAATCAAGTTATCACCACCAACCACACATACAGTCACAACAAATAACGCGGAACGAGCGGAGGACCAAATTCAAATAGAAATAGAAGAGGTGCGTTACAGAGAATTGAAACACGTCCCAGCGATATTGAGAGCGCCAGGGGCCATTCCCACGCCGAATGGGAAAATTCGGCTTGTCAATCCACCGGACTGTGATTGATCACACCACCATCACGTCTGACGTCACGTCTGACGGTACAAGATGCCACAGCGCCATTATTGCCCATTGCTAATTGAATAAGATCGATTTGTAGAATGCATACAGTAGGGTGCGCCTTTACCCAGATCACTGGCAATACACTGGATAACAGTGGACATTCGAAGGGCTCAAACTTTCAGTCTGGCTGAGCTACATACGACTGCCATTTGGTGTTCGCTTATCCGTCGAAATATTCCATTGAATTTCCTAAGCTTTCCCACAAAATCTGATCGAAAACCCCCCATAAAAGCGACTTTCTCATTCTTTCTAACACCCATCACACAGCAACAGTGCATTTGCAACCAGCAATCACTAGGTCATTTATTTAATCAGGCGGTCAATCGTTAGGTGTGAAGGTCATTTAGTTATTTATAAGTCTTATCTTGCTCCCTGTAAACATTCTCATTGGCGATAGCTCGACTGACGGAGAAGAAATGTAATTAAGACGCGGGTAATTTATGGGCGAATGAAAAGTCGTTAAATACCTGTATACCACACCGATTCACTGTTTGTCACTCAGGCGGTGGGACGAGAGCAGGCCTTTTAAATACACCATACAAAGGAAAACCCCATAAAGTCATCAAGGGTAATGTGACGCGAGCATTTGAACGTCTGGTGCATATAAATAAAGGTAGGCTTTGTAAGAGTGAGAATCGGTCTCTTTAAGTAGAGAGTATGTCCTTCGCCAATTTTTCTAAGAGTGCACCTCTATGAGGCTACCAGTGTGATGACAAAAACTTGCCGTCTACTATAAGAGGACTTTTTTTTGGGTCCCGCTCTTGATGCGCGCGTAGCTTGTCGAACGCGCTAGGGCTTGAGGCTGAATGTAGGAAGGATTATTTGGCGCAGTCTAACATATTCGATGTCAACTATTATCGTATTGTACTGACAGGTAGATAAAAACATTTTGACAATTATATCATGGCTTATTGTTTTACAGCTGTCTGTGGATGACTAAGCAGTGACAAAGAACCCGGCGGTTTGACCTACATTTCACTCTCGTGTGTTGCTACCCTCTTTTGCTCAAATATCGGCGAAAAAGCCAAACCATGCGTGGAAGTCGCGTATATATGCATATTTGCGACGTTATGAATTGTCCAATATATATATATATATATATATATATATATATATATATATATATATATATATATATATATATATATATATATATATATATATATATATATATATATATATATGCATATATATATATATATATATGATGATGGTACTGACGAATGTAGTAGGGGCGAAGTTAATAATAATGAGAATTATGATTGTGATTATGATGGTAATAATGATGAAAGCAGATGTCAACAGCGCCGACGATGAAAATGTCAAATGTTATTTTCATCGTCATCATCACCATCAGTATACGGATGACTTTAAACAGCTCCTACCGGCCGAGGGGTTGGGTTCAAACGTCCGTTACAGACATGTGTGGGTTAAGCGTATGAGACAGTACCAGGCAAGTGTCCGTTATAAACAGGTGCTTGTTTCACACAGGTGTTTGTTATAGACCGGTTCGTTGAAGGCATGTGTTAGTTGAAAGCAGCAGCATATGTCGGCGTTCGGATGAACTCTCTCTGCTCTCTCGCATTTTCCCCCGCCATACTATCTGTCACTTCGCTCTATATATACATATACATCTCTCACTCACAAATTTACACACACATGTCGCACACACGCACATACAAAAGAATGTCACAAATACACGAATAAACCAGCCAATGGATACTGTATTTTGAGGAAGCTTTGCTATGGATTTATCAGCTTACCCACCCTTATTCCTACCATGACGTGCTATCACACTCACGTGATCCTACCCTAATCCCTGCCGTGCTAAGCCACCCGAAAGTAATCCCCTTCGTGCTAACCCACTCCTTATACCCACCATACCAACCCACGCCAATAAAAACCATGTTATCCTACCCCTAATACCCACCACACTAACCCATCCCAATAACAACCATACTATCCCACCCCCAATGCCCACCATATAAATCCACACCAATACCCATCGTTCTAACCCACCCCAATACCAACCATACTAACACATTACAATACCCACCATACTAACACATTCCAATACCCACCATACTAACTAATCCTATTACCCACCATACTAACCCACCCCAATACCCACCATAGTAACCCACCCTTATCCCTGAACGTTATGATTCTCATGCTCCCATTTAGATGCTCACTGCGCGCTGCTGTCGACTCCCAGAGTTTGTAGCCAGTTATCACTTCACTTTGTCCACCGGCTACCCGGGGTCAAGTAATTGTGCCTATGACATTCAATTCAAATCTACTGGACCTGTTTGGTGCTCAATTTTCAGTGCTTTGATAACAGATGGACAGACCTACATTTATATGTATGCATTGGATATCGAGCAACAGTCGGGAAGTCGCTCTGCGTGACCGCCATAACCTGGTGGCTCAATGGTCACGAGTTTTATTCCATTTGCGGCGATTCCGTCCCACCGACGACTGTTCGCAGCCCAGTATGGAGAGCGGATTTGTGCTATAAGTGTATGTCCAAATGGACAATAGCACTTAAAGATGCTTTTTTATGTCCATTGTTGTCCTGTTGCAAACTTTGTTTACAAACAAAATGGATATGAATAACGACATGGCCGAGTAACTACGCATGCGCAATACCATCATTTTAGTAGTTTTATCGCCAAAACTCCGCCAGTTATCACCTTGCGGTGTAAAGAAGCGTGTATTACTTGCTATATTTGATTTATAAACCACGGACCACGGTCAAAAATAGCCAATCTGATTTGATGTAGGCTTTAGAAGTAGTATGGTGCACCTACACGACTCGATTTTATTGATTGATAAGGGGTTAGCCAATGAACTTTTTGTCATATTAGAATATGGATTTTTGATGAATTGTACCTCCATTGGAATAGCGAGCTTCCCTCTTTATCGTGAACACTTCAGTGGTTCTTTTCCTTTCCTTCTGCGGAGTCCAATAAGCGCATGCACGATTTAGTCACAGAAGTTATTCATCGTTATTCCAGTCTCATTGTTCCAGCTCTTTACACCATATTCTATTTTTGAATGTTATGTGACGTATTGTGATGGTGTTTGACCACACATGTATTTTTCAGCAATATTCATTAGAGATTTTCGTCTTGAATTCGTCAAGTTTCCAAGCAACTGTTGACTTCTTGTACAATGGCGTAATCCATTTCCACAGAAGGGCTATTCATGAATAAAGTTGAATTATGAAATCGATTTCGTAAGAGTATGTTGGTGGGACCTCGCTCTCGGGGATGCCTCGTTAAAGGGGATTATCGACCGGCCACGGAGGCGTCCCCTTTAACGAGGCTGCACTGTAGTATGATTTTGGAACTCAATACACAGAGAAACATTGACATTAAACGTTTGCTTACTTGTGTTCATCAGAAAAACAGACATGGCTAGATGTTCATGCAGCTGGGAATGTGTCAAGCAATGGGCCAGCAAAAACAAGTTGTTACTTTGGACAATGTTTGCCATAGTAGCAGGCATAGTTGTGGGTTTATGTCTACGTCTGACCGACCTAAACTACGATGCTGTCGTCTGGTTAAACATTTGGGGAGAGTTGTTTCTGCGCATGCTCAAGATGATCATTTTGCCTCTCATCACTTGTTGCCTCGTTGTGGGTGAGTTCTGAATGTAATCTTTCGTACGACCCGTGTTGGAAAATCTAGATTTAGGGCTCAGAAATCGGAATCCGAACGTTGTTAGCAACTTATACACGTTAGTGTTCGTCACATAAGTGTTTTTGTGTGTATAGGCATATCTGATGTTGAGAGCGGGGTCATGGGTCGGCTAGGTTTGGCCACCCTATGTTATGTCTTCTCAACCCAGCTCGTGGGTGTTGGCGTGGGTGTGGCATTAGCTATTCTGATTCACCCAAGTCAAATACTTAGCTCCGATGTTCTATCGGTAACACAAGTCATCAGCTATACAGATGTGGCCACAGACTTTCTCAGGTAGGCAATTGACGGTTGGGGTTGGATTCCTGAGTATATCTTTGAGGCCTTAGAGTTAGAATGATGCGAATTTTAATATGACATGGATCAATATAAAATTGTTGGGTTGTTATTAACATATTTTGCTACAATAGTGAAAAAAAATTCAGTGTTGGTTTTGTCCCCCCCCCCAGAAATCTGTTCCCTGATAACATTGTACAAGCTTGTTTTGGACACGTCTATACCCTGAGAACGACGGCTGTTGATGCTATACAAGAATATAACGCGACGGTTCTCAATGGAAGCGTCCTCAATAATACGATGGCCACTACGAGGGAACTGCTATATCGCGATGGCACGAATACCATGGGTGAGCTTCAAAAGGAGACCACCATTGTGTCACCTGGTTTATGGCTCTGTATGTTGATGGTGGCAAATTGTGTCGGTTCGTAGATAGATTATCCCATACTTGGCAGTTTGTTTCAAGAATATAATTGACTGGTCTTCCAAGCTGGACATTATAATTTTTATAAATCTCCTAATGTATATCATCTGCTTGTTCATAGGAATTGTGATATTCAGCATTCTACTTGGGGCTGGTATACATGCTGGGGGGCAAAGAACCAAACCTCTATTGTCTTTCTTCGAGGCCTTTAATGTGACAATCTTCCACATAATGGACATCATTTTACTGCGAGTATCTCAAATGATATTGCCCAAAAGACCAACTCTTCTATGTCCCGTAAACCTTCTTCCTATCCTATTAATTTAATTCACGTTTTATTATCAATGTTATGCTCACACATTGCAGATATTCGCCATTGGGTATATTCAGTCTGATCGCTGGTGCCCTGGTGCAAGTGGACCACCTCGCTGATGCACTTCAGTCCATGGCTATGTTCATCATAACGGTCACCCTGGGGCTGTTCGTGCATCAGATGATTCTCTTACCGCTAATCTATCTCGTTCTTACAAGGAAGAATCCATTCAGACTGTTGTTACTAATGTTGGACGCCATATTGGCGGGCATGGCACCTCCCTCCAGGTAACATCAATATTTAATCCACATAGAAAAGTGATATTACCACAGATATGAAGTGTTTTTATGTCTATTTCGATATAATAAGCGTTCTATTCAAACTAACACCCCTACGCCCTCCGTACTCTCATTGTCCATACCCACCCCCCCCCCCTCCCCACACACCAACCCCTTACCATACATGTTTCATCCCTGTAGAATGTGATTCTGTGTTACAGTGCAGTGGCACTACCTTATTTGCTTCGACGTAGTGACAACACTCTCAAAATAGACAGCCGGATCTCAAAGTTTGTGCTTCCAGTATTCACAACTATTAATCGTGATGGCTCGGCATTATTCATTGGAGTTGCTGCTGTATTTGTGGCACAGACTTATGGTATCAGTTTGGGTGCAGCACAATACACAACCATAGTGTAAGTCGTGTGCACTCGAATATCACTCATAAACGATGATTGGATGAGTATTGCAGAATATGTTAGATTTTAATTCAATATGTGTTTATTTCAAGAGAAGCCCCTCCATGTGCACCTGGATCTATGTCATTGGTTGTATTGCAGGTTGATGATAACACTGCTATCAGCTGCAGTAGCGGCTGTACCTAGCTCCTCCATCCTGGTCCTAATCATGGTAGCGTCCACCGTCAGTATACCCATCAATGCGAGACTCGGTCTACTTATGACAGTCGAATGGCTATTGTAAGACTTCTTCGATTATTTCCCTGGTCCAGAGCATTTAAATGCCATATAATCAGTGCCACGTGATATTTACGTTGGATTTAGGCTGTGATTAACTCGATGCAGAGCGTTACGGTTGTACCATATGGACAGTGACATCTTTCATTCTATCGATATGCTATATTGAAAAGGCGACAAAACGTTTGTCTTTCATACCCCATGCAACCTTTCCTGTGTTCAGAGATCGTCTCAGAACTGGCACCAGCCTTTGCAGTAATCCTTTGGATTGGCTATTATCGCTCATTGGTGCACATCCATGGTGCAACGACCGGAGAAAATGGGGTAATTCCTGACTATGACGAAGAGAAGCCCGCTGCAGAAGAATCATTGCCGCTTAACACAATAACGTCAACCACGGGTTGATCATGGTTAGACCACTGGGATGTCACTGTGATCAGACAATCGTTCACCAATATCATGCATGACTTTGTATCGACAATGGTTTAGACCAGGGGAATTTATCTACTGCACATAATAAATCTTTCTATTCTTTTTTTTTTTTTCCCATTTTGCCATATTTGCATTCTTGTAAAGCTATTTTGGCAATAGATACGGCTGGGAACCTGTTAGTTAGGGGCAGTAATCATATCAAATGACTCGATAACATTAATAAATCTGGTGATAAACTCATTCTAGATATTGTCATTTGAACAGGTTGATGTTGTGGTTTACTCGGGACCAATGCACAGACGACGTCAGTAGGATTATCAAACACTGCACTTTACAGAATGACAAATGTAACGCTATGTGGACAAGTACCGTTCTATACTGAAACGACATTATCACTCCAGTCAAGCAGCTGCAGTATGGTCGTAGTTTCCTAACACGCTACGGTTTTGTAGATAAAAGATAGACTCGCCACTCGACATCTGACTGTTTAATAAAGGGTAATCAACAGGTGTTGCATGACGTAATATATGGTAGGAATATAAATGTGCAACTCCAATGTCCTAGCATCCATTACTTATTGTGGATCCATTCAAATTCGAGGTGATTTGAATTCGTCTAATACTGACGTCTGTATTGTAACTGAAGAAATCTTTAATTTCATGGTAATCGTCAGCATTCGTTCTTTTACATGTCAATGCACTGCGCGCGCAATACATTTCCGTATATTCATACACACTGCTAATAGTTCGGACCGATGTAAAAAATATATACATTTTGTTGTATCTATTAATGTCACTTCGATTAAAATTGGCACACTTACAGTTAACTCTCTTTCCAGATTCCAAAGATATCATTTTTTTTGGCCATCTACATTTACACAATGATGTGAATGTTACAAGGAAACTAGGCTGACCATCCATACTCCAACTTGTATTTGCATTAAAAGTCGTTGTGAAATCGGATATGACGTTCTCTGAATGATTTTATTGGTCACTGGAACAAAAATGCATGGTGAATTCCAATTCTGATTCATTTCATTCTGTCATGATGACTCACAGGTGGATAAATGATGCTCAGCATGACAATTGTCATGGTTGTCAATATCATAGACAGCATCTTACATACACATTCATACCATCCACACGACGTTTGTCATAATCACATTAATGGTCAGGAACGAGCAACTCACTTCTGTCTTCTATAAATGCTTAAGTTAAGCATAGACATATGCCTAAGTCTCCTTAGCTCACTCGGCAGAGCTGCCATCCTTAAGTGAGCCATTCTGGTTAGCTGATGATATATATGAGCTGATGGTTAACCAAGATCCATTCAGTATAAACTGCATGACATTGTGAACAGTATGACAGTGTGAAATGTATGAAAGTGTGAAGTCGTAATCGCTGACATTTCAAATCAGTAGTTACGCTGTTTAGCTGATCCTTATCAACCAAGTAACTGTATATAAGCAACACGGATAATTATTTAATCTGATGCTATCATGTGATACTATTGTGTGGCATGGACTAACAGCAATTGCATTAGAGCCGCGAGTGCACCGAACAACGAACGCCTAGCTGTAGTTCAATCTAGTCTATTTCTGTGGATACTAGAACACGGTGTGTTTTAAGATATGTGAATATAATAACCAAATGGAAATTCGTGCCGTCGTTCGTCACCTAAATGATCAACGGATTTGTGACATTAAAAATCTGTTTAGCTGGATAGCCAGCATACGTTTCCAGCTAATAAGCCTCGTGAAATGCTGATCAGGTTTGACTAGGACACATTTCCAGATCCTATTTCTGATAATGGTAGCTATTTGTTCCACTTGTTTAGCAAATTGGGTACATTTGCAAAGCATTATGTAGTTGACTTATGCAATTGGCACCAGTATGTTGCACCTGATATGCTTCCATTATAGAGCTTTATTGTAGACTAAGGGATCATAAAGACTATTTATAGTTGCAGATACAGCTGCCTTAAAGTGGAGCAAAATAGCCTTATCACACATTCTGTTACTAGTTCCAGTTAGCCTTGATATTATACCAGTATCAGATCGTTACACGCAACATCACAGAGGCATACTTTTGGTAGACTTGAGCACTCACAACATTCCGATGCATATTTCACACAGTTGGCACACTGAGAATTAAGCATGTCAGGTGTTCAACTGAACCAAAGACACATGACCGATATGACAACAATTGAGGTGAAATCAATTGTATTTTCAGTAAAGTTTGTACACTGAATTGTCAAATGGACTGATTTAAACCCAAACTGCAGACAATCGAAAGACATTAAAGTTGTGTACACTAACCAGTATGCAGGCAGCAAGGGAAATGTCCAATTTGTATAACAGTAGAGGTAATGCAACACTAACGTGATTAATGAATTTATGTATGCATAACGTCAATTGCACTACTCAATCACAATCCAATATAGAACATATTATAACAAAGCGAAGGCAACATATGACTGAGATAGATATGCCATGCTTGGTGTGTATCCATGCAACATTAGATACAAATAGAATACCACATTTTGAGCCAAGAGATCTCAGGTGTGCGCATCCTGGTGGGATGACAACCGGAATATGCAGGATACATATGCTGCATAAGCATGTAAACACCCATGGAATGCATCCGTTACCATAATAGGTTAGGATGGGTGTAATAACAGGGAACAACAATACGCACAACCTGCAGATGAAGTAACTATATTGCTGTCAGGGATGTAATTTGCGGAACGGATAAACCGAAATCACACTAGCGTTACGCCTTCAAAAATACAATGAACGGCTAATGCATTCTGTGCGATTTGTAATGGGCCTTTATGCAGGTACACTGGCCTCTCTTAAACGTTCATGGGTATATACGTTTGCAACGACTAATGCAAGTAATGTATATTGATTTTTTATTATTGTCTCAAAGACAGTCGGAGGTCACACGAGGTTGAAGAGGTAATTGTAGAACTAGCCTTAATGCATCGACATCTACATTAGTTTGGACCTCTGTGTGTGTATTTACAACATCCTATAAACAACGTATTAATTCAGGGCTTTAGAGCTACTTGTGTGTTGACTCGTTCGTTCATCAGCACCACAATCAAATCTGCGACTTCTAGCACCGCACAATCACATTTTGTCGTAACTTTATTACGGAGACCTGTTGAAATGTGTAGAACTCTCATATTAATGGTTTGCCATTGAATGGCAAGATGAACAAAATCTTCCATTGAAACTTGATACATAAATACACAGTTTATCGAACATGTACATATTTATCTGGTGGCCATTATGTAGCCGAACGACCATTCGTATAGTAGTATTCATTTGGCATAATATCCCTCTCCGAGCCGGACGTATCTGTCAAATGATTAAGTATTAAAGTATTTGAAGAATTCTGCACAAGTTAATATAATTGGATATCACTAAAGCTACGACTTTTGAGAATGCTGCCAAGAAAGTTAGAATGATGAGTTGTATTCAGATATTGTAATGGAGCTATATAAATACATTAATGTTAGAAGCGAAGTCGTTGGTACATTTTGTCCAGTAACGTCACGCACAACGGTCTCACATTGCAATCCATGGTTGCCTTGAGAGTATCGGGGTTGCTTCAGATAACCACATGTTATTGGTTCTTACCAGCCAATGTAAACCAAACTAACAGCTACATATATAGAGTATTACATATGGAAAAAATGTGAAGGCCTCTTATGGCAAAAAGCATTAGCTTCATATTTATATATATAAATATATATATATGTTGTCGTAACGTGATCTGTGGTGTTGCGATGCACACGATACGCACTTGTAATAAGTAAAGAATCGAACTCCAGGTGTAGGGTTTATACAAACTTGAACTTTATTTTGCTGACTTCAATTTCAATTTCAGATGTAACTTAGCCTAAACTTAAGAGAGAGATGTGTTGAGCTCGGAGGCCAGGAGAGAACTGATTTTGAAATATAAATTGCTTCCCTCAACGACTAAGGCACGCCATCCCAATTCTCATGGGACATGCGGTAGCCAGGTCTGTGAGAGTTGGGGCTATGAGGCGTTGCCTGGTCAGGAAGGTAATGTGGCTCTGGAATATGGGGTATTTATGAGGAGAGGGGGGAAGTGGCAGGTGACATGTAGGTCACTTGTGGATCTGGTAAACTGGGGTTTATAATAAATATAAGCTGTAGGGGGTTACTCCATCAACTGATGACTGAGAGGGTACATTATGATGAAGGGTAGGTTTGGTATGACTTATATATATATATATATATAGATATATATATAGATATATATATATATATATAGAGATATATATATATATATATATAGAGAGATATATATATATAGAGTATATATAGATATATATATATATCTATATATATATATATATATCTATAGAGAAATATATATATATATAAAAGTTTATATGTAATATTTACACAGACATATGAATGTATATAGTTTGTCCTGCATGCATCTATCTGTATACACACACACACACACACATATATATATATATATATATATATATATATATATATATATAGATATAGATATATATATATATATATATATATATATATATATATATATATATATATATATATATATATATACATATATATATATATATATATATATATATATATGTATGTATCTATATATGTATATTTACACATGTATATAAACATGCATATATGTACATATATCATTATATTTGTATATATATGTATAAATATATATAACATATATACACATATACATATATGTATTATATATATATATATATATATATATATATATATATATATATATATATATATATATAGAGAAATATACATATATATATATATTAATATATATATATATATATATACATATACAAATATATATATGCATATATATATATATATAATATATATATATATATATATATATATATATATATATATATATATATATATATATATATATATATATATATATATATATATATATATATATGTGTGTGTGTGTGTAATATTTAACAGACATATGAATGTATATAGTTTGTCCTGCATGTATTTACCTGTAAATCCGATGCTTAGAATCTCAAAAGGAAACTTGCCTTACCTTTGGTTTTTTTCGAAGCGACAAAAAGACCACGCATGGAGCAAATTTAGCAAGCGTACCAAAATAGTAGCACATATTCTTGATTTATTTGGAATAAAAAAACATGATAAGCTGCTTACAATGGAGTTAATTTGTCACTTCGGCCCTTTAATCTACCTAACGATATTTAAGCTAGAAGTATCAAAGTATCATGCAATATATTTATAGTGCTCCATGTGATTGCAGCAAAACATGTAGTTCATTGTCAGGTAGCATTACATTTTGCGCAATAGATACATATGCGCATTAATAACTTTTAACCTGTGTGATAGTGGTATTTCAAATGTGGAATAATTCGTCGTCTACATATTAGATATCCATTTAATGTCATAAACCCAATGCTTTACAGCTCTTTTTGTTATATGAAACTGGTTTTGTTGACCGTCCATAGTAACATAATATTTAATATAACCTTAATATCAAATATAACACAATGTAATCCCATATGCTAATTACCCAGTTTTAACCATAACATAGCCTGGGAAGAATAATATTTTGGTGCGCCTATTATGCCATGTTTGTGGCAATAAAACGAGTCTTTGCCTGTTATTGTTATGAGTTATTGTTCTTATCGTTGTTTTGCGGGTGATAAATATGTGACGTCATTGGAGCCTGCGACCTGCCTATTTGTGTGGCAGGTTTATGTCATACGCGATGCTCTTTAACGTGTCAGGTACCAGTGAATTCACCAAAAACCAGCACTTACCTTGAGAGTTGTCAATACTGGCGTATAGCCGCTGGAATATTGGCTTGATTTACTGTTTGGAAAACTTCACAATATAACTATATATAGCACTGCCTAGCCGATGAAGGCAGAATCCAGTCGTACATTGTTGATGTAGAGGGACATGTTTGATATATTGAAAACAGATGTAAGATGTACCACATACTTGATAATCTGTCGCTCAGTCGTGATTTGCCTGTGAAGTACACTAGCCATTTCATTTCTTCCACGCAGTATCCAACCAATGTTGGAAATTCATGAGCATGGTGCTGCACCAGCGCAAAGATAGAGCACATATGAGTCTGCCTTTAACACAGCATATATGAGGTGTCATACTCTGATGAAATAAAACGAGGATAACGTATATTTAATAAGCGTTAATATAAACATAATATTTGCATTATGTCATTATATTATGTCTAAATATTTGTTTGAATTCCCTATCGTAGTACTGCAGAGGGTCACTAACGCAGTATAATTGTCTAAGAAGTGTTATACACTGATGAAATGAAACAAGGTTTACGAGGATTATGTATGCATTCTTGAATAAATAAAAATATTCCATTATGTCATGTTCAGTGATTAATAAGAATTGTGATAGCATAAATATTGAATAGCTTTGTTGCTTTGATTCACTAGACTATTCATAAGATGTTGTATTGCATGACATCTCTTGGCCGCCTCATAGTTTTCTGCACTGATTTATCTCATTCAAATACAACAATAGCCATATATATTACTCGCCTCTGCAATAGAACAGAATGCTTAACAATGAGATCCTCTAGCAATAAATACCTATATACGATCTAATCTGGACAGTCGGCCTAGGGCGTGATAGCAATTATGGATCACGTAGGTCCTAAGTTGGCGTGTTATCTTTTATTTCTTGCCGATTTGCCACAGGGGAAATCACATGTACGATTGCTCTCACGCAATACAAATCCTCGAGATTGCGCTAAGGTATCTAAGCACAGTTTAGCTCAACCTTCGTTATAGCTCAATGAGGTATTTGGGATCTTCAATACAAACCTAATTAACGTATAATAAAAAAAAACATCGGGCTTAATCCGTAATTGCAACGTGTTTGCAAAGTAAGACATGGGATTTGATGTTTTGTCATTGTTTGTCTCCCGTCGCTATTGTTATGGCGGTGGGAACCAAATCATATTCAAATGAAATCAACTTAATGAATGATGATTCTCAAAAGTATGTAACCCCCGACCTTCTTGTTAGGTACATTTTCTCATAACTGCTATCTTCTCTCCCATACCAACACCTACCGGCGCCCTCCTCTCACCTCACATAAAGCTAGCATATTCTGCTGACCAGCACTGAGACCGTAGCGCCAATCTCAAAACTAATTTGGTCTTTTTTTGGAATACGTTCGTACTTGTACCAGGACTAGAAAATAGTTTGTGATAGATCAAACACAATGGTGGCATATAAAGGAAAGTTCGTGCTGCTCTGCCGCTGTAACGTTCCACTTGGCACAAAAGTAAATGCTACCCTAGTGCATAGAAAATCTCACCAACAGCATTGCTATTCAGATAACGTGGTATATATCAAATACCGTTGAATACTATGCGGTGTTAATGATGCCAATGTTGCAGGGAAGTAATAGCTGAATCAATAGGCTACATTCACGAGCTGCACACATCAACGACGGTCTTTTCTGTAGAGATCCAAGATACTGGCTGTGACTTTTATGAGGCAGCAATTGCCTCTCCTTGATATATTTCGTATTAAGTGTGTAAAGGCCAGGAAGTTGCTAGTAAGATGTATGTTCAACAACACCAGCGAGCAAAGTGTAACAACAAACGTTTACATCACCTAAATGGCTACCAGCCTTTGAAGCGCTTGTTATCCTCTACAGTTTGCGACTATGGCCCAGACATTGGACAAACACTGCGTCTACAATTTGCGTTCAAAAACCCACCGAAGAACAAAACGCCAAGTGCCCCACGAACAACAAAATATTGCATTAACAAAGATATTCTTACTTTTAAGCAGCATCATGATCTTTATGATAACAGAAGAGATGAAAGCTTTTGTTGTGCGTTGTGCAATGCGCATTTGCAAGCTTATTCTCCCCATTGAGGCTTAATTATATTTATTTATATCTTTTGCGTGCTGTCGTTCAAAACTTACCCATGGTAAATAGATCGAATATCAGTTGAAATAGCCTGTAATGTTTTATTGGAAAGGATATCGCGTGCACGAAAGGACACGGCTGACATAAGAATCGAGTCTGTAATGTCAAAACAAACAAAGGTGCAATTGTCATAACCAATACAATGAAACTCAATTTCGTTCACAATCAACATCATTATTTTGCCACTGTAAACTTCTGAAATTAAAATTTATCTCTGGATGGTTAACAAAGCCTTAGTGTTGAAAATTTTCATTTTCTTTTTGTCTTGTATTTTATTTTCACATATAGTAGTGTTGGTTGGTATAGATTGTCGCCGAATGAAAACCAATGCTTGAAAATGCTAAGAAATATTTGTGATGAGTAGTCAGATTTGCACTACATCCAAAACGATCGTGAATTATGTCATAGAAAACAAACAGTGATTATAATAACTTTGAGATTACATTGCGTATCTTGATTATAATCATGACAAAATATAAACATTATATATATATATATATATATATATATATATATATATATATATATATATATATATATATATATAGTATATATATAATATATATATATATATGTATGTATATATGTAGATATACATATATATAATACATATAAATGTATATTTATTTCTATATAAATTTATATATATATATATTTATATGTAGATATAGATATATATATATATCTATATACATATATATATATATATATATATATATATATATATATATATATATGTGTATATATATCTATATGTATATATATATATGTGTGTATATACTCTATATATATATATATATATATATATATATATATATATATATATATTTATATATATATAAATTTACACACACACACACACACACACATATATATATATATATATATATATATATATATATATATATATATATATATATATATATATATATATATATATATATATATATATATATATATATATAAACTGTTTAGCCAACATGAGTGGTTGCAGTAGGAGTGTTTACCGTGACGATGTAAGCTGGTCATTATATCCAACGGTGATTTGGCGTAAGTGATTAGAAAAGCAAATGTGCATATACTGTTCCCTGTGATATGCACAGTCTCTTCAGCTGGTTAGCCCATATTACTTTGTTGCTAAAATGCCTCGTGAGATGCTGTTCAGGTTTGATATGGCATATTTCCTTATCCTATTCCAATTAATGGTAGCTATCCATTGTTCGACAAATTGGGTAGCCTTGGGAGGCGACAGGTAGTTGACTGAAGCAATAGGCATCAGTATGCCGTCTTTGATATGCTACCATTACAAAACGTTATTGCAGACAGAACCTCTAATTGTCAATAAAGATCATTAATGGTTGCTGATACACCGACCTCCGATAACACGGCGTCAGGCGCAAAATAATCTAATTGCTTATTCTTTATCTAGGTCCTTTTATCTATGATTTAACATCGGAATCGAGGCACATTAAATTCTAGCAACATCGTGTTGGTACTATGTATAACATCGTATTTCGTTGCAAATACCGCACACTTGGCAGGCTGCAACAAAAACACGTCAGAACTTCAGCTGAACCAAGGGCACTTATACACAGATGAGCGACATGACAAACAATATTGCTATAGTCAAAACAGCTGAGGTGCTAGACATTAACAATTGGCAAAACCAAGTAAATATTAGATGGAGTTGATGAGCTGCGTAATCTAACAGATTGATTAAAACCCGAACTGGTGCCAAAAACAATGAAATATTCCGACATGATAATCTAACGTATTATGCATTTTCGAGCTGGCTGTGACCCCATGGAACGGTTTATCATCCACGATATTTTAAGCCACTTCACTGAACTCTTTTGAAAACCAACTCGATGTGTATACTAAGGACTGCGGCTTCAGGTGGCCATTTTGACAAATATTTGTAAATTTCGTGTATAAACATCTTGTCTGACAAATAGGCATGTTATCATAGATTAGATGTCAGAGCGACATATATTTGTTATGGCGTGATGAGATTTGGCTATAAATTTTGGCTCAATGCATTTTACAACCATTCATATTGGTCTTTGGCAGATGATCGATCACCCCTGCCATGCCTTATAGTGTATTTCATCTTGATAACAGTCAACACAATCAATGACAGACAGAGAATGAACAGGATAGTGTGAGTGATTAAAAAGCAAGGCTTTATCGAAGGGCCCTGAAGTTTTGTACATGCAAAACATTTTACAACTTTTTGATATGGTATATGAAATGTATTCACTACGGTGCAAAGTTAGGTTTCGTGTGATAGCACAACACACCATAGATTAATACAGCACCTAGACATATGGATTCCTACATTGACATATATACGGAAGACTTAGGCTACTCAGTCGGCTGTTTGTCCTTATCCATAAAGGAAATGGATGTATGCAACACCAATTGCTGCACGGACGAACTGCACTCATACTAGCGCCATGCTTCCAATGGTACAATGAACGGCTAATGTACTCTGATCCATTGATCCATTGATTCATTGATTCATTCGACCCGGCTGCACCTTGACTGTCAATGCAATCAAACCGAACGATTTTATATGCGCTGTTGATCAAGATAATGTTGTGAGACTGGAAAACCAAAGTAATCGTCATTGATTTATAGTTTTTTCCCTGCCTGATGCCACACGTAGTTAATTGGCACCTAAAGTACTATTATTTCGTTGGGTAGAATATGCAACCATTAAGGAATTTTTATATACAAATATTCAGGAAGCTAGTACAGGTTTACGAATCATAGCATGATCAATATATCATGATCTAAATAGCACGTGTAACAAAAACAAGTGTTTGACCATGCATGCTTGGCTGAAGGGAATTCGAAAGTTTGCAAACACAGACTAAATCATTGCGGTTATGAGTCGATTCTCCTGTCTAATGCACACAACCAACCGTGGGTGCTCTGAGAATACATTTATCGCAGAATATTATAGGGTATCTGGTATATGACATGTACGTACGTTGACGTATAAATTCATACCAAGGCCGACTCAATGCATCTTTGATCAAAGCAATAGCAATGCTGATCTTTTAAAAACACGTATGCTATTGATTCTTACCAACGGAAGTAAACCACGACAACAGCTGAATAAACAGTGCAGTGTATTAAATATGTGTGACGGGCTTTAATGACAAGGAGCATTAGAATGTCATTCACTTCATATACAACGCTTTGCTTTGACAAACAATCAATATATCATGCATATGTATAGTGCTACAAAAGGCCTTCAGTCTATAATGTTGTATATAGTAGCATTGCTTGCACGCTTCATGTACATGCACCTTCACTTGACATTGAAAGACATTGAATATGTACTGTGTCATTGACGGTCTAAAACGCTGTGGCTGCTTTACTTTTCGATATATGGTATTTCCAAATAGGCACCGTTCTATAGATTGACAACAAACGCTATCATTTTTTGATAAAGTTTGATGGCCATAAACAGTTTTGTGATTAACACGCACACCCACAGATTAAAGGCACAAATGCCTTTAATTCACAAATTATTCGCCGGGCGATTTTGTGTATTGTGTTTAACAGTGATTTGGTTGAAAAATAGCATTAAGAGAATATTTTAACGACGTAGGCTATCAGCTTATTTATATAATTTTAAGAGCCTACACAATGCTGTCTTATGGTTGTGCAGAGGCGTATCGAAAACGAAGGGGTGAATTAAAGTAGGTATTTGTATAAATAGCAAATATATCTCTCACAAAGTAGGTAGCGATACTTTAAGAACAGGCGAGAATGGCTTCCAAAATTTGCATGCTGTTTCGCATTATGAGGCATTGGGGCTTAACAGCAATATAAACACGCTGCACTCACGAGAGGTACATTGAATAATTATCACTCAAATAAATGCAGCGAGGGTCATCGGCGTTCTGTGTACACGCTTCTGTCATTTCCATGTATGCCATGTACATATTGTGCAAGGCACAGCATAGGTGAATTAAATGACAATGATGGCAGTGATGCCCCTAATATCAAACATGTGACATCTATGATATCGATTGATTTTAGGCACAGCGCGTGCATTGCCAGCCATATGGTTTTTTGAATACAGCAAGCAATTGAGACATCATAACGGGAGCTCACCCTATAATGGATGCCGTCATAGTGTTTCGATCTTAAATGGTTAGCGTGGTTTGAAATAGCAGTGTTACCTGACCAATAGCATCAAGCAAATAATGCTGCGCTCATGAGATCAAGGTAAAGAATTCACAGGGTAATCTATCTGTTGATCAGGTAAAGCAGTCAACCGCATACACGGCTTTTTATTTAGGTCAGTTAACAGTTCGCTATTAGAATAAACCCGTTCGTTAAAGAGGGCATTTTTGGTTTGCTGGACGATAATTGTGGTTGTAATATATTATGAATCAAATCAGATTAATATATGATTCATCAAAGAGATGTGCCTTTTTGATTTTGTAGATGAAGCGACTTATAATGAGACAACGTAAAGTATCGGAGAACCAAGTTCATATAATGCTGATCTGTGGTTGCTGGTATAGCTTACTAACAATGCATTGTAACTGGTTACCCGCATTTCCTTTCTCGCCGGCGTAAGATAAACACTTGTTTCATATTATGATGCCGTACATTACTGATGTCATGCCTTCCTGATCTCAAACGTGACACAATTTAGTGGTCATCTTTGGAGTAAGTGTATTTTAAGTGATAGAGCCATACTTTGTTGGTCTAGTTTAATAAGGAAACATAGAAATGATTAGAACTTTTGAGGGGAATACAACTATCTATAAGGAGTTTCACCATTATGTAGAACAACTACTCGTTTTATTATGATGCACTTGGTATTTTGAAAAATAAGAGTAACTTGTGGAATTATTGCCAATTCGAGTCAGTATGACCATATGCTTACAACAAACAATAACTCCTTTTGTGCGTATTCAAAACTGGCACAAGGAAGGTCTAAATCATGTCCCCTTTAATGTCAAAGGGTCACGGCCCTAGCCCAATTGGCGTTCTTATTTTCGTATTGATAAATTATATCTGCATTTGAGTTGTAGTTTATGCCAAAATCACCATGGATAATATCACTAGCATTTTTACTATGTCTGATGCCCCATGTCTCATTGGATTTTTATATAGAATCTTAAAAGCAAAGACTTTGTCTACTGAGCAAATATGCTTCAGTGTTTACGTCGTCCAGAGCATGACGTAATATAATGAAAGATATTAATCAGTAAACATGGCATTCATGTGTTTTGCAAGAAAGAAAACGCGATGAAGCACGTCAGCATTATTCCAAACATTGAACATCATAAACATTGTCTTAATAATAAGTTCTTATTAAAAACTGTACGCGCTAGACATATAACAAAAAGGCTAAGAAACATGCCAACGTTGTTCCATACATCGAATAAACTTAGTCCAGTAATTACATAGTCTCGGAAGGGGGTCCTGGTCATGCTTATACACATATATGACAAAGCATCTGTTGAAAATATACTATGCTAGGGAACCGTATTGTTAGCGGATGGACTGTGTGGTTATTGTACACTCATTGCTCTATTGTACCGAATTGATTTCATGAGAGTGTACAAGTTTTAAAAATACATGAAGGATAAAACTGTTCTATCGCTTGTTCTAATGACATTAAAAAGTATGTCAGCTTTGGTGCCACCGAACACATCAGCAAAATAATATGCGAATTCATCTACAAAGGTCGTGTCATATCTATCTGGTGCCAGATTGCTTGGAATCAGTGCATAGTCCCACTTATTATACACGTGTCAAGCGTTCTTGCGGGACACCATTATGAATTATGATGGGCTAAGCGCGATAACACGGCTCAATAAGTCAGCTTGATAACGCCGCAGCTGTTTAGTTTTGCTACTTAGGTCGACTCTGTGCCTTAGCAACGGAGGGAGTGCGTGTGTACGACCCTGGTCAATAAATTCAAGAACATGATATTGTCATATGGCTTTGACGAGCAACAATCACATTAGGGCCACCAACACCGTAGACATTCCATGTTTTCTGGCTTATTGATGGTTTGATCTAGCCCATAATTGTTTAGCGCCGTACGAAATGCTGCTTCAAATATCGTGCCATACGAGGTTATCGGTTTGAGATAGGGAGGAATGAGGTTTGGGGTATACCGAGGATGCATTTGATCGTACGGCTTTTATGGCGTGCACCACGCAGTCTGCCAGGTCAAACAAGGCTAACTAGCATCATAAATTTGACATGTGGTGGTACCAGGTGTTTTTGCGCTAGTGGTGCTAGGAGAAATAGGTGACACGACATTGATTGTGTTCGATAAAAAATCACTGATGAAATAGATAACGGAAGCAAAATTATGGGAACTCATGAAAAGCGCAACGAGTGTGTTTAATTTATAAGTTGAATATGTGTCAGCCACGCCATATAACTTTTGAAGCAATGCGATGTGACTTTTACTCAAATCTGAAATGCCATGCGAGTTTCGTATGTAGGGCGTTACTGCATCGGTGGTATGACGATTAACAGCAGTGGTCATATTACCAATAATGTATTCTAAGCCCGACTGACTGTATTTCCAACGACGTATCTTTTTTCTAATAGGCGTTTGTAACACTAGATGGTAACTATACTAACATTTTACAGACTCAAGGGGATATTGCATATATTTCAAGCTCGAAAAGTAGCTTTCACGAATTCCGGTGGTGCCAACGCAGCAAAAATAACACTATTCGAAAGAACAAAATAGTCGTTATGTGCACACAGTTACGCCAAACACAATAACTCCACAATAGGCCTTAGCTGAAATTGCAAATTCGGCGACTAGAAGGCGAATTTGAACGAGGATGATGAGTAACGTTGGGAAATGTGGCGATCCCGAATAAAATGTTCTCAAATGGTCCTTTTTACAGCTTCTTGTGGCATTAAGAACTACAAGAGTGGGTCAATATTTATCGCAATTCCGTATGGAGTACATTCAATCGATATTATACACTTTTACTGCATAAGTAATCATTGTTTTTCTTAGACTTGCAAATGTTTAAACCAATATTTCGAATGTGTGTCTTCGAAAATTTCTGTGTGGAAGCTGACGCAACTTATTATTGAAATAGTTATATGAATAGCATTGTAAATGCAGTTAGTTTGTAACATGAAATCTCTTTCGTTGGCTGGTGGCTCTAGAGGGGCTGAGTATTCGCTTGGCGTTTTACGGTAATGTGTTTAAATAGTAACATCTTGGGCATTGGCTAGTTGATCTTAAAGGCTGGAGCTCGGGGTTTTAGAACGTTCACGTTCGAGCTGTCTTTTCGAGTCAGACAGATAAAGAAAACGGGGCGCACAAGCGTGAGTTAATTGAATGTATTAAATGTGCATTGAATGTGTATTGAATGTATCGTGAATTCGTTATTATTGTATTGTGGTATTGATAACAAAATTAGTCTATTGACGATTTATTATTTGATTTTAGTTTTTGAACCGTGGTTCAAAGTAGCCCAACATAGTTCAACGTGGCTCAACGTGGTTCAACGCAGTTCATCATGGAAAAGTAGATAATAAACGAAAACCAAGCCACGCCTGTCATTATTTGTGCCAACGAGATGCTCTGCATCTACAAGCATGTTTTATATATATCTTGATTAAGTGTCAATTCTTATTAGTAGCTCATCCAAAATGTGATTTACAAATAGTAGGGAATTGGACACGACGTCTGTCGCTATAAAGTCTCATCAAGACACATTCCCAAGATGAATACTTGTTCTGATATTGACCTACGTAGTCCAATAAATAAAAGCACTACTCAGTACCGATTTGAACCCCAGGAGTCAATCAACCAAGTCAAATACAGCAAGCATGTCATAATATCCTTGTGCATAGCATTCCTCTTAGACAATGCTATTGTTGAATGACACTTGATAAAGCATGAAGTCAAATTCATTGACATGCTCCGCTGCTATCTGTTTAATGTACTATATGCATTGGCTTCATGCTTGCTGATGAATTTAAACGCTTAAGGTAGTGGTGCCGTTAGTAAATACGTTTGAAAATCCCCCCTGTAAATCGCCAATCTCTCTCAACTAGGAACGACATAACTTTACAACGTTATACTGATCCATATTAAACTGGGCTGAATTCTTTCTAAGAATGTGCTCATTTGCGGAACAAATTGTCGCTGCATTATAATTTAATATCAGAAGAATCCTTACACTGACCAATATATTTCCCTTTCAATAAGCATTATATTCGTTAAAACAAATAAGATATAATGAATAGTGCATGACTTGTCAACGTTTACATAGACAAATTATCATTCAAATCATTTATTGTATTTGTTGATGATTACAGCTGGTGTTAATACTGTTTACATGGAGTAAGCATTCGTATTAGGATAGGGTTATATATACAAACAATAATGTACCGCCACTTACAATGCGGATATGTAGCCATAACCTAATCTAATGGTGCTTCTGTTCCCATGTCTAATGTACGCATCAATATATGGGTGTTTTGAAGACATGTGATATTTTACAGCCCGTGCAAGCTAACATTAGACGGTAACTATTCAGGCCCAAGGCCAACTCAAAGTACTTCTGTCAGGAACAGTTGGAGTGATAATGCTTGGGTGAACCTCACTTACATGGTGCTTACCAAGGAATGTTAACAAAACTAATAGCTATATAAATAGTAGCGGATTATTTGGGGAAGGGAAAATAAACCAACTCAATTCAATAGTTGGTGCAGTAAATATGAGATGTGTCGTTTTGGCCTTCAAGCAATGGGTAATATGCATTTACAGCGATGCACTTGTGCTGTTTGCATACATACCGTCCACCAGAGAACATTCACAATGCGCAATTTTATTGACATAGAGTTTCAAATCCATTTTACTGTTAATTGATAATCCAGTATGTGTATTCTTCACTTGGTGTACCCATAGAACGTATCTGAAACACATTGTGCTATTGAGTTACGCCCAATGACGAAATAACTCATGTACGTTATCGTCTGTATTGCGTAAGCCAAGCGAGCCGTCGCCGTCTTATTGGTTGAAAACAATAGACTACAGGGTAAAGGTGGTCTATTGTTTTACGCTTTCGATCTTTAAGGACTGAGAGATTAAAAAAAGCATAGTTGAATGCATTGCTTGCGTAAAATTAATCTTTTAAGTCGGGTAAATATGCTATAAAATCGGTTATATTGATAGGTACTTCTTGTGTCGGATCCAGTTCATAGAGCAAGAATATATAGGGACTGTTATGGGTTTATGCAAAAATCAGATTTTGTATTCGTATGCAAATCGACTACGGGCTTGATTGTCATTATAACAGGGCAAACACGCGTAAGCAATAGCGTTATATATTGTCTCCGATGTTTCAGCTATTTTCTTATAGCGGTGACCTCTTATCTGAGATAAATGTGTTCTCAAGAGAGCAATAATACAAAGTGCTGTTAGAATAGTCAGGATTTTTTTAATAGTGTATGTTAATAACACATGTGTTGTATTATCATTGCCAAGCTTTGCTAAAACAGCAAACTGGACTATGTGTGGGCAAAATGTTGTGCTAAATATCATCAATATCATATGTACAATATTCCCAAGCAACCTGAGGAAAATATTAAGTCCATTAATATATATGTAATAATTGAATTTATGGATGTGCGATGTAGTACTCTTCATCAATGAATCTGGATTGATTGCATTCATAAGGACATCGCACTGCAAACGCAGATAAATATGAGATAATGTAAATTCCTTGACTTTTACAGACTGACACAAGTTTGGCACCAGTAAATTCTTATTCTGTTATTTTTTTGTCATGTTAGGTAATTTCCCTACATGACCCTGTCTGTCTTGAATTCATCAATTTCATACATATTCTAAAACCCCGGTACCATTTGTAGCGATCATCGTTGGAACTACATGCATGCATCGTTTGCATTCTAGCTATCGTAATGTACACTCCATAAGTGTACCAAAGTGCAGAACTGTGTTTAAAGTTAAACAAGATTCTTTTTCTTTGAAGAACAAGTCTGATTAGCAGTGGGAAAAACTGTTTCTGTAGCCCATCAAGGTAATTAACAAATATATATGTATGTCAAAATAGATGCGTTAGCCGAAACATCGGTGCATCCTATATGTGTTATCGTTATGTCAATGGAAAGATAATTAGGCATATCGTCAATGGCACTGTTCCTATTGGTCATTCCTCTATGAGACAGCAGCGTCCGTTGGCAATTGATACTAAGATGCACGGGATTCCATTGATATTGTGATTATGGCAATTCTACCTAATGATGCTCATGTTTTATGGATAAGGCACACGATCTGAATAATGTTGCAGAACTTTGGTCCGTTAGTTAATTGTGCGTTGAGTTATTAACAATAGGATCTTTTTTGATAAATTTAAACTGTGCCGAAGTCAGAATCAAACAAGTCTATATTTGGTTGTACCCAAATAATGGATAAGATGAGCGTATGTAACCAGGTTACAAATATAGCGCATCTATGTGCAATGTTTACATATAGAGATGTATTCACCAAAATCACGTGGAACACGGGCCGTATTCTCCACAAGCGCTCGGATTCGGTTTCAGGATTCCGAGCACTGGATGGCTAGTCCTATATGCAATCAACTAGGTATGCAATGGCTTACCACTGGCAGTGCAGGGCATAGCGTGATTAACATTGTAGATTTATTGTTCTTACAATACAATTACATTGTAGATCTATTGTTAATAATAACGGTAAGCTGTTGGAAGTGTTAAGTTACATCGTATTAGTTCTCATAATAAAACATGTAGACTCTATTGCTGAACCTAGGCTCACTAGATGTACTAATGTCTATACCCCTGGTTTCATCAATGTATACATAGCGTTAGAGCCCAATGTTTTGTTTTATTGCAATCTTTCCTATTACACAAAAGCTGGGTGATCGTGGATATTTTGTTTTGCTAGAAGTGTACGAAACAGACCATCATCTGCTCAAATATGACGATGCTATATGATGCACGAGTTCAACTAGTCATCGCAAGCATCATGATGAATGTGCAGTCAATATGGTTTTGTTTGTACACTGCAGAATTAAAATATCTCTATATCGCGACAGCGCTATTGCAGGTGTACTAATATCGTCCAGCGCACTCTTCAGGCTTGGTTGATACAGGTAACTTTAGACGTTAATGTAACAGTTTACTTATAATTCAGACTACAAACAACGTCATTTCGTTTTCAACATATTAACTTACTTTGTTTGTTAGTATGCTTCAGTCAAAAAGGTGGAGTGCGCTAATGGAATAATACTACAAATCATAGTTTAAAACTCGCTGAAAACGTTAATGTAGAATTGTAGCTGATATATGTGCTTTCCACAAACCGACCTTTCCCAATGCAGTTTTGTTGCTTGGTGTTGATATAAGAACAGACGGAACTCTGCAGCCAACATATTTCAATCCGGGGGTAGAATAGGCCCACTGTATCCTCCTTCATGTCGTAACAGGCGACTAATAGGGGCAACTTGTTTGCCGTGGGTTGCGACTCGTGTCGATGGACAATGGGCACCTGGTGGTTGAGCGTAGCGGTCCTTTTGAGGGCCATATCTGCAATATGCCACTCAGGCCCGGATTTCACCTAGACGAGAGGCTGGAATGGCCTGGTTCAGTCAATTGGCTGGTAGCCCTAAGATAATCGTTTCCATTTTTATCTTTTCCATCTCCATTTTCATTTATTCTAGAAGGCGGCTGCTCAGTCAGGTCATTCTCATCTATTAACCTTTCTTGGCACCATATAACACATGAGTGTTGGTGTGCCGTTAAACCCTATACTTACCTACCTTACCTTTGTCATACTCATGCAAGAAATGTAAATAAAGAACTGTATTATAATGATAAGCCTCAGCAATACACGTTTCGCGGAAATATTTTCTTCAGCATAATGAGTACGGTGGACTGCGTGGAAGAATATCGTTCCGCCTTAGCTGTCACATGTTCCCGCTGTCCTGTTGGAACCATTACGTCACACAATAACCATCCCCAGTTAGTGGCTAACAACGACAATCAGTTCTGCAGATAATTGGGCTACCATCTGTATTTATCTCGTAATTTAAGACACATATACCTACTGGCAATCAGTTTGATATGTGATTTTCTGACAGTTAGGCATCGATTAGCAAGACCCCAATAATTCAGAATAGGAATAATTTTAACATCGCTGCTCAAGTTAGTTATAACCCACATAATCACAATTTAATAAATCGAGCTTCTTAGACATACCACAGAGACAAGCAATGTTTACAAATAGGATGATACATATCATAGTCATTATTGGAACTCAGGGAATCTTCACAAGAATTTGCTCGCTTTATTCACAGGTATACCTCTGTATGTTTAGCTTTTGGTCATGCTGAAAAGTGCAGACAATACATTAACCGGATGGTCCCAATGCGTTCTATACTGAGTCTTGTCTATTCATGTAAATTCTCTGCTAGCTTTTTGATCAGTGAACAAATGTTTGGTGCAACACTTACATTCGTGCTGTGCTTTGAATGCGACACTCTCTGCTAGCTTTTGATCAAACATTCAACATAGATATGGTTGTTTGCTATTACAAACATTCCAACATGAAGATATGGTCCATGTTTGCTATTACAAACATTCCAACATGAAGATATGGTCCATGTTTGCTATTACAAACATTCCAACATGAAGATATGGTCCATCTATTACATCAACATGTATGGTCCATGCTATTACATTTTGCTTCCAACATGAAGATGGTCCATGTTTGCTATTACTTCCAACATGAAGATATGGTCGGCACTGTTGAAGATATGGTCGCTATTACAAACATTCCAACATGAAGATATGGTCCATGTTTGCTATCGAAAAAGAAGCTTATGGATGTACATTGATCAGTCCTCGGATCTAACTATTGGAGTGAACGCTGACAAATGCCTCTTATCAAAGCTCAAAATGTACTCAATGATTTAATGAGCTCATATCTGTCGGTTTGTAACTGGTATTCGTATGATCTGTCTATTTATAAGCATTGGTCTTATTAATTAAGTATCATACTAAAAGCAATGTTGTTTGTGTGCGTTTATGATTGAAGAATAATGTAGGATTAAAAGTTGGACATTGAAATGATAACCGAGTCACGTATCGATGGTGCTTATACGTCGGACATCACCAGGACTTGTTCTTTAGTGCAACATTGTATGAAGGAATACATTACAATAGGAGCCTTCACATAGTCGGGTTCCCGTCGCGGCCGCTAGGAGGGCCACCGTCGCGCACAGCGATTTTTACCGGAAATGGGGGCATGTTTCCCTGTCTGTCAAGCTGTCAGTGCTTTGTTCGCGCTTTACCAGTTGCTGTTTTAAGTTCCTGCGTTGTTGCGCGAATTTTTGTTGCGTGTTTCTACAGCTGTAAAGAACATCAAAGACGTCGTCAAAGGTGTCGAGCGTATTCTGAACTTCTCTTAAGTTCATCTGAATGCTGTCACGTCGCATTGAGCACATTTGAAGCAGTGCTCAAACACAGAGATTATCATAAAATAGTGATCCAAAATGTTGCCATCTACATTCATCTCCAGTCGTCTGGAGAGTATTCTGCAAGAACATCAATATTCAACGATATCATTTCAAAGTTAGCGTGCGTGACTGTTGATACACCATGTCATCACTGTCCCCTTCTTAGTGGAAAGTACCCCAGCTGAAAACTTTCCTCAAATATAGGGGAATTCCTTGCTCGAGTTATAAGAAAACTGAGCTCATAGAATTAGTATGAATGTGAGTGCACAGGGTAATTCTTAATTTATATAATTAGAATATTTAACTTAAGAAAGTTGAATACAGATATGTCACACATCTCATTAATATGTTTACATACCTATGAAGACTTGCTGGTACAAGATTAACTTTGCGTTTTGTTTTATGTGGTGCTATCGTTTGGTGGAATAGAGATAAAAAGCCATGATGTTTGCAGCGGCTGACTTCAGTACCAATGCAAAGTCTAATCCAGCATTACCGCCTAATGGAGTGACATGTCGCACGGCTTATCGCCTTGATTATTTTGATGTATGGCAAATTACACAGTCTATATAGTTGTCACGTCAGTAATACAACTGACGGAAACTTTACTGTCATCAACGAGTGTTTTATCGTTTTCTTGCGAACATCGGCCTTGCAGTCCACGGCGGCGTAAATTATGGTTGCGCAGTCTATATAGTCTATAGAACGATATTCCTAAACAATGTCTCCAAAATAACACAGGTATCAAGCATAAAACAACGAATATTCACCACAGCTTAAATCTCTACCTTCCGCGTCGTGTATTGCCTTTGTGTTTTAGAAAAGCATGCCCCCATTTCCAGAGAAAAATCAGTATCGCCGCCTGGCACCCGCGACGGGGACCCGACAATGTGAAGGCTCCTATTCATAAACTTTTATTACTGTAAGGTTGTAGCAAGTTGTAGCAGATATCATTTGCCTCAGGAGACAGTTGCATGCTGCTATCGATAACATGGAGCATTGCTTTGCATTAACACCTACAAATTGTTTTTGTACACACCCAAGATGTGCTGATGGGGTTTGCACAGGCTTGTTTGTTTGTACTTCCGGCTCTACAGAAGCTTTTAGGATAGGATATTTGTTTTGATTGCTGTGTGTCATATTAGTCTTGAAACACGTGCTTTGGCTTGCCTTCAAGGTGTGCTGACGATTGGTTGACAGGAACACGCCTACATTCTACACCTGCAGACAGTTGAAAACAATTGATTTAATAACAATAAATACAATAGACGCAGCTATTGTTTTCTACTTCCAACAGATCCATGACAATATCTGATCTGAGAATATGAATGGATGGATGCTCATCTTGCACCGATATCATATTCATGGAGTAAGATTATAGCCTGTCATAGTAGTGAAAGATTGTAAATTGTACATGACATTGTTTGCTTCCACTTTACCGAATCATCGCCATCGACCTTGACGTTATCAGCCCTTATCTGTCCAGTTATAAGGAGCGCCCATATATCAAAACCATTTTCCCATTTCTCTGTAACATCCGATGAGAACTATCTGACACATATGCATTTTGTTACTGAACAAGCAACCTTCGAGTATATGAGACTGAAACGAATTCTAATGGAAATTTAACATTCGGGCTTTGTCACAACTAATTTGTGCTGGTGATATTCATCTAAGTTGCAGACCAAATGTTTAGTGAATATGCTTAGAACATAAGCAATGGTTATATTAACAATGCATCGACCTCAAGAGCGAAAATTTGCTTTGAGCCCTTAAATCGTAATTGGTTTTCCAGCTTTGCATGAAAACGATATCGGTAATGTTCAAAACGTCCAACAAACATTTCCAACTTCAATAATGGTGGTAGACATGAAATTGCAAAATGGCAGGTTCAATTTATAACACAAGCAAAGGTAGAGGACATAAAATTGCAAAATGGCAGGTTCAGTTTATAACACAACAAATGTGAATTAAGTATTATGTTGTAATGGCAGTGTGTACCAAGGCAACAGTAGATGGATTGTGCATAGACTGACACTGGATTTGCACCAGTCTTTTATTGGTGGTGCAGCATGCCTTCCATGTTCTCTATTGGTTCTATCTCTATATTGTTCGATCAATTGTTCTGCTATTTTTACCTGGTTTTGTCAGATTTTCCGACAATTCGTTTTCATCCAAGTATTATGATTTTGATAAACATTCTAAAATTGCCCAAAATTGTTTTACAACTTGAGTACAACTACTAACCCATTTGTACCTAAATTATAGCTATCCTGAACACCATTTCGAACAGTACCTTATCATACAACTGAAATGTGACACTACTATGAAAAATGACCAGCGCATAGGACAATCTCCATACGAGTCGACTTGACGTCAATGCAACGTTGTCAGTAATTCCCTGGGATGGCAAAACCGACTTCATCGGTCCGTGCGTGGGAATGCAATCAGGCGGGGAGTAGGCATGCATTTACTTCCATTGTTGTTAATGGTCATTCCAAGAGGAGATGATAGCTGATACATTGTGTCATACTTGTTGCCGAAGGGTACAATCTCACAAATGTGATGCGGTGTCTTCCTTGCAACTTGGCCAAATGGCGCTCGCGATTTATTTCCATTTTCAGATATCTTGCATAATGTCCCAAAATTCCGTTTCAAGAGCAGTCATGTTTAATCCGTTTACGGTTGTGTTTGTTGTTAACAGCAGGAGCTTTGGTTTGATCAATATAAATTACTAGTACAAAATCAACCATATAGTGATTCAAACACGACATCGTATTGAATTGATCCAGACGATTAACCAAGTTGAGCTTATATCAATCTGAATGGGCGGAGTATTGCTGCCGTTCATTGCATTAACAGTGTTACTCTTGTGTAATCGGTGTAAGCCAACACAAAACAAAAACACTTAAACTCTAAAATTGACTATGCGCGCTTAAGTTCCTCACCTGATTAACACCAGAGCCCGGCTGAGAAGCAAAAACCTTTATTTGAAATGTCAGCAACCTGATAAATGATGCGTTGTACAGGTGCAATGCAAGCAACTTAGCGGTTTTATAGGCGTCTTAATGCAATTATGAATTTTCTCTATGTCTTCACGCGTCATAGTGCAGCACATTTTCTCTAATAGGGACAATTGATTCATCACGTTACAATACGCACGCCGGACACCAAACAAGTTTCAGTAAGGTTTATTCAGGCGATGACTTAAATGCATGGTAGGTTCAACAAGTGGTGACTAGGCCTCTCTTTTTCCGATATAAACATTTAGACTAGAAAGGTACAAATCCCAGGTTGTCATATATTATAGTTACAACCTCATCGGCTGTATTCGCCACTTCCAGCGGCAGGGTTTTTCACAGCTCAATCTGGGAAACGGGTTCGTGCTTATTGAGCGATGGCACATGCGGGGATCTGTCCTAGAATCCTCTTTATTTGTATCCATAAATAGAACGAGATAAGTGTACATCTTCAAAATAAACGACTATGATGCATGATGTATGCCGAAGGGGTAAGTTTGAACTATTAAATCGAAGATTGATGTCAAATGAAATACTATTTTGGTTGATTTTTAGTTGTTCGTGATCCTAGCGTTTGCTTAGAAAATGTTTTGACATCAAAATTTTTACAGGTTTGTCAATAACCTTGATCTTTTGATCGCACTAACAAGGGGCACAGCGAGAGCTTCACCATATTTTATTGTCCTGTCGAATAACGGAGTCAATATCATCTACAAACAGGCCATATATCAAGCAGTGTATGACATGCATCAAAGTTATAAAACTAGTTTGGTTTGGTGTTTCATTTTAAAACGATAGTTCAAGGTGGGCGACATCTTGCGCAAAATACGTTTCTAGACACTACAAAGTAATGGCTAAGCACAGCGGCAGCACAACGAACATGGTGAAAACAACGCAATTTTTGCTGAAGATTTTCTTACTTAATTAGTCTTGAACTCAAAATATACTTTAATTTCTGGACAGCACTTTTCTATTACGCAGAAAAAATGGTTCGAGTGTTGTACCAGGAATGTGTAGAACATTTTTACGTCTCGCGTACAACAAGAGGTTGTACTAGTAGGGCCATTGTGTTACAATTATTTGGTATATTGATTCAGAAAAGAAAGTGAAAAACTGTGTTACAGTTATTAAAGATAGGAAAAAGTCGTTTTGCGTTTTAGTAATGAACCTGACATTTGATGCTGTTTATATTTAGTTAAATTTCTGTCATGGTTTCAAGCTTTCATTCAGGTTATCATTAACATTTAGGATGATAAAATTGGTTGTACTGAGATCACCTCAAAGACATTTCTGTTTTCGTAGGCGTAAACCACAACACTGTTTGATACAAATAATAATAATAATAAATAAGTATAAATGTACTCGAGTGTTCAGAAAAGTACTATCTTCTAAAACCTCAAGACTCACGGAACAGATCCCCGAGATGTTGCATCAACAGTTCCATGTGGTTTTGTTGATTTTATTGTATTTCACTCATTTGCATGCTCACCGCATAGCTGGACGGAGTGAGCCCTTTTAGCAAAGAAGATTTCTGCCTTTCTTGTTTTGAGAATGCTTGCGATGGTTGATCAATTACGGCAACACAATATAATTTGTTTATATATTTACCCCCATTCTTTAATTCATCAAATTTAATGCACGAAAGGACATCTTACCCAGCATATTTACAAAGAGACAGTATAATAATGAGAGTGTAAACAATATGCTTAACCACGTGTTAAGTGAGCTATTACATCTTAAACAGTAGATAATAGATTGATAGAATCGTGATGAAACGTGATTATATGTCCATGATAAGTGATCGTGATTGATCATTCGGTAAACACTGGTATTATTCAGTGCTGATGACGCAACCCTGGTAACGCGAAGCAGTGCGCAAACATGGATGATTTTGGCAATTAATTTTCCTATGCGCGTAATTGAATATTGGGTCAATCACATTACGAGGTGGATGATATGCTTTTATGATTTGAATTATATGTGCCCCTTCTTCTAGTCGAAGCAGTTGGAGATTCAGTGAATGAGATAATATAATCTCCAACAGGCTACTGGGTCATCAACACGTCCCAGATAGAAACCCACCTGTTATTTCTCCATGTGTTCCCAGATAGAATACTACTTAGGTATCAAGTACTAGTAAGACAAATTCATTGTGTCACAAGAAGTCGTCATGGGGAGCGTGGACATTGCTCTTATCAGCGACATTGGTTGTTGCTCAAGTATCGGCTATCAACGGCGCATGTGGTTTGTGCCAGTTCTACAACAGCTATAGATTTGCAAATTTGATAAGAATGTTAATATTTGATGTCTTTGATAGTATACTTATGTAAGCTTTATGCTCTCAAGAACTGTCTCGATTGACTGTCGATATCGATCTGGTCGAACTCTGAATGCGAATTGACAATTTGTAGAATATGTTGGAATTTGGAAAGGATGTGTTGGATTGCTTGTTGACTAAATGATGGCAGATATAAGTGACGCATTACTTGTAGTTGACACGCTGTTAACCCAATTTTCCTTTTAGCTGGTGACAGATGTGTATACTCATCGTCTGATCCGTTGCCTGTACAGAAAACTTTAGGCTGCCTTCGTATTATGGCTCGTCCATGGTGCTTCATCGTGCACCAGCGCAGGCTGGCATATGGGGATATACGGACAACATCGGTGATGAAGTCAAACTGACCATAGCTGATCAGGTCATCACAACCAATGCCATACAAGGTCAACCTCATATCATTATTATTATTGCCTGACTTGTAGCCGCATTTGTTAGCTACATTAATGGAGGTTGCGTCGTGTAGATATGAATATGATTACACCCCGTAGGTGATCATTGGTTACACTGAATAGGTCCAGAAAACATCGCCATATGGCGGGTAACCCTGGATCCAATTGAAGCAGGGGGGCCTTACACGATTACAGTGACCTCCGGTGAATGTGAAGTGGAACTGACAGATGTGCTGTTTGGTGATGTGTGGCTGTGTTCGGGTCAGAGTAACATGGTCCACAGACTTGACAGGGTAAGTTAAATAGTCACTTTAGAAAAGACTATGTCTATTTCAACGATTTGGTATATGCGATGAGCGTTCTTGTCAAAATCGGGCTAGGGACACACTAAGTTTGACGTCAGACCTCATATGCTGGGTGAATGACGTAATATTGGTTATTTGATCAGCTGGACGACCCTGAGGCAGATATAGCGGATGTTGTCAACTACCCGGATGTGCGCAGCTACCGATCAAGGCAAGTCTTCTCCACGGAACCGCTCTATGACCTAATCAATCCCGCGCAAACATGGGCCAGACCTACACCATGTGAGTTCGTGTTGAACATTGACATGTTTTATAACCGTTGTAAAATAATTATCACCAGTGACAGTGACACTCACATGCGAAAGCTTTATGCCATAATGCAATGTTGGAACAACCTCTCACTTGTTACAATCATAGCAGTAACTATATTATCCTCGGTTGAATTGTTTATCACTGCGTTTACAAACACGTTCATTCATCACAAGAAGCTCCATTATAAAAGCTGACGTGAAACCTTCTAGGGTTATATATGTTGATTATTGCGACAAACGCATTGTGTCCTAAATACCTTCATTTCGCTGATTTCTGCAGCTGTCACACATGCCTTTAGCGCAATATGTTGGTTGTTCGGACGTAATCTACATCGCGAACTTAACATCCCTATTGGCCTGGTTCAGTCGACATGGGGAGGCACCCGTATTGAGGCTTGGTCCCCTCCAGAGGTCTTTGACGAATGCTTCCCAGGAGGAACTGGGTAACTAAACACTCAATCAATTATAGCGTTTGTGTCATCGAGTCTGCTGTAGGCAGGTGCCGGCTAATAGCAGGGGTACTTCTCGTCTGCGATGGCATTAAATACGTTTTTGGGACGATATCAATGTGTTAAATGCTGGTGTGTATTTAATGGTGGCACCTTTACTATGAAAGTGTCCGCACAGACAGCTTGCATTGTACCTACAGGTCGTTTGGAAATTCTGTAGCGCCCTAATCATTTATTCTAGCAGGCCAGATTCATTCCAATAAAGACTAAACTCGGTTCAATAAAGTAATAAGGTGGATGCATATCAGTGATTATCAATATATCTTAATTGTGCTCTCACCTGTTTATAAATGGCGTTGTATATGGGAATGAAACTGAGCTAAACCAACTGTTTTAGGTATGCGGGTCAATCAATCAGTATATGTACATCTAACAGAATAATCGCGATCTAGCTGATGTAGTTACTACTGTAATTGTGTTGTATAGAGACAGAGACAATCAGAACCAAAAGTCTGTTCTCTACAACGCCATGATCCACCCGCTCCTTCCTATGACCATCACAGGCGCCATCTGGTACCAAGGTAAGCGTGTGAAATTACAGTTCTTGACGCTGTAGGCTGGACCAGTTGTGAAAGCGAAAGCCAGTGTATCTGCGTTGCTTACATATGTGGAAGATTTGCACCGCCACTTCGAGAGTCAGTTAATATTCGATCCAACAACCGCTGTGTAGTGATTCTTATAGTAGCGCTTATTAGTGTTAGCTATATTGCCTTGATCATGATTGTGTTTATACAGGTGAAGCCAATCAAGGAAATGCCGCAGATTATGGATGTGCCCTTGGTTCTATGGTAAAGCATTGGAGAAATAACTTCTTCCAGAACACTGACGGCCAGACCGACATCTTGTTTCCCTTCGGACAAGTTCAGGTTTGAGGTCCTTTAACTGGTTGTATATATGTGACTGATTGAGTCATCGGTGGAACTATTCCTAAAGTTCTAATAGGATATTTATTTTGATTTCTAACAAATGAATAAATTCAAAAATACATTAGGTTTATACGTCAAAATACAATATGTCCACATCTCTTGACAACCTCTCGATATTTTTGCGACCGATCTTCTTTTTTAGCAGACACTGATATAGTCTTTCGTTGATTGCTTGATTAGTTGGCAGCATTCCGAAACAATGACAAAGAAGACGGTTTCCCTGATGTTCGTTGGCATCAAACAGCTGCATATGGCTTCACCCCTAACGCCGACTTAGAGCGTATCTTTACCGCTGTAGCGATGGATCTTCCTGATTATGATTCGCCTTTTGGCAGGTAAGGGTAGGGATACCTGGGTTTTGATTGAATACTCATTGAGTTTTTATGGGTTAATTTAGGAAAATACGTTAAATCTTTGAATGTATTTCCTAAATGAGCATCTTATCATGACTGGCCTTTCTATCATAGCGATCTTTCTACCATAATGACCTTTCGTTCGTAACGGACCTTTTTATCATAACTGTCCTTTAGATTATGACTGTCTGATACTGTCATAACAGACTTTTCTGTGGTAACTTACCTGTCTATCATAACTGACCGTTTAATTACTGACCTCTCTATCATAACGTTCTGTCATAACTGACATTTCTATCAATACACTCCATTCTACCGTTACCGTGCCTTCTATCATAAATGACCGCAGTATCGTAAATGATATTTCTTTCATAACTTATCTTTCCATTGTAACTGACATTTATATCATAACAGACCTTTATATAATAACTGCCATTCTATCGTATTTAACATTTCTATCATAACTAACATTGTTCAGATCAGACCGTTGTATCATAACTGTTATAAGTTGTAATCGATCAAAATGTGTGTCTGATATTTGACTGACTGTTTAAAATTTAAATGCATATCGACAATATCTTACCACTTTGCAGCGTCCACCCGAGGTACAAGCGTCCCATAGCAGATCGGCTTACTCTCGGAGCTCTCAATGTGGGTTACGGAATGGAGAGTGCTGGGAGCTACCAGGGTCCCTTCCCAACTGGTCATCATCTACATCACCACGCCCTGGAAATTATATTCGACAATGATGAGTCTGACTTAGATCATAGATCAGAAGACGGCTTTGAGGTTGTTTGCATTAAGCTTCTGTTACACGCATGTAGAATATGCATTATATAAGGAGCATCAAGTTGCTTTTATATAATTGAATATGAGGCTTAACGATATCATATCTATAATCTTATTTACGCTTTCGCGTTAAGTATATTTCTAACTTTTGCAATTTTCTGTCATAAAGTGCACGAAAATCTTAAGGAATAATATTCAGTGTGATGATTATGTTTTCATTCTCGACCAAGTTCCACATGTAAAACAATGGCGTGGATTAATTACAGTCTTGCAATTAATGATAAGTTATTATCTCGGCAGATCTGCTGCTCTTCAGACCCGGATGTCTACTGTCCAGCCGGGGACACTATGTGGCTGCCTGCACCAATCGTAGAGCAATACGTCAGCAGCGTCATCATCAACGTCACGTGTGCAATTGACAAGTTTGTGACGGGAGTGCGTTACGCTTGGAGAGAGTCGCCATGTCCTATGGAGGCTTGTGCCGTCTACAGTAAAGAGAATAACTTACCTGCTCCACCATATCTTATCAACCAGTACCTGCCAGACGAGGCCTTCAGCCTCTAAAAGACTTCACTTTATTATATCAAAAAGTGTCTTCTTGGTAAATATGTGAGATTAAAATGCGAACTATTGCTGACTACCTGAGTGAAATGGAAATAACAAATCAAATCAGTTTCTGGGAAGGAGATGTGTAAATATTAGTATGTCAGAAATTCATTGTGGGTGTGAACGTCTGAGGAAAAGGGAATACAATGATTGGTATACTGTTGAATATAGGACAACAGTTATTTAAGTTTTCATGGCTGCAATAATAACATGGGAGATGTAGCATGGGAATTGGATGCGGTTCCGTTGAGCATCGTACAAACATTTGGCGACCATAACACGTTTCTTACTTGGAATTGAAAACACATACTGACGAACCATCATGTAAAACATCGCCTTCACAAATAGTACCATTCACGACTCAAATGAGAGATTATAGTAGACGCTAGCATTATGCATTACCGATAAATCAACATTGACAAAGTCAATACCACCGTTGGAGTAGAGATTAAGCATCAGGGATTGAAGCAACCTGCGCTTGCTGGCGCGTGATGAATGCCTAACAAATTAAGAATATGAAGTATTTTGATTTGTAGCCGGTCCTATAAACTTTGGATACGTCTTTGAGGACAGTAACTTAACATTGCGTGACGCATTTGCTGTTATAGATGCTTCCAGTCTAGAGTTTGGACCTTCTGGTTAATGCTCATGATTGTTCTGGCTGCACGTAATATTGCCCTCGGTTTATTGATGTCTGTGGATGTATGCGGTTTCCACGCAAAAGACACCTGTTCCAGAATAGGTCTGAGCAGCTTCTTGTAGCACCGTACTTACCTGTTTGAAAGCTAGTTAGGCTTCTCCTCTATATGTCAAATAGCTTTTAATCAGATAGGTCGCCGGGGTCACCAGAAGTTACATATTCAATTTGCAACAAAGAGATCGCTACTCTCTTCTAAGTCTGTTTGCCTACATAAAATTACTATCTACTTTTGCTGCATCCTTGTTGTCGGTCAAGCAGGATTTTGCGTTGGTCAAGATGTTTCATTACCTGGTTATGGATTATTAGTGAAGTATTTACCTTATATGGAAGTAGGAGAGATTTGCCAGGAGTTGGTGTGAACTATTCAGTCCACTTTCTCGACGATCGGTGTGACAAGGGCTCGTTTCCAATCTCCCGGTACTGTTCCCTGAACTTGTTTGGAACATCAACATCAGAGCCGAGGGTATTTCTGTGGCCACTTCTCACAAGAATGTGGATTAAATATTGACTGGTTACAGCGCGGATCTAACTTCTCTTGCAGTTTGTTGACTCCTTTTGTATTTGTATTGTATGGTTCAATCACTGAGGACATCTTGTGTCCATGGAGGTAAGATGCGAGAGATCCACTATGATGAAGACATCGCTGAATTGGTCATTTATTATGGTGGCCTTGCCCTGTGGACCACTATGTTTGATGTCGTTATTTTGGAACTCCATTGCTGTCATATATGTGCTTATGTAGGTGACATTGGTCCCTGTCACGGGGTACAATGCTAGTGATACAACTGATATGGGTCCATATGTATTCATGATGGGTGTCTTGTTGTAGTTGTTTTTGTATCTGGAAAGATCATTCTCTTTATCACTTTGTCTTGTGTTATGGAAAGCGTTTTTCGTCCTCTTAGACAGCTGCTTCATTTTGGAAGTGGATCATCGGTACTTTGAATCTGCAGAGGTAATATTAGTTGCCATTCTAAAAATAAACCATATCAAACAATGGGTCGCTCAGGCCCCAAGTCGAAGACTAAATTGTTTTGCGTTGGCCTTCCTAGTCATTTGTAGTTAAAGCGAGTTATAACCATGACGAAAAAGATCTCGTCCAGAGAACAGTGAAGTTTATTGGTTGCTCATGTGTGTTTTAGTATTGTTAGACATAGCAGCTTGTTACATAAGGGGTACGTTTTACAAGAACATCCAATTAACTCAAGCCTGCGGAAAAGTGATTGGCACTTTATAACGATTACTACCACCGTATAATGTGATTGATACTACTGCCAACAACTCAGTTATTGGTTAGCTATCGAATAGTTTTTCAGTCATCCTATGGCTGTTATTCAACTTAATTGCTGTCCAGAGAATTGAGCTAATAACTTTGCAGAGCAAATGTTTGTTTTCCTGCTGATGAATCTACTGCTGTTTATAAATGTTAGTAATGCTGTGCAAACATTTGCTACGTTTTCCAAATAAACAATTCAGACGTGATGACATAGAGTTTATTTGATGTGCAAATGTCCAGGCTACGTAGTTACATCAATGTATACATAGTGTTAAACCCCAATCGTATTTGTAAGAACAACCAAGTATGCGAATTCCTTCCCAGTATTCCCCAATTGTGTAAGGTTCTATCTTTGGGTGAGGTTTGTGTTTGGGTTAATGCCATTAAGCGGAGTATTGACAAGATAGACTTCAGTGCGAGACATTCATACAATAGAATGTGATATACATAATTAACGTGTACAATCAGTTTGATTCCGATTGCTTCTGCACACAACGCTGAGTTACACTGCATGAATCGGCAGTGTATTCATAATCTTTGTGTAGGGACAACGCTACTGCAGTTTTATTAAATTTGTGCAGACATCTTACAGTGTTAAATGCTGCCTCTACGAGTAAATCGTGTGTACGAATTAAGTGTTGGAACATATTTATCAGCTATATTTCTAAAAGTAGAAATAAAGCTGAAAAATATACTCCGAAAATTGCTCCACAACTAATTTAATTCTTTGTGCGTGGTGTTGATAGTATATTTGGTCAAGAATTGCAACCCACAATACGCTGTCAGCTCTCGCAACAAATGGCATAAGCTCTTCTCTTGTTACAAAATATGTCTAATCAAAGTTCCGCATAACAAACTGATTCTGAAAATAATGCTTTTTATCAAAACTCTCATATAGTCTACCTACAAATGTCATACACTTGAAATATATGTAATTACACAGTGACATCATGCTTATCACAATCAATACATTCAACTATGTTATACATATGATATTGGTTCTTAGCGCGACATTAATACGGCATACGGGCATAAATACGTTCGACTGCTGAGGCGAAACTCATCGTGTTGGCGGCGATTGTGTGTACAATTCCCAAACATGCTCCCTTCGTTTCAATGGACAACAAATTCACTAATGATATTTGCTCTTGTATTATGTATCAACTACACGTGACGTGTCAGCAGTTGATTGCCGCTACGCTGCCATATATGAGGGGCAAGATTTCCCACGTGGACATGTGGCACTTACGCTGTCGGGGTGCTTATTTTGGTAATGGCATCTACTGTCTACTGGGATCCAATTCCTCACCATAAACCAGGCCTTGTAAATGGCAACCAATCAATAGATGTATTCCTTCATATATATCAAGTGCAACTCCATTTGCGTATTAGATAAGTTAAAACCCACAAAATAAACAACAATGTGTATTCAACACAATCGTTAAGACCATCGCAAATTATCTCTCATTTATGTTATGGGCGAGAGAACCAGTAAATGAGAAATATAAGTACTCGTAATGCTTCAGTGTGAAACAATGACGATATAGACAACTTGTTTTCGCAATTAAGTTATCTTTTTCTGTTCAATTATGTCGATATTTGATGATTTCTGAGTTTCATGGAATATATAAAAATGTCAAATGGCCTCTTTCTGTGTGCACATGGTTGATTCGAAAGGAAGTGACAAACTTAACGAGCTTCGTTCAATGGGGCAGCGCTATAGTAGGTGTGATAACATCCTCGAGAAAATCGACGTATCTGTCAGGGTTACTTGCTGCTGATTCGTTGAAACCGGCTAGCGTTTTCAGTGTAACATGATGTGTAATATAGTCGCAGTGTGGGGCCCACATTCGTCGTCACATTGTTTGTACCTCACTAACGCATTTCTTTGCGAGATTGCTTCCGCAAGTCGATTGATAGAGTGCGATAATTGAGTGTTACAAAATTGTAAAGTTCACAACTCTCTGTTCTATGCAAAATAGGCATACTCAATTACTGTCTTTGTGCTTAATAACACAATGCATAAGCATATGGCACAAAACATGACATAAAGGCTTAGCATAGACATCGCCGTAAATGGGATACCATCAACTATTGGATTGTCATACTTCCGCACTATATATATGAGAAGCAGTGTGTTATTATGAGCATATGTAATTGGTGGGATCGGTAAGCAAAATTGTACCTCGCGACCTACCACAAACTAGTTTAACTACGCTGCACTAGATTGGTGTGAGTGATGCGCATGTTGCTCAGGATTATGCTGTGTAAGCACATGTCGCTTACACTTAAATGACAATTTGCTGCCCTTTTAGAGCCATTCCATTACACAATATCGAACTCTACTAAGTGGCTTAAAGTACAAATAACGTTCGCGGTTCTTAAGATAATTGGGCAACTTTAGTACTTTTTCTCGTCAATTACAAAGTTATATCCACAGGCGATGTGTCTTTTAAAAGCATTAACTAAATATAAGCTGAACCCTTACAAATCAGCGAAGTAATAATTAACATGCTTCCTCCTTAATATTTGCTATTATACCTACACGATTACATTGAGCAAATGTTTCTAAACATTTTGACATTCTTTGACATACCAACGAAAAAGACATAGTTTGGAACTATGGCGAAATATACTGTAGTCAGCAAAAGAAATTATATTGCGCTCACAGGAATTCGATCTGTTTAATCACTTTGGTAGGTATAGCTAAATACCTGATGGCCCCACATTTCTTACACAGTGTTTATTCTTCGCTAGCATTCACTTGAATGGATCTGACATGTATGCCTATGTGGCACATTTATAAGCATTAGATATTCGTAAATGGATATTCGAAAAAGCTTTTCAATATTTGTAGCGTATGGATAAATATGACAAAGCCCCGGGTCAAGTGACAACAAATGTAATGAGTACTTCCCCCCCCCCCGTAAAATATGGTGTCTAACGTGGTCGTTTTTGATGCTGTCAACAGATATTCCTGAGATTTATTATTAATATTGCTTTATTCATTATGAATCATACCATCGGCAATGGTGTTTGTGTGCTTTTATATTTTACAAAATATAGAAACATATATGCGTTCCCAAAACCCTTGAAATGGTAATCAAGTCATTTATTGTTGTGATATACACTTTAGTGATAGATATGTTGAATTGGATCAATTGACGTATGATTAAAGGAATGTATGACAGAGTGACTGATATGGCTGAGGAGATGTAGCGAAAAGTAGAAACTTTTGTCTTTGGTTGATTGTTGCGTGCATTTATCGCCAACATTAAACGTTGCTGTGCATTAAGACTCATCAACAGTTTTTTATAATTAAAGGGAATCAAGGAAATTATATCATTAGTTCCGTCATTCCTGTTAAAGAGATTCAGGTGATGTAAACGTGTAAATATTCGTCTGATCAGGGCACTATTGCACAAGTGTGTTTGTTATATTTCTCTAGGCAATTCAGAAGACTTCAGGCGGATTATGATATAAATGTGAGTACTGTGCGCTATAACGGAGTCAAATAAACGTCTATGTTGAAACACATCTATTGCTTATCTCATGTTATTGTGATAATATACTGAAACTCTACATTATCGTGCTGTATCAGTACAGTGTACCGCTGATTTGATAAAAGTATATATATGAGAAGAGTATGGCTGTCGGCATGCAATTATTTCCTGTTAATAGCTGATATGTGCTTTTTGAGAAACGATTGTAATCTTGGAACTGTTTGATATTAAATGAGTGAGATTAAAACATCTCTAAAAGATGAGAAATTTGATGTAATACAGGTGATGTTGATGGCAGCTTAAAAAATAAATCAGGGATATTAAACTGTGCCAAATCATCGAAATCGCCAATTTCGTTATCAGCCACATGTCATGTCCCATATGTTAACTTCATTTTCGCAATTCTCTATTAAAAGCTGTAATTGGATTCAAATGATTTGTTTGCTGACACATCATGAGAATAAAACATATTTTATAATAGTTATTTTCACTCATGTTCCTGCTGTTATGCGGGATTTTGAGAGAAAAGGTATATATGCATCTAGGCATTGCTGAGATATGTAACATATTTTTTTCTTATTATGAAAGGAGGGATACCGCTAAATAAATCCATTATTCTTATGTTTAAATAATTAAGGATATGACGCCATGCAAAGATGAGCATTTTAGAATTGTTGCCCTCTACCTACAGCTTTAACCTGGATCTCATCACCTGGTGTATCATTGAAATGAATGAAACGCAACAATATTGCAAATTAATAGTCTTATAATAAATCTAACTGTACGTGGAGTCTGAATAGGTGTGACCCGAATGTTATGCTTATTACCAATAATGATGAGTTCCAACTCATATGCATATTTATTCCAGGTGGCATAGCATAGCTGGTTAAAACGCTACAATTATGATTGGGTTATGACACATACCCATGCATATTTGTGATTAAAGTTCGAGTAAACAACAATTCAAAACCAATAATACACAGGATACACGATTAGATGATATTTTGTGTGACTGAGATTCAGATACAGAGTCAAAGACCATTAACAGACAATTGGTTTATGTTTGCTTTCAAAATAACGTACTTCCCATATTAATAAACTGTGAAAACAATTAAACGGAACAATAAGTTGAAATGTCTATTCAAGTTTACAATTGCATAAGAGTAGGCGTTAAATATATTTGTTTTATTTTGTAGAAATGGTGAAGCAGCAATAAGGTTGAACCATATTGCACCAATGGCGCTTGTACAACAAAATCACTAACTTTGATACTTTCAACTATACAATTACAAGCCATTCTGATATGTATCTGAAGTAACATGTTATGCCTATCAAATACTACACCCGATCTAGAATGACAATTATGCATAATTAGGCAATATGTCTCAGTTTTATAATTCATATATATTCATGACATGTTTATCTGTCTTTGGGGACTTTTTAACCCAGTGATCGGTCAATGCTTTCGTTTTGTTACCTTTAAGACGTGGATATGCATAGTGCACGTGGTAATGAATTAAGTACTGTGGTTTACGTCACTTTAAACAAACAGTGGACATTTCAATTGTGGTGATGATTGTGATGATTGTGCTGCTTGGACAGCACTCCCTACATGTTTTTTTCCCGGACTGTGCAGCAATACTTATGCCATAAGACCGATATTTCAACATTGCCATTGAGCAAAAATGTCGTGTACATCCCCGTTCATATAATGGATTGCAAAATTATGTGATGAATATTTTCGTCTCGAGAAACCAGCCAGGATGTCACACTACACTACATGAGGGTAAAATAGCGCTTATAAGTTGAACTATTGCAATGAACAGTCAGATGTGGATAGCGAAGCTATTTCAAATTGCCTGCGCAATTCGAAGAAGCGCAATTGTTCCTTACTTCACTCGTCGAGGACCAATAATTACATTTAAATGACATCGCGAGAGTGATATCCTTCTCTGGGGAATGTGTGTCATTTCATTTAGCAATGCAATAGCCACAAAGAGAAAGAACTCAGCATCTGGGTAACACATATTGACCATCAGGAATATATTATATGATTGCTCAGCACCAGCCTTAATATGAATTTGATTGCAATCAGCGCCAATGTTAGCATTAGGGGGTAAACAGGTAAGATGATTGTAGCTTTCAATGATGACAAGAGAGCAGTTTATCGACTGATAATTGGCCGTTTTCACGATTAGCTAGTTTTTCAAGTGATAGGGTCAATTGTGAGTGGTTCTGTGCAATATATCACGGTATTGGGAGACCGTTTTCGTCGATGATATTGGTCGGGATACAGACCAATTGACCCAATAGTACAAGGGAGTCTCAGCAAGCGAATGCTGTATGAGACCTCATTAGATGTCCAATCAGCACCTTGTGCCAAATAACATATCCCGTTTGGTGTATCAATCAATACGGCTCTTATCTGTGACATTGAATGTTGAATGAGAAGTCGGTTCAACGAGAATTACCAGATCCATTCTCCAAGATATAACTCGCTAGACGAAGTTATACGCTAGTTGCTTGACTTGATCAGTATGGGATGTACATCGCGGGTGTACATAATATTATGCAATCTTTTAAAAAAAAATAATAATAAGCAAATGCAACCAGGAACCGCATGGAACTAACATTACGCCATGTGAACCTATGATGGTCGAGAAAGCTAACAGTCAAAGAACGTATGTTACAAAAAGGTGAAGACTAAACACTTCCGCATTTATAGGTCAAATGTCATAACAAAACACAACACGGACTATTTCAGGGAACAATAAGACATTAGTGAACAATGAACACACAAACTGTAAGCACCTACGCTCGACCGAAACAAAATGTACTGACAGCAAGCTACTAGCAGCTGACAATTTAAGATATCTTATAGACGTGCTTAGCACACTGGGTAATGATATTTCTCTCGGAATGCGTAAGTCATTTCATCGGATAATAGAATCATGATTCTGTGATAAAATTTACGATATCATCAAATGATACCATCATTAATTTCCGACATGAAATTATACGCTATGGTATATATATATATATATATATATAGATAGAGATATATATAGAGAGAGAGAGAGAGAGAGAGAGAGAGAGATATATATATATAGATATATAGAGATATAGATATAGAGAGAGAGATAGAAGAGATAGAGAGAGAGATAGATAGAGAGATAGATAGAGAGAGATATATATATATATCTCTATATAGAGAGAGAGAGATATAGATATAGAGATATAGATAGAGATCTCTATATCTATATATATCTCTATATCTCTATATATATCTCTCTCTCTCTATATATATATCTATCTCTATATATCTATCTATATCTCTCTCTCTCTCTCTATATATCTATATATATCTCTCTCTATCTCTATATCTATCTCTCTCTATATAGCATGGCGCCTGGCGTATGATTTCATATCGGAAATTAATGATGGTATCACTCGATGATATCGTCAATTTGATCACAGAATCATATATATATAGATACATTCCGGACAGCATATTAGTAATACGTACGTTGACCACAAGCATTTTCTCCATCACTATTGGGTGAGTGACGCAACATTTCGTAATGATAGCTTTGTACATTAAAATAAATTGTATTAAACGGCATCGACGAGTATAAGCTTTTCCAAATGACCTCGTATGTATGAGATTAAAATGCTGTTGCAGAAGAACCATGTTGACTGCTCTGTTAGTATGTACCGCGGTATTCTGCCTAGTTGGAGGGAGTAATGGGACAGATATTGTCCCGGAGGAGTGCTTTTTCGAGTGTGCGGAACCTTGCAATTGCGTTCATTGTGAAGGGTGCATGGCAAGCTGCTGCGTGTGAGTGTAGCTCTAACTACTAACTAGCTACAAAAAAACCTATTAATACTACTGTCAGACAGTAGTTTAGTCTTCCATGATAGAACGATATGTGTATTGATGTCTCTAGTCATTGGGGGCCATATTGCGGAAATAGCAGAGGTTGCCCCGGAAGCGTTTAGGTGAGCAATTGCAAATGGTTAGATATATAACATCTATACGTCAGAAGCGTTATTAAACATTTTCTTGGTCCTCATCTTTAACGTTAAGTTTTTATGTGATTTTAGAGGACGTTCACTATAGAACCATATGGCACAGATGAAGAACATCACTTTTTATTCTTTAATGAAATAAATTGCTGCCATGTTTCCTGCCTTGTCGCATTCTAATATAATTTCTAAGACTTTCATTCAGCATATCACAACTACAGATTGAAAAAGAGCAAATAACCTGGACAGTGAATAAACTACCCCTTTGTGTTACATATATTTTATGGAGTGATACCTTACATTTAGGTTTACTATGTTTGAAACTTCCACAGTCATCCCGTTGATGTCTACATTGTGCGCCTTGGTGTTTTGGTACGAAATACCCACATGTATGTATATATAGCCCAATAATGGATATGTCTGTACTTCAACTATTAATAATTCCATGATGCAAGTTTATACCATACATCGTGTATTAATAATTTTGTCAAAGATAGCTCCAGCCATATTTATTTTTCATGTAAACCCCGTCTATATGGGGCTTATGACAAAACGGATATATAAGCTGTAAAGTGCGATACGTCCGTAGGACTCTAGCCTAAACGCATTCGTTTGATATCAGCAGAAAGACCTATTATGTCACGCATTGCGTAAACATAATCAGACAGTTACATTTATTGTGTATCGAGTTTATGGAACTTACATAATATAAATGAAATAGCACACTGGGTGTGAATATATTTTTCTGTAATATCTTTGCATATGATCAAATCTTGCCTTTGGCTATGAGTACCAATTCAGCTTGTGTATCGCCAGCCTGAACTCCATCACCTTGCAGAGCAGTTGCGATCAAAGGAATAAATGTGTTTATTTATATTTCAAGTACGTCGATGTATCAAGTCAGCGTCAGTAGAACTGTAAATTTTGTTTTGCTACCGAATATAACGAAATAGCACAGTTTTTAGCCATTTTCAAAGTACGTTATCTGTTTTGCTGTCCTTCAGGTAAAAACCCAGATGTAACGTGGTTTGCATTCTTTATTGCGATGTTTGATGTTGTAATACGACGATCCTTAAACAGCGAGGTTAACTGCCTGCACAAAATCCTTTCAAATCAACAACTTAAATAGCATATGTTTTACATTTAAGTCTAGATGAATGTGACTGGCAGTATTTCATTGTACTCTTAATTTTACTTGGCTGACTCATTCTAAGTATGTATATTTGTGGTCAGTGTTGGTGCAATACTGACATGAATATTATTATTAGAGCACCCATGAATTATACCCTAATGATCAAAAGATGGATTTGCAATTCAGATTATCTGTTTGTATGCCGTAAACTGCTTTTGCCTATGCCCTGCTATTCATATATTCAATACAGTTAGACGAGAACAATTTATGAGGCAAACGTATTTATCCCTGGGTGTAAATTGAACAAAATGTGCTTGCATATGTTGAATTCGACTCAGCGTAAGAGAAATCAAGAGGATAAAAAGCTAAAACGTTGAGTTTTAAATAGTGCCTTTCTAGCCTTAAATGATATAGCCACGTTGTACTGTATATCACAGGGACTTGCTTCTATTAATAAAATAGCGCCATCCTAGCATGATCCCAGAAGATTAAAAATGGCGGAATATCATCAATACTAACGCTGACATTGATCTGAAAAACGACAATATTGTAAGCATAAGAAGGTTCAGTCAATTTTCATATCAAATAATATTAAATGGTCCATAGATGATTTACCACTGACTCTTTGTATTTGTATAGCAAAATACCACAATAATATTTTTATTCAGTACCTTCTATTGTATGGCGCACACATACGGTAATGCTGTCATAAACAGCGATACTTGCACCTAGAAACAATCTTATGTTTTGAGAGCATATTTCATTTCCAAGTCATTTTGTCAGCAGCAAGCCTGGTAACTTCAACTGCAAAACGTTATTAGTAACAAAGCAGCATAGAAGCTCAATGCGCCCTAATAATAAATAATATGTGATTCAGGGGAACATTACGAAGACAATGTAGGTACTTCTCATTATTTGAGCAAATCAAGATAATTGATTATTCCTTATAGAGAGTTTGAATGTATGTACATAAAAATTGATGCCTAGAGTGGTATACACAGACGATGAGTTTTAAGAACTAGAATGAAGGATGGTTCAAGCATATATCAAGTAACAATCAAGACGTCATGTATTACATTCGGTTTTGTATAGAAGAGTATACATTTTACGAATTCCGGAATCCATGTAGACGATCATATATGGATGATTACGAGTTAACAAGTAGGTAAGCCGTATCTGTAAATTCGCAGCGCATGCATCTGAAACAGATTTCCCCGTTTCGCTTACGTTTCAGTAGAACGCAAAACCGGCCTGATTGACATTCTGCTCATCACGCTTTCAACAAACCCCCTAAATTGTAGGTATTGCCGACAGCAAAGGAAGCTGGCATGCATGTGCTAATGTTAGTAATTTATAAGCATTGCAATATGTAAGGGTTACGATTTAGTTTCCTTGACAATGTTGGTAAATGAAATGTGACAAGGCACACTGCTTATTATCTGACATTTATTCGAAACATGTGATAATAAATACAAAATGTGCGGGCAATGATTGCGTGCCGTCGTGTGCCATTCAGATGAACGAACGTGTTTGTCACCTAAATAATCAACGAATGTGTGACATTAAAAATCTGTTTAGCTGGATTGCCAGCATAAGTTTCCAGGTAATAAGCCTCGTGAGATGCTGATCAGGTTCGACTATGACATATTTCAAGATCCTTTTTCTGATAATGGTAGCTATTTGTTCAACAAATTGGGTACATTTGCAAAGCTATATGTAGTTGACTAATGCAATTGGTTCCAGAATGCTGCACTTGACAGGCTACCATTACACAGCTATATTGCAGACAGAAGCAGTAAAGAACATTAAAGACTATTTATAGTTGCAGATACAGTTGCCTTAAAGTACAGGGCGTCGGGAGATAAATAGCCTTAACGCACATTCTTTAACTAGCTCTACTTAGCCTTGACTCTATACCAGAATTAGATCGAAGCACTCTACATCTAAGAGGCATACTTTTGGTACACTCAAACACTACACCGCATTCCGATGCATATTTTGCACAATTTGCACGTACGTAGAGACGAAAGCATGTCAGAACATCAGCTGAACAACAGAAACTAATGAACAGATGATCGATTTGACAACAAACCGTACTATATTCAAAACAATGAAGGTGCTTATCCCCCCAAAATGGTGAAATCAATTATGTGACTAGAGTTTTCAAATGGACTGATGTAAACCTGAACTGCAAATAACTGAAATACATTAAAGCTGAATGAGAACTAATTTTGTCCTGTGCACAAATCAGCATACAGGGTATATGTCCAACGTGCCATTTGAAAAAAAACCCGATAGAAGTGCTTAAACACAGACGTGATGTACAAATTGATAACTGTACAACGTCGATTGCACTATTGAAGGACAAGCAGATATGAACGATTTAAACGTAAGAGAAGGAAACTTGTGAATTTTGTGCCAAAGATAGTTATGACTTGCCTGGTAAACATTAGATCCACATGGAATGCCATATTTGGGTGCCTAGCGGTCTCAAGTGTATGCATTTTGGCGGAAAGACTACGTGAATATGCAGGACACATGTGCTAGGCAATGACGAGCACGTAAACACCGATGCAATGCTTCCTTAACGATGAAAAATTGGTTTGGTCCAATAACAGCGTACAACAGCAGAATGACTATAAGTAGCAATTTTCATTTGGCATCAGCAATTGCCCTCTCCGAGCCGGACGGATTTTGTTTTCAAAAGATTGGGTTTTCAGATATTATCTTTAGATACCAATAAAGCTTAGATTTGGCGGTATACTGTCAAGATATAAAACAATACCAGAAGCTTGCGCAAGGAGCCTGATCGATTGTCTTGATCACTGACACTTTCACAATCGCCGACTGTGCGCATATAAAGGCGTAGTATTTGGAAGGATTTTGCTCTTCATCATCAGTGGACAAACTAAGTTACCAGACTCAATTGTTTTTAATAGTTTTATATTCAGGTGAGAGTGTCACGGACAGGTGATGCTGCACAAAGTGATTGGTTTTTGTTGCATCACGCCTCTGTGCTGTATATAAGAAAGTAATCTGTAAGAAATAGAGGCATTTGTCCCTTGAGTTCATTGGTTTAATTGATGTTGCCCAAGTGCACCAGCTTTTTTCCCGTCATCGCCAAACGGTGCCTATCCAAGTGATCCTGTCCGCAAACTGTACCTACAGGTCGATGACGGTGGCCCCCGGGTGTGCCCAAGGAATCACGTTTGGTTCCAAATTGGCATTGCTACTTTTAGCAGCGTCGATCACCCTAGCAACGTACCAGGAGCATTCAAACGTATGTCCAATCACGTTGACTGGACCAATAGTGTTATCGCCCGGAATTAGATATGCACTGGGGATAAATTTGTTGAATAGGACTACTTTTTAGTTTTCTTTCTCGAATTACGTCTGATGTTATATTTCAACAAAGTGCTATGCATTAAGTAGGTGTTCTCTTTCATGCTTAATGGTGTCAAACATAGTCTGGCCATAGTCTTGTATTTTAAATGTGGCCTCATTCTTAGCCTTCATATAAAAAATCCATCTAACATCATTCACCCGATGTTTGGCTCACGAGTCTAACATAAACAAGTATAATATTCCAGGTGTTATACTCCGATGAAATGTATGTTTTATTAGCCTTCATATAAAGCATATGATTTGATTTGCATCATGTCACGCTTAGCGTTGATTAAGAACTGTGTTAACACAGTTGCATTGGTACGCTTGGTTATATATAAGATGTATTGCTTGACATCTGTTGGTTACTCTGTAGTTGTCTGCACTGGTTTATTTTGATCAAATATCGCAATAGCCTGATGTAATTTGCTTTTGCAATAGAACAGAGTGACATGCAATAAGATCCCCCAACAATAAAAGCTCATAAAGGTTCAGATCTGGACAGTCGGCTCAGGGTTTGATGGCAACTGTAGATAAAATTGGCGAGGAAGGTCTAAGATAAGCGTTTTATCATTTATTCCGTGCTGATGGGCCATGGGGGAAATCAATATTTGCAATTGCACTCACGCCATCAAAAATAAGAATGCGCTAAGGTATCTAAGCATAGTTGATGGCAACCGTGGTTATCACTCCATGAGCAATCCGGGATGTTCAATATAAACCAAATTAAATTGCATTTAAATTCGTATCTACAGCGTGTGGAGAAACAAACCATGCATATAGGGAGTTAATCATGGGATTTTATGTTTGCGTCCTATTTTTGCTTCTCTCGTCGCTATTGCCATGGACGAGGGAACCACATCTTTTTTTAATTGAAACCAACTTTTAAGAATAAATAATGATTCTCCAAAAATATGCAATCCCTGACTTTTGTTTATGTTTGAAGACCGAGAACATGTTCTCTAAACTGCTATCTCCTCATTCTTATCTAACACCTACCGGCGTTCTCCTCTCATCTCACACAAAACCAGCATATTGTGTTTCCCAGCACTGAGGCCGTAATGCCGACCTCACAATAAGTCTTTGAATGAAATACTTCCATGCTGCAAAAGCGAAGTACAAGGTGAAGAAAAAAAATGCATTCGTGGCATCCAAAGTAAGGCAATGTATCTGGAGGAACATTGTCAAGCGGTTTTTATTCGTGCTGCCCTGCCAACATTACTTGCTACTTGGCTAAAAAAAAATAAAAACTATCGTTGTATTTCAAACATCTAACAAACAAAATTGCTATTCAGACGACGTGGTACATATCAGTTACTATTGAATACCATGCGGTGTCAATGATGCCAATTTTGTAGAGAAGTAATAGCTTGATCAATGAGCCACATTGATCAATGAGACTTTTATCAATATTGACTGTGACTTTTATAAAACTGTAATTGCCTTTTCGTGATTTATATTTCTTATTAAGCATTTGAAGGCCGGGACGTTGCTTTGTAGATTTATGGTCGACAACAAAATAGAGCAAAGCGTAAAAAAACCATGTACATCACCCTCATGGTCACAAGCCATTGAAGATGGCTGTGTACGTTACCACTTGTGACAATGGCCCAGTCATTGGATCAAACACTGTGTCTATAATTTGTGACGCCAGCTCCCCAGGCTCTTTGGTGCTCTGCAGCAATGAGTGAAGGAAGTGGGGGGGGGGGCGGGTAGGGGCTATCGGATGGATTTAGCGCACGTTTTGGCTTTGCTTTGGTTATATTTGGCGTGTATCAATAGGAACCTTTCATGGTAATATGTTACCGCCTGTTTTTAATCGAGATGAAAATAGAGCAGTTGAATACTAACTATGTAAGACTATTCAAAAGAAAATGTGTCGTGTAACAGCCTTTTTCATGCTACCAATTCACTGGGACTAGCTCTAGATAAAAGGGGGTTTTAAAATTATATTTAGATATGCAATTGTAAATATGCGAAGATCTGTAACCATGCCGTACATAACGCAAAAAACCGTTACCAGTACATCCTCCGGTGTCAACCTTTGCGTCAGTTTACGTTGGAAATAATCATACACATCGTAGTTGCACCTTTCTTTAAACCCTGTCACATATTCCACTCCACTCCTGGAAAAACTAATGGTAGCATATAGATGGGTTTACCTTGACGTTAAGTAACAAGGGATCAGCAAAAGAAAACGCTGAAAACCAACATAAGAACGACAGATGCAGTAAAATGTTTTCATTTAAAAATGTCATTTTACTCAACTTATCAGCGGACAACACGTAGTGACCGATGGTCACAAAGCAAACTTCTATATACGCGCTGTCCAAGAGCCATAGTCAGATAGTGCTAGCATATCAAATATATCAGAAAACACCTGCATGCGATTCTTCTGGCAATGTAAATAAATCTGCATTCAAAGAAACCATTTTCAGAATGCTCTTGCCAACATGAGCTGCTGAAGGTGGGAATGTTTACCGTGACGAGGTACACTATTTATTATATCCGACGGTGGTTTGACATACGTGATGGTAAAGCACAATGTGCGAACGTTGATATTGCTAGCCGTCGCTTTAGTCACCTTGATATGCAACGGATATGTGACCTTTAAATATGTTTGGCTAATTAGCCAATCCATCGGTTTGCTAATATGCCTCGTGAGAGGCTGATCAAGTAAGTTTGGAGCATAATACCTAATCCTAGTCCTTGTAATGATAGCTATCTGTTAACCATTGTTCGACCAATTGGGTACATTTGCGAGGCGTTTACTGATGCAATTGACCTTCAGTATGTCGTCCCTGATATGCAACCATAACAGTGCTTTATAGCAGACAGAAGCGCTAAGGGGTAATACAGTCTATTTGTGGTTGCTGATACAACTGCCTCAGGAATAAAAATAGCCTAATCGCACATTTAGCCTAGATTTCACATGATATCCTAGCTACATACTGTTGGTACTATTTAACACTACACCACATTTTGATGCATATTCCTCACACTTTGCAGGCTGAGACAAAAATATGTCCAACTGTAGCTGAACCAAAGAAATTAGTGCACAGATGAACGATAAGGCAAACGACATTATCATAGAGCTAGCCCATAAAAATAGGTGAAATCAAGTAAATGTTAATTGAAATTTGTTAAACCCGAATTGCAGATAACTGGTGCTAAACATAGGGAAATAGTTTGACTTTATAATCGTATATAGTCGAAAAATGGCTGCTGCTAGATAGCTGTGACCCCAAGGAATTTTTTATCAGCCAATATAGTGTCATCCATTGGCAAATGGATCTGTATATGAGTAATGGAATATTAACCGCTGTACTCGCTGCAGCTGATGTACACATAGCGGAACAGCACAAACGAATAAACAAACAACTCACTATAAAGCTCGCGATAAACTTTCAAAATGACAGCTCAATTATCTCCTCGAGAGCTTATATGTCCTCTTATGAAATATTATGATTATAATCTTCTCTGTCCTTCCTGCACGCGTATTATCTGGTGCAAACCTATTTGTCATACATATCTCAATATTTGGTGTACCTGGCCGATGCGTTCAGCACGTTTCTTACTTTCTAAAACCCGTTGTAAGGCCAATACGCCATATAATACATTGGGGCTTAGCCGCAATGGAAACAGATGGCACAAACGTGATTAATACAAGTTGGACATAAACACTGGTGATTCATATAAACGCTCATGTCTATAGCATTTACATGCATATAATGTCCATACATAGAAAGAATTATATTAATAATACGAGCTAGGGTTAGCAGTCTGTTATAATTGATGTCAGAGGGACACATAAATTATGGCGTGGCTTGATGAGATTTTACTTTCTCTGGAAGCAGTAACAAATACCAAACACGGGTGTATATCGTGGTTTAATATAATGATTGCTCTTAATAGAAAGATTTAATGTACCATTACGTTGATGTTGCAAATGCGTTCTACATTTGGTACAGACAACCCTCAATATTGGTCTTTTGCAGATGATCATTCTCCCCTGCAATCCTTGTGGTGTGTCTCCCTGACAACAGTCAGCACATTCAATGACAGACAGAGAATGAATAGGGAATTGTGAACGATCGAAAAGCAAGGCTATGTAGAAGAGGCCTGAAGTTTTTCTAATGATGACCGTTTAGTAAATTTGTGATTTGTATGTCAACCTCAATCATTTTACACTTACAATTGTCGATGATAAGCATAAATCGTTGACCTAGAGTGTTTCAAGAATAGGGTGCCGGTACTCAAGATGTGTGATGATGATGAGAGGCAATAGACAATTCGATTGGATGAGTGAAATTTGAAATATATATGTCTTGGTATGAATTTAACCTGAATACGTAAACAACGTTTTTGTTTGTATATATTTGAGTCTTATCAAATAATGAATGTTACATTTAACTACCAGTACAGGCAATGAATGTGTCGATACAATGGCATCAATCAGCAAATCAGAATTTTGGACGCATGGAATCGAGAATATGGTCATATATGTCTGAGCAACAATAAGATCGATGCAACCAACAGGAATAACTCAACACTTCCGGGAGTTACGAACCGATTTGTGTCTGATGTATAACGCACTGCTGAAGGACAATTAGATATGGAAGATTAATTATAAAAAAAAAAATACTTTCAGCTTATTTTCTCATTAAGATAGATGTGACATACTTGTGTATCAAATTAAGATATATGACCAATGTAATGACGAGCCCGAAAACCCCGATGAAATGTATTCATTACGGTGCAAATTAGCATGTGATAGCGCCACAAAACAAAGCTTAAACAGACACTATACATATGGATTCGACATTTGACAATTACACGGACGAGTTCCTCTACTCAGCTGGCTTTTTTTGCCTTATTAATATATGAACTGGATGTGTACAGCACGAAGCAGTGAATCATGCTATGTGATTAGCAGCACGGAAGAACAGCAATGATTTCTAGCGTCAAGCTTTCAATGATGCAATGGACGGCTTATGCACTCCGATCCATCGACTAAACATTCGACCCTGTTGAGCCTTGACTGGCAATGCAATCAAATAGAGTGATTTGATATGCACTAGCATGTAAATGGAACATCCGTTCTGAAATATGTATGGTTGAACATCTTTTAAATGAGTTATGGTCCAGATAATGGTTTGAGTCCGGAAACCAAAGGTAATGTTTATTGACTGATAATGCTTTTCCTGCCTGTTACCACAAGTTCTTTATTGGCACCTAAAATACCTTCGACTATTGCAAACCCGTCAGGCTCTTTGGATTAAAGCAATTTTTCATGTAGCAGTTTCAATGAATGAACGCTAGACCAATAAAATCGGCCGTAACGACGAAGATCCTGTTTGTCTTCCACATCAATTGCCTTAAGCGGGAGTTATAAATATATTGTTTGAGGACATGTGAGTCAGCGAGGGATGTGAAGAAATTGCCTTCGAGCAGATACATCTGTCTTTCTCTCCTTTGATCCCTTCTGTTATTCACAATATCAAAGGAGTAAAGCATTTTCTAGAGTTACAGGCCCACACTTGCGTTGACACTTTTATTCATCACCAAACAACCAAACCATGTAGCTTCAAGCACAGCACAATCACATCCTCATTTCCTCTAGTAGCAGTGGTCATTCGGCATTAAACATTGTCCTCCCCGAGCCGGACTCAATATCCAATGAAGTATCTTTTAAATGATTAAATATAACTGTTTCAGAATGAGACCAACTAAACCCTTAACGCATCAATCACGCGGCTTACCACCAGTTTCGCAATAATCCAACACAATAGTACAGCCAAAAACATTATTTTCAGGAGCCAAATGGTGGTCATTTTGCTTAGTCTCACTCATTGTTATTTTTTAAAATGGTGATTTCTTTTATCAGGATATGATACAACCAGGAAACACTGATCTGCATAGAAGCAATACTTATATTCAACAATTCAGGAAAGTAGCACAAGTGTTCAAATAGAGGCATCCTATTAAAAATAATAAATGCAATGTAAAATAGCAAATATTTTACCTTTGCTAACCATACACATTTCGCTGGGTAGAATTCAAAAAGATATCGATCTTCATCACCTGTTGGTAAAAAAACACTTACTATTAATGGAGAATCATACACGATCATGGTTGCTGTGATACTATTTTTGTTTGTCTAATGCGTACAACAAACCAGGGGTGCTCTGAGGTATCTCTGGATATTATAGGGTTATTCTGGGCCATGTAATCTGATATACGACCAGAGTATTGACATATCAATTGATGCCAAAGCCGATTTCATGCACCTTTGATAAAGGCATAGGCGATGGTGGCTTTTCGGCAAATGTATGTTATTGATCCTTACCATCAGATGAAAACTTAAATAACAGCTTCATAAACACCGCAGAGGATTAAATATGGCAAATATGTTACGGTCTCTAATGGCAAGAAGCATGAGCTTATCACCAGAAATGTCATGCGCTACCAATACAATGCGTTCTTTTAAAAAAAACAATGTATTGAGCTACAAAGGCCTTCCACCTATAATTGTGTTTGAAGTACAAGCGCATTGCGTGTATGTTGCTTGTACATATACCATTCACTTGGTTTTGAACATTGCACGATATCATTGAAATCCCCGTCTGTATCACCTTCCGATATATGTTATTAATGAAAGGCGTCAATCAATAGATTGACAACAAACATATATTTGGTATATTAGGTAGATTGTGATCCACATTTTAGCATAGATTGACACGCACACCGCTTGAAGGCACAAATAAAAGCTTTTCCATTTTATGATTCAGGTGATGGGGTTTACAGGGGTTGTTTGCAAATCAACTCTAGGAGAATATCGTAACGATCCAGCGCCAGTAAAGAGGAACACACACAACCACGATGAGAGATCGAACGTTTAATGGCGGAAAACCGGAAGAGCAGCACATACGAGTAACACATGAAATGGAGCCCGGCCCGGGATCTCCGGAACCATAATAACCAACATACATTACACTGGCGCTACCCTCTTTTTCTTTTAAATGACTTATGGCTAAGTTATTATGAATGATAAGGAAACATTACCCGCAAAGTTGCAAACAACTATAAATGAACGTTACTAAATATGGTGACCCAACAGTTCTACATGACTCACAGAACGTTTGATCAAAATATAACCTAACACTGGTAACAGTCAACTGGAATTAAACCTTGTAAGAGTACGTTTGTTTTTTGGGTTTTTTTATATAAAAATTGTCATGATTCACAATAAAGTGTTAAACACTAGCCACACAACTAAGAACATATGTTATTTGACCAATATGAATGTGGGCAAAATGAATTAATGATCCAACACTGAGTAGTGAAAGTTCTACTAATACAGCTCATAGTCTTTTAGTTTTTGGGGCAACTGACGATCACGTTTGGGACGTGTGTCACACGAGGACGGGGAGGGTGTTGTTGGGGAAACAGTCAAAGTGTTCGAATCAGTTTCTGTACTAGTGGGAAGGTCTGAAGAACTACCTGGGGGCTCAGAAATTACCGACGGTATTTCAGGCAGGGGAGGAGGTATAATGTCAGCGGATATTGGTACATTGTTTGAGAAATCTTGTTGTCCAACTAGAGGGCCAACGTGCACATTGTCATCATCGTCCGAATGAACGTCGCTTTGCACAAACCGGGGAGGGCCCTGCGAATCCAATATTTGCGAAGGACCCTCTACTTTAAAGCAATCTGAAGTCTTCACACGGTACGATGACTTACGTAATTGACAGCCAACAAACTTTTGGATATTACACCATCTGTCGCGGGCACACAATTTGTTCCTATCAGAGAACAAATATACAAGATGACCTCGGTTTAGCCGAGGAGGGATTGGTTGTCGACGCGATGGGGTTTTGCTTATCTCACTGTAAGGATGATTCTTGTTCCTGTCGTCGTGTTGTTGCATAAGGAGTGACTGATCCTCTACAGGTATCTGTCGGTTGTAGAATTGGTCTCGCTGGAAAAGCATTTCACGAGCAGACAGACCACGTTTCCTAATGCGAGTGTTGAGACGTGCTGTAGCGAGGGAGAGAATGATGGGTGTAACGGCACGGCACAGTGGATCCTGACGAAGTATTTCTGTTTCTAACTCCTGGATAGCCTTTTCAGCCACTGGGTTTTTATTAACGTTTTTAGCGCGTCCCAGTTCAACAGATAACCTATATTTGGCTAGAGTTTCGTCGTTTACAAGGGATTTGAATCCTGGTGCTGGGACCGTGCGAATAACAGCCATAGGGCCATCGAGTGGATGAAGGTTGACGCACAATTGCAGTAGGCCATCACGAAGGGATTGATGTTTTTCGTCCTCAATCAGCATGGTGCTGGTATAGGATGACACGCACTCCCTGACGACTAGAATAAGTTGGTGCCCGCGCTTTATGACATCCGCAGCAAACTGGGTACCCACAGAGGCAGGCGGATCCCCACAGCTTTGCTCCTGAAGAAACTTAGGTGCCTAAGCTGGTGGTTTGAAGGAAAGTCAAGTTTTAGATGTAAGGCTGTCAATAGACCATCGAGGACCTGTCTGGGAATAATAATGCAGTCAGTTGAACTGGCAAACAGTGCGTCACGTTTGACGACAAGGAGGCCGTCCCTAGAAATAGAAGCAACGTTAAGGTAACGTTTGACATCCTTGATCGTAGTTTGTTTCTTGGAGGGCCGGGTGCCTTGACACAGATGCGCGTGTGTTCTACGAAGGTCTGTACAATTGGATTGTATAGACAACCACGCGGACCGACTGGTGTACGGCAACTTGGACGATCCTGCTAGGATGTCATCGACGGACACTTGACGCACAACGCTAGCAACAAACGTGCTGACGAATGAGCAAATTTGGCATGAAGGCTCATTGCACACGGGGGCGTTGCGGCTCGCGAAGTCGGATGGAAGTATAGCAGAGCCTGACACGTGTTGTAGCCACACTTGGAAGCGGCTCGCTGTGGACAGGAATGTCGAGGTTCGAGGGCTAGCGGAAAATTCTCCTCTGCATAATTTCTCAAAAGCTTGCACACATGGTTTGCTGTCAGTTAACACACAAGCCTTTGTAGTTGACTGGATGATGTATGGACTGAAATGTTTTATGGCGGAGGCGATGGACAGAGCCTCGATTTCACACGGAATCCAATTGGTCTGGTTCTTACGCAGTTTGGCACTGAAATAGCCTGCAAGACAGACTTTGTTGTTACGAGTGACGTACAGCGTTGCTCCTAGTCCAGGGTCTCGGACTGCACCGTCTGTCACTATCCATAGTTGGTCAGTAGATGTGGGGAGAGTGATGGTGCGGTTAGAAGATAACGCCTTCTGGGCATTTGTAAAGTCATGGAGGAGTTCGTCGGTCCATTGGATGGTCTCCTTTGATTCGCGTCCACCTGCGACAACACTATCAAGCGGAGAGAGGAGTGATGCACAGCCTTGCATGACTCTCGCAAGTACCTTGTATGCTCCTATGAACGCACGTAAAACGTAAACAGTGTTTGGTGGGGGGCAAGAAGAAAGTGTCGCGACACGGTGGGGACTTGCGCTGATTGTACCTAGTCGCCATATCCACCCCAATATGGTAGTTTCCTTTGGGGAGATAACTGTCTTTGGAGCGGAGAGGTTCAAGCTACATTTCTGTAAGGCCTGAAGGACGGATTTAAAGTTTTGTAGTAGTTCTTCAAAAGTCTGGCCACCGCAGTACAAGTCGTCGGCAAGTTTCGCTATGCATCCAGCTTCTACTAGGTCTCCGAGGACACGGCAAGTTAATTCCTCTAGCGCAGTTTCAGAGCCTGGCATACCCATCGCGGTACGGGCATACACTCGGGTGCCTTTGAAGGGGGTTACAACACCGCAGTACTTCATTGATTCCTTAGCAAGGGGAATCTGATAAAAAGCCTTTGTGAGGTCAGTGGCAATCAGATATTTCCACTGGGCGACCTGACGGAGGGTTGAGTCTACATCAGGCATCAGCGATGGCTGAGGCTTACTGTATCGCCCTACGTCAGCAAATGCTGTGACTAGTCGAAAGCCTCCGTTAGGCTTTTTGACAAGGAATGATGGGTTTACGTATTCGACAGATATGCCAATGTCCTCTGGTCGACGAAACACACCTACAGACTCAAGTTCATCAAATTTGGCTTGGAGCTCTGAAAGTTGGTTCCTCGAATATTGAGGTAAGCGGCCTTTGCGCTGAGGGGGTTGAACTGGATCCATGTTAACCTTGGCTTTGAAGGGACCTACAGCGCCATTGTAACCTGTGAACTCTGGGTTGAACACTTCGTCAAACTCTGATAATAGACTCTGGAACTAAGACTTGATATTGGTCGGCATGAGTCCATGGGGGTCAAGGTTGACCCTATCACTGTAGCGAGGCAGGTTGGTAGTTTTGGCCTTATGGGGTTTAGTGTGCATTGTAGGGGTAACTGTGATATCCTCTGGGTAAGTCGTGGCTCTTACTTTGCAGAAATGTTCATTTCGTTTCAAGGTCTGTGGTTCTCCAGTGAGATTTGGTATCCTGATTTTCCCTGCAACACTAGTGAGGACTGAGGGAGAAGCGAGAGGCGATGAGTCATGTGGTTCTATGCTAATCTCACCATCCGATGTGGCGAGGTCAGCTGGCAGGGCTACTTCAATATAATCACCTGGCCACAGTGTGGTGAGGGCAGGAGCACGTAGAACATGGGCTCTCCTCACTGCATGTCTTTCCATAGTAGTCTCTGTGGATCCGTACTCATACAGAGTATGACCCCCGAGTAATACTTGGCGTTTTGCTGGACGTATGGATACATCGTTGCGTTCCATGAAAGGGATACCGGCAAGAACATCAGTGTCTAGATTTTCCACGACAAGTCCTTCGAAATATAAGTCGTGGTTGTCACGGGACACCACCATACTTGTTTCGCCTATGACGTTCAAAGGCGATGACCCATCGGCTTGGTGAGCAGATTGATTGCTGTGGGCAATTTTGACACCCAATCTTACCGCACATGATGCACGAATCATGTTTCCAGTGGCCCCACTGTCGATGGTGAGGCGTAAGGGCATATGACCTTGAAACACGTCCAAGTACGGGGACTGACGGATACGTACGCGGTTGATAAGAGTTTCTGTCTGTAATACTCCTTCTGAATCAGCCATATCGTTAGCATATCTCTCCAGTTCCCCTGACACTTGTCGAGCTCTTGCGAAGAATTTTTTTTCTTGTGTGGGAAGGAAGCTACATTTACTAAGGAAGTGATTGTTTGGCCTTCCCGCTTCCTTGCACAACGGACAAGACTTCTGGGGTCTGGACCGTTGATCTCGCTGATCTCGCGACACGATACGAGCATGTGGTGTATACGGCAATGTACCTCGCGACAGTCCCGACACAGCGGCTCTCATTGAGCGGGCATCCTCAGACGATTGGACCTCCTCCAACAGCGAATCGAGTGCTTGAGATATCTCCGGCTTAATGGACGCGAGTGTACGTGACCGCAGTTCTGTACCATACCTTTGCTTGATGAGTTTGGGTAGGTCTGGATTTATTAGTTGTAGCCACCGCAATACGATATAATTTTCTAAAGAGGGCGATAGTTCTTCATCCTCTGTGATTTGGTCACCATGATGTATAATGTCAGAGTCTTGTTTGAGGAGGTTGTCTTCCATGAAGGCTACTAACCGTTGGTAGAGGTCCTCCCGACGTTCGCCCGCCTCCAACTTAATGGCCGCAAAATCGATCAGATGTGCTCCAGTTGACTGGAACTAATAATGTTGACGTATGGTCTGCCAGATTTGGCTAAGTGAGGTGGAGGTTTTAACGATCGTGTTGCGCGCTATCACCGGACAGAAATTGGCGATCTGTCCTAGCATTAACTCCAATAGCGCTAGTTTCTGCGCTTGAGTTTTACGGCGAGCCTCCGGGACAGGGTCATCGTCAGCTATCATGCCCCTAAATTCGTCATTTCTTGTTTTCTTTTTCCACGAGAATCGCTCACACAAGAACTCATTAAAGTTGTTGTCCAGTGACAATGTGTACACTAAGTTCTGTCGCCAATTGTCAAATGAGTTTACAGTTTCAATTTTCGTCAACCACCATTGTTTTGGCGCACGTGGTGTTGCCATCTTCGAAAGTTGTCTCGTGTTTACAACGAAATTTTATATAAATACTGATTAACGACGAAAACTCACGGCTCCGTATCGTTTTATACGGCGTGATGTGGTCTTGTTGACAATGTATAGGTCTTATGAAGGCGAAAGTTCGTAGAGCACGCTGCCACCACGCCAGTAAAGAGGAACACACACAACCACGATGAGAGATCGAACGTTTAATGGCGAAAACCGGAAGAGCAGCACATACGAGTAACACATGAAATGGAGCCCGGCCCGGGATCTCCGGAACCATAATAACCAACACACATTACACTGGCGCAGGATATCGGCTTATTCATCTCATTTTCATAGCCGATATAATGCAGTCGTAGGTTTGCATTGCAGCCTATTACAACAATGGTGTCATATATATATACGACATATATTTGTACAAATAGCAAGTATATATTCCTAGCCAGTACAGTATCTGCTGTTAGCACTAATGTAAGGCTTCAAAAATCCGCAGGCTATTTCGCATTGAAGATTAACAGCGATAAAAACATGCAGCACTCGAAATAAATTGAATAAAAATCACTCGGATAAAAACAGCGAGGGTTACCGGCGTGCTCTGTACACGCTTCTGTCATTTCCATTCATGTAATGTACATATCGTGCAAGACACAACATAAGTGGATTAAATGACAATGTTGTTTACAGATGGCAGTGATGCCTCCAATATCAGTCATGATATCGTGTGATATTTGGCACAGCGCGTGCGCTGACAAGCAATGCTAGGCGTCTGGTTCTGTGAATAAAGCCATCGATTGAGATAAGCAGCATCATAACGGGAGCTCATCATAGAATGAATGCCGTCATAGTGTTTTACATTTTCGATCTGAAAAGATTAGGTAATGTTCCTTTGCCAAACACATCGAGTGAATAATGCTGCGCTCATGATATCAAGGTGAAGAATTTACAGGGAACTCTGTCTGTTGATCAGGGAATCAGAGCGACTGGTGTTTATTTTGTTCATTAGGATAAACACGTTTGTCATAAAGTGGGCATTGTAAGATATGGCAGAATAGTCATCCTATGCGCTGGAATGACAATTGCGTCAGATAGACTGATGATTCATCTAAGAGATGTGTGAAACAAATACTGTAGATGAGGTGGCTATTATTGAGTCACCATACAAGATCGGAGTACCAAGGTCATATAATGTTGCTCTGTTGATGTGTTCTAGCTAACAATGCAGTTTATCAGGTTACCCGCGTCTCCTTTCTAGCTCGCGTACTAGCATAGACACTATGCTATGCTATACATCACGCCTTCGTGATCTTAAACGTGACCCAATTAAGTGGTTATTTTAGGCGTAAGTGTATTTTACATGACACGCAACCTCGTAATGGTGTTCTATGTACAAGGTTAAAGCAATTAACATTGTATTGCAATCAGAGAATAACTCTTATCTTCTGTTAAAGATCACCTACACTGGCTATTCGTGTTATTACGAAATGGTATATTCGAAGATCTCTCGCATGTCAGTGATCAGATCTCAACAACAAACAATTACGCCTTTACGCACGTATGCAATACTGGCATATATAGGTCAAAATTCCTTCCCTTTTTAATTGCAAAGGTTCAATTGGCATTTATATTTTCATATTGATAAATTCGCCTTGAAGCCTTACTCTCCAACTATCATGGCGCTGGCACTGCACTATGATTGGTTCAGTTGTCTAGACGTCATGTTTTATTGGGTGTTTTATAACATCTTAAAAGCAAACACTTTGTCTCATGAGGAAATATGCTTCGGTGTTGATGATGTCCAAGGCACGACGTAATTTTAGGAAAGATGGTGATCATTCAGCATGGTACCCATGTGGTATTCTTTTGCAAGTACTTATTCACAAATCTACTCGAAGCGCAACACAAGCAAAGCAAAACAGGTTAAGAAGCATGCCACAGTTGTTCCATTCATCGAACATTATAAACATTGCCCCTTTATCCCATAGTCTCAGTGGGGGACCTCGTCATACTTATACACGGAATTCGCAAAGCATTTGCTGTGAACAAAACTAGTGCTTAAGGAACTGTATTGTTACAGCTGGATAATGATGTTGTGATTGTGCCAAAGCAATTTCAATAGAGTTTACGCAATTTACAATATGATCTTGCTAGTGCCGAGAATATCACCTTTTGTACTCCCGAATATATCAGCAAATTATCTGTGAATGGATTGATAAAATCCTAATGAAACCTTTTTTTTGGTGTCAGATTGCATGGGAATAAGTCCATAGTGTCCCCGATGATGCACGTGCAACACGACACCGCCGGTTAAAAAAGCAATAATAACCTGATTCGGACGAGCACAAAAAGTCGTTATGTGCACACAGTTATCTCAAGCTCTAGGTTTCACATGAAATTGCAATTTCGTTGACTAAAAGGCAGATTTGAACGAGGGTGAAGAGTCACGTTTTCGATTGTGTGTGTATCACAATGCTGTTGACATGATTGTCGATTCTTCACTTGCGGTACCTGCAGAACGTTTCTTAAACACAAGGTGCTATTGAGCAAAGCCAATAACGAAATTGATCATGTTCATTCTCGTCCCAATGGCATGAGTCAAACGGTTTTATTGGTGGAGAACAATTGGCCTTAGGGGAAGCAGGGTTAATTGTTTTACACTTTCCATCTTTTAGGGCATAGAAATAAAAGGTTATAGGTAAAGGAATAGTGGGCGTAAAACTAACCAATTAAGATATGTAAATACGTTATGTAATCAGTTATATCGAAAGATATTGCTTTTGCAGGACCCATATAATCGAGCGAAAAGTTTACATGTATAAGTATGGGTTTTATGTCAAAATCAGCCAGCCACAGAAATGTTTACGCAGAGGTTTTTATTCGTATGCAAATTGACAATGGGCTCGTTTAATTCATCATTCATTGTCGTTTTAACAGGTTAAATATGCGTAGATTATAGCGTTATGCATTATCCAGTTTTTCTTATAGTGCTGACCTCAACAGTCAAAGTGCAACTCTCGACTCGGATAAACGTACTTGCAATAGAGTGAATATACGAGGTGTTGCTCGAATAGCCAAGATTTGTGAATAATTAATGTTAATAACAAATGTGCTGAATTAATCTCCGTCATGCCATTGAAGATGGAGGTACAAAGGTACCATGGCGTGAATGGACATAGAAAACAAATACGTTATGTCGTATGTGTACTTTACATACAAGTAATCAACCTCGACGATCCAAGGTTGTGCGACAGTATGTACGTTTAACCCTTGGTCCAGCTATGAGATTATCAAATCATATACCAAATTATACTTTAAAACAATTTAACAAGCAACCAGACATTAATCGACCTTTGAAAGCACATTGGATATATGAAGAGTGCACCCTGAGGTGCTTATCCTGAGACCGACCCTGGCTAACCCTTGGTCGATTGATGAGGCGTGGTAATGAATTATATCATAACCTACACATGCAGATTAAGACGCAACACGTAGGCGATAAAGCATACTCGGCGTGGCACAATTTGAATATTTGCATAGATTATTGCCTGCTTGCAATGGCCTGCACACCTGCCACTGCGAACCTGAAATGCTACTGTCACATGCGATGCTCTCAGACATGTCAGGGACCAAAACATTCTGCAAAACCCAGCACAAACCTTGTGGGTCTATAAATTATCCTATGCATGCTCTTGACATTTTACCCGGCGAAAATGGAAAATGGTGACACGATGAGGAATGTAAACAGGTGGTAACGACAACAAATTTTGTCAACTTTCGTATGTAGTTCTGCATTGCTGCTTGTTATGTTCTTGGACCATCAATTGTTTAGTATGTGGCAGGAAGTTCCTCCGATAATGATAACATTGATGTTAATGTACTCACATATGATGTGGTTGTTGTATACAGTTCTGCAAATCTATATTCAACACCCGCACGAAATGCTATATTGTACTTTATTGGAGTAGCCTGTCCTAGTTAGAAAGTTGCACAGAATTCCATTAAGAATTATCCCCTCATAAGCACGGTCACCTAGCATATTCATATAAAACTGGCGCATTTTCGTCTCCATATATTAAAGTTCAGTATTCATTACCATTCACTGAGCTGATGATATAATTTACAAAAAGCATTAGCAAATAGTTTGTAACGAGCAAGCCAAATACGCATGCTGAAATAACCAAGTTCATATCAAAGGCACACTTGGCAAATATCGTTAAAGTGCAGTGGCTATGAACAACATTTTTCAAAATTAGTTGCAGGTATACCTAAATGTTCATAGTTTCTGCACGCGATGATGTTGCGATAGTAACACTGGGTGCGCACTCTGATTATAATAGACAATTTGTTTTTGATGCTTCTGTTCATTTGACAAGGTTCAACAGGCGCGCATTGCCTGTGTTTGGGCCAAATTCGTGCATCAGCCCCACTTTTTAGATACACACCAAAAATATGCACTTTTGAGGGTGTTGCTTTTATTTGTGATATATTGTTAAACCTCTGCGTCAAAAGTAAGCAGAAGGGATCTTATTCCAAATGAAGTTCCAAAAACTCCTTAATTAGGCTATCATAATTCAACAAACCCTAAATTATAATGATAATAATGTTTGGATAACTTCATCGGTACCATCGGTATTAGTTTCATCATGCAGCACTTAACATTTTTCGTCGGGTTTTGCTTGGGTTGACAAGGACCAATAGACAGAAATGAACCTACTTAAACCAGATTACGGTGACGAACGGAGGACGCATCCATAGATAGATTGCATATGAGTCTCTTACATACACAGTTTTTTATGTGTTTGGATGTTTACCCTATGGTATTAGTTGGCCTGTCACACGTATTGTGCTTACCATAACAGATATTAACCGCTTGTCCCGGTCACGGCCCTAATGCATCTTAATCAAATAACACAACAACCTGCGGTATTATTAGCGTTTCCAAAGGAACAGATAAGATCCTCTTACAATGGGAACTCTTTTGAGTCCAGATCTGTAAAGTCGCCCCATGGCTGAATAGCAAATATAAACCTTACTGGAGAGATCAATAGTTGGTTGGCGTTTTCCCCATTCATTCCTTGTCCTTTGCGTCAGGGGAATTATCATGTCATACTGCTCTCACGACATCCCAGTCCCCTGGATAGCGCTAAAGCATCTAAGTGTAGTTTATGGCGACTTTCGTAATTTCTCCTTGTGGAATCATGAACCTTCAATATAAACCTAATTGACATATAAGCAGGAAACAAGGGGCTTAGTTGTTCAGTAATGTCTACTGCAACTGACTAACTCTGTTTTACCGATCGTTTAAAACTCGCCTTACTTAAAAAGGACGCTGATATTAAGCCATACGAGAAACTGGTGCAAATATCTAAATAAAAGCAGCATGTAAAGTAATAGCGCGAACGCCTGTGCTAAATATATAGACAATAAAAAATAGTATGCATTTATTTATTCATTGTGTAATTCTGCGCATTGCTAACATCGATACATGGGCCGTCTTGTAGATTAGGAACCATTGGCCACTTGGTAAATTAAAACAATTTTATGCTCTTTCGGTTTTCTAGTAGAAAGAGGTAATGAGTAATAGAAGAATGAACAACATATGCAAAACTAAATAGTTGCTTAAGTAGTAATGTCGGTGCTAACAAACCATGCAGAATACGTTAGTTTTAACAAGACACTACACGCAGCAGCAATAATGGCAGAAGCATTCAGTACGCTTTAAGTGTTCATTATATAAGTAAAATACAATGTAGATGAGCAGCAACATAAACATAAAAATTGACTATATCTACATTGAGTGAATATCATTCGCACAATGACGACATTGAGCCACCGGTATTCTTTGTAAACGCCTGTGTCAATAGTACCAGTTATCATATCGAGTACAAATATTTATCACAAAATGCAGTAGAATGAAACGGCAGTGTTACTTTAGGTAACAACTATGCTGACAGAAAGAATCATAGGCAAGACATTGGGAAGGTTAATATGCAATAAAATCTGTAATATCGGGCACTGTGTCTGCACTCATAAGTAAGCCGTTTGGTCTGTTTGGTCGTTTGGGCGGCGGACGATTTGGCAGGCTAGGTGGTGGGTGAAATTGCATTAGTTGTGAGACATATCGGCAAATTACCATAGATAAGGTGCTTTATTTTCCAACTGACTGGCATCAATATTATAAATTGCACTTGACCCATCATATCGAGCAAAAGCCAATCCACATGGAAATATTTTTCTAAGCGGCCACCGAACTTTTGTCCTGCTTAGGCAATTAACGTCCATCATTGAAAGGAATTTGTCTTGGTTCATGTCGATATAAGTCAGCTAAATGAATATTTATGCAGAGTTGTTTATTTGCATGAACAACCGTCATGGGACTTCTGAATTAACCATTAACTATCATTAAAACAGGTCAATGATCACGTTATATCTTATGCCGGAAGTTTTGTCACTTTTAAATTTATGTTTTCCTTATTTGTCAAAATGCAATCATCTGCTGCAATAAATGTAACAACAAAGATTGAATATTCAAGGTGTTGTTTGAGTACTCTAGATTAAGTTCATACTTATTCTCACTGATAATAAATGTGAATGATTTATCCTTGTGATACTTTGCTGGTGCGTCAGTAGCAAGCTCGTTAATTTTGTGGAAAAATGCTGTGTGAAAATTATATTGCGTGGTGTTCCATAGCAACCCGACCGAAATATAAATATCATACGGATATACATCTTGATATAAAAGACAATTTATGTATGTTCAAATGTTATTTTGATGAAATAATCGAGGAGAAAAACACCAGACTAAAACGAGACTATTGATCACCTGTAAAATATACAATACTTTATAACGACATTAAATGAATCCCAATTGTCCAAACTGCGAACTATTCGCGTCGGATAAATGTGAAAGGTAATATGGTGCTATCTGTAGAGCAATTACTGCCTCTCCAAGAATCTGCCGTATCTGTGCTTCTTTGAGGAGATCATGATGTTGATTCGCGGCGCTGATAGTACTGACCTAAAATGCAGGTGTTTCTTTCCTCTATCTGCTTGCTTACTTATTACAGACTTTTGTTGAATATTGGGATCCCGTACAGTAATGGCGGCATACCTATCTAGTCAATAACGTGGTATTAATTACTCGAGTAAGTGTAATTAACGCGAAACACCACATTTTAAAGATGTTGTCAACCGTGTCATTGCTTGGTGTGAAATCAACGATATATTACGATGCTCTGCAGTATATAAGCAGTCAGCACTTAACCTGATGCTGTATAAACAATTATCCATTCAATAAAGAAAATTCCAACGAATAAGTGCTGACGAAAAATCCGTATGAACATTTTATTACAAAAAAAAATTCCATCAATTAAGATTTTCGTTAGCCCATATTTGCTTTTGTTAAGATTATGACATCACTTTGATTGCCAATATCGCAAGCGCTATAGTTAATTATGCGGACTACGTATATTTTCACATTTTATGTTCATACAGCACATTTAAAGCACGCACTTTGTGTACGAAGCACATACGCGTTGGTGTTTATTGTGTCTCAAACTTGGAAAAGGTGTTGATCTTTCTACATTTTACGGGGTCTAATCATAGCGATTGAATTACTCCATGACGCCCGCCATAGTTATAGGCTACTTTTAGCATTATGCAGATATAAGTACTATTCCCTAATCACAAGAAGGGCCGGGTAGAATATCCTTCCACATATCAAGGACCACTACTTCGGAAAATGTCTGCATTAGGGGCGTTTTTTAAATGTCTCTATTATTTTCATAGAAAATATTTTTGTAGTGCTTATCTTAATCATCAAAGTAATTTTATGAAAAACGGAATATATCTCATACTTGATAACGAGTCATTACTCGCCCCTGAGGTACATTGATTTTTTCAAAAAATTCTCTACGCATTCATTTAAATTCAAGATCGCACTTGCCAACAGGTGTAGTGCATGTATAACAAGACGCAGCAGATCGAGATAGGCTGATTCTGAGAACAAGATAGGCCTATCCCAACCGGATTTCCCCATAAAAACGTCCCTAGACTAATGTAGTGCTGAAAAAGCTTACAGAAAGATTGTAGATGGGTCTATCCTATTCACAGCATAATATATAAGTGGATGTTTGCTCTGTGGTTTATAGCTTTAGGCGGCCACGTTGTGGCTGGTTACTAGCCATATAGTGAGTACATTGTAACATTGAATTGTTAACGAGAACTGCGTTTGCTTGAAGCATTAGATCCACATCCTGTTACGCTAAGTATGTTATTAGAATTGTGATAGCATATTATATATTTAATTTGTTTATTGTATTAGGACGATAGGCTATTCACAAGATATTGCTTCCTTATCAGTGTACTGAAGGGCACTTCAGTTACGTGATATGTGATATGCGTCTTTTATAGAACATACAGTCAACCAATAAGATCCTGATGCCGATCTGCTGAGTCGGCTTAGTGCTGGATCAAACGATAGATCCAATGGACGACTTAGGTTGTAACATTGCGTTTTATCATTTATTCATAGCATATTTGCCTCGGGGGAAATCTCATGCAAAATTGCTCTGACCCCATCCAAATATTCACGATAGTACTTGAGCATTTAAGCATACTTTATGACAACTTTTGTTCTCGCTCTGTGATCTTCGTTTAAAACCTTATGGACCTACAATAAGAAACGGAGGACTTATCGTTTATCATAATCTGGCTCAAAGTTTGAAATTACCAATATGCTATCAAGCAGTGTAACCATCAAGTATTACGGTAAAGCTTAATTAAATAGTAGATGAGCATTTCTTAGAGTGGTGCTTATGTGACGCAGAAAGTCTTAATGTATATGCCATTCTGATCAGCATGCTTGATTACACCGAGGGTTCTTTCCGCCATGTCACGGACGATGAATGCAGCTAGATTGGAGGTAAATCAAGAAGCTCTGTGCACCAACTGCGTCAATGGGTAATGTTGTCATCTTGTAGAGTCTCCGTTACCCATGATACCAAACGGCAGAGCATACCACTTAATGATTTAATGCTCAACCTCCAAGTATACATTCTGTTTTTCGAAATTTTCCAGTTATTATGATTCAAGTTTTACATGAGATTATTGTAAGGTGAAACAAAACAAATGTTAAAACGACAATTCATATGTGCTGACATCATTCGTTTCATGATTTATAAGGAGTAGTATTTGCGGTCAATTACCCGCTTTAGATGCAAACACCTTACCCAGTGTCAGCACATGGTCGTACGTTCAACTCGTGACCATTGGGCAAACTCTTTGTGGCAACAATGGGTGAAAGAATGAAGGATAAATATAGTCGGACAAACAGTAGCAATGTTTGGATTGGATTGTTAAGTTTGATTTTACACAAATTTGATTAGTAGAGCAGCTTATTAACATTAATATAGACCATAAGATGAGTAGTAAATTAACGTCAACAAAATTTACCTCTCAGATAGTCCACTGCAGGCTGCATGCCCACCAAACGCGATGTTCAACATATAACCAACTATCTAGAAGTTATCAGCACAGATTGGTCTTACATTGCCACAAAAAGGCATATCTTTTATGCTCATATCTCATGTAATAATATCTTTTATTCTTTGAAGGGAGGAATGATCTTGCTGGTTTTCTTTATGATACAATGGTTTGTACAAATGCCACCTGGCCAGTTATTATTACGATGCTCTGCACATACAAGTTTAATGCAAATATCAACGCGTATATGGAGCTCATAAAGCTGAGATGAATTAATCCATGATATGACATCTTTTCACACCTCTCACAAACTAACAACGATTCATTATACCTCATAAGGATAAACTGTAATGTCATGCTTTGATTACTATTTGTATCTATTTATAGTAACACCAAATCAATTAATCAACAAATACCCCATACACTAACTCAGACACACACACTCATAAATCAACACGCAAGCAATCGCACATAAGGCTGGTGTTCGTTCATGGTTTTCTTCTCATCCGTATTGAGGGATGATCCTATTGTTGTTACGCAAATCATAAGCAATGGCGAATCATTTTGCTGGTTAACACGTTATGGTTCAATTCCCATCTGTCTATACACAGTTGCTTTCTGTTGTGTTTCCATTTGGATCCGTCACGAGATATGCTACCGCTACGACTGCTTAAACCAGTACAAAGGCATGGCTTCTCTGAAGCATTTACATATACACTTTTGAACATAAGTTAGCCCACTGTTTGTATGGTTTATGAACATATCCATAGATTATTTACGGTTGTCAGATAAGACAGTCATACCAATGCTGGAAACCTAGTTAAAGAGCGGTGCAATAACCGTAGGAATAAGCAACACGCTTCTAAGCAATTTATTTTCAGCTAAAACGCAGATGACACGTGCTCTTCCCGCGTCTGCTGCATTTATTACCGCATTAACGACACTGCAGAGAAAAAATCACTAAGACTCGCCCTGTACATTGGTAGGCATTACATCGCAAATAACGATTCCTAGTTAGTGGCTGATCCCGAGAAGAGTATTTTTCATTGTTTGAAATATTGTTCAAAAGCGCCCTACATTTAGTTAGCAAACCAGCGTTGATAGACACTCTTGGTCATTCCTACGATGAAAACAAAGCTCTGAAATATGATGGCAGATATTATAGTTATCACTTGAACTCAAACGTTCAAAACAATAATTAGCCCTATTTATTCACACTTAAGAAGATTCAGCAATTACTTTTATTTACTCAAATACTTAATTATTTAATATTTCGTTGTTTGTGGTGTGTTGTAACTGTATCAATAAATAAATGTCAATGTTGCGGGACAATAATTGCCTGGTACATGGCAGGCTGGCTATTGGTGACAGCGCCGCGCAAAATAAAAGTTTGTGTTAACAATTCTATCTCGTTTGTTCAATACAAATTTTGATTTAGAGAAGCACTATTCAATACGCAAAAGATTCATAAAAGTGACTGATCGGTGAATATTGATAGATGGTTTGTCATCTTGCAACGGCTATATTTTCACAGAGTGATATTATTAGACCCTTATTTTGGTGAGAGCTTGGAGATTGTCCAGATACCGTTGATGGCTGTTTCAATAATTCATCGGGGATATTTCCTCCAGAGAACAGCGCCAAATCCTCACAATCAGCCATGATATGTCGAGTAATATAGAGGCAAATATTAAAACACCATTGTCCAATTAATCTGCAACAATATCTAATATAACTTGATATAAGGTTGTTTTTGCTCGGCGATAAATCGCACAGATTGAACTTGCCATCAAAGTGTTTATCGTTATGAATCCAAGTATTAAAGGGGCAATACCCCTGAATGAATCAATTTGTCCTGTAGATTAGAAACATCTGGTTTCTACTCAGACGAGGATATTTGCGGTCGCCACTCGGCAATGTTGTGCGAACTCTCAATCAGCCGTCAGGCTGTCATGTACTTATGCTTTGAAGTTGCATGTCAATTTAGTCACTTCCGGTCTCTTTTGTTCCCCCCTTGACGTTGAGTGTCATTACAGTGAATTCAAAAGGATTTCGAAAGTCATTTTCAGTTTGCAAACACATTTACGGGGATTGGGAAATGATGATCAATCATTGTTTCGGTGATCCTATTATCGCATTGACGTTACGATTCACGCCAATGTCGACTTAATGCACCTTTGATAAAAGCAGCAATGTGTCGGTCTTTTAGACAAATGTATGTTATTGATTCCGATATAAACCGAAAACTCAGCTAAATAATCACGAAATGCCAAAGAACGTAACCATGTAGCACATAACACAAAGCTTCCGGTATACATTATAGTGTCAATTACCGTAGCACATTGATGCTGTTTTGCGCACAAATAAATGAATAGATAATGATTTAAAACTACGAATAAAATAAACATACGATGCATAACAAAACATCGTAGAAATCATTCCCATATATCTGACTCTAAACTCCAATTTACCCCGTCTCGCTTCTCAAAATAGACAACTCTACTGCCGGAAAAAGCAATATGTAGGAAATGGTTATTAGGAACTTGACGTGGAGTAACAAGGCATCAGCAAAAGTGAATGTGTGCATGCCAATATTACATAGGTAGATAGAATAAAATGTTTCCATTAAAATGTGCCATTTTCCTTTTCCCATGAGCAGACAAAACGTAGTGATTGACGGTCACAAAGCAAACTTCTATATGAGTGCTGGCCAAGGGCTATAATCAGATAGTGTTAGCTTTTCCAATATGTCACAAAACACCTGCATGCGATTCTGCTGGAAATGTAAGCGAATCTGCATTCATATGAAACCAATTTCCGAAGGCTTGTAGCAACACAAGTGACTGATGGTGGGAATGTTTACCGTGTTTAGCTAATATACCTCGTGAGATACTGTTCAGGTTTAACTTGGGCATAATTCCTAATCCTAGTTGTGAAAATGGTAGCTATCTTTTCACCGTTGATCGACTTATTGGGAACATTTGCGAGTTGACTAATGCAATTGGCTTCAGTATGGCGTCCCTGTTATGCTACCATTACAGAGCTTTATAGCTGGCAGAATCACTGAGAGGCATACAGAATATTTACAGTTGCTGATACAACTGCCTCAAATTTCACGGCGTCAGGAGTAAAATAGCCTAATCGCACATTTAGCTTTGATTTCACACCAGAATTCGATCGTGCCACATGCTGTTGGTACTGTTTAACACTACACCACATTTCGATGCACATTCCTCGCAGGCTGGAACAAAAAGATATCCAATCGTAAGCTAAATTAATGACACTGGTACGCAGAAGAACGATATGGCAAACTAAAGAAGAATACTCAAGAAAATTGAGGAGCTATCTCTTTTTGCGTACATAATGATCAACTTGTTACGACGCACGAATTTGATATACATCTCGTCGTATCTGGTGCGAATCCATTTGCCATACGTTTCACAATATTTAGTGTACCTTAACTGGCCGACGCGTTCAGCACGTGGTTTGTTTTCCAAACCCGCTGTTAGGCTAATACGCCATATAATACGTTCTGCCTTGACTGAAATGCAGTGACTGAATAGAAAAATCGAGAGTTATCTATAATTTAAGAGAACACTTGTGACTACAGCATTTGCGTGCATATTGTGTCCATACATCAAAAGAATTTCATTGATCATTCTTGCCAGGGCCAAATATGCATATAATTATAGATATCAGAGGGATATTTAAAAAATGCACGGCTGGAGGAGATTTGGCTATTTGGAGAATGCAGTAACAAGTACCAAACATGGGTGTGCATCTTGGTTCAACGAAATGATAGTTCTGAAAAGTAAGCCTTAGTGACCATTACCTTGATGATGGATCACCCCGGCAATGCCATATATGGTCTCCTTGACAACAGTCAACACAATAAACGACAGACAGATAACTAGCAGTATAGTGTGAACGATTGAAAAGCAAGGCTATATAGATTTGGTCGTCAACCTTGATCAATTTACACACACAAATGTCGTTGGCAAGCATAAATCATTGAATGTTTCACGAAGCGGGTTTTGGTATTCAAGGTGTGTAGTGATAATAGGAGACAATTCGATTGGATTAGTGAAATTTGATTCATACCCCAAAAAAGATAAGGAGGTAATTAAAGTGCCGTGGCATCTATGTGTTCTGCTTACCACTGTTTTGATAGCAAGTGATAACTATCTTGATTAAAGATAAAGGTACCGTTTATTTAGCTATTGGAAAACAACGAAAATCAAAAGGAGGAAAGTATATGGATCGTAATTTCAAAATATATACGTCTAGGTATGAATTTTACCTGATTATGTATGCAGCATTATTGTTTGTATATATTTGAGTCTAATCAAGTATTGAATGTTATATTGAACAGTCAGTCCGGGCCAATAAATGTATCAATGCAATGAAATCAAACAGCAAATCAGCATTTTGGACGCATGGAATTTAGTCACCAATATGTTACTTTTATTTTGAAAGTAAAGTAAAATCGGAGTGCCCAATAGGGATGGGGAAACACTAACGTGATTTATGAACCAATAAGTGTCTGACGTCAATCGCACTGCTGACGGACAATCAGATATGGAAGATTGATAATAAATAACAGGATACTGGCAGCTTATTTTCCGATTAAGATAGATATGACATGCTTGATGTGCATCCAATCAAGATATATGGGCAATGTGATGATGACAAATACCCCGATGAATTGTACTCATTACGGTGCAACTTTACTTGTGATTGCGCCACACAACAAAGCCTAAATAGGCACTTTCAATATACATCCGACATTGACATTGAAATGGATGAGTTCCGCTACTCAGCTGGCTTTTGTGCTCAATCAACAAAGGAACTGGATGAAAACAGCATGAAGCAATGCATCATGTTAAGTGATGCTATTAGCAGCACGGATGAACAGCATTTATACCAGCGTCATGCTTTTAATAATACAATGAGCGGCTATTGCACTCTGATCCATCGACTAAACAATTGACCCAGATGAGCCTTGGCTGTAAATGCTATTCAACAGAACGATTTGATATGCACTATTATGTAGATGCAATATCATTTCTGAGATATTCACGGGCGAATATCTTAGAAATGAATCATGGCCGAGATAATGATGCGAGGCTGGAAACCGAAAGTACTGTTTATTGACAGAAATGTTTTAGCTGCCTGATGCCACATGTGGTTGAATACCAACAAAAGCACCATTGACTATTGCAAACATGTTGCCATTTCAATTAGTAAACGCTAGACCATTAAAATCGTTTATTCCGACGCAGATCCTGTTTGGCTTCCAAATCAGTTGTTTTAAGCAGGAGTCATAAAAACATCGCTTAGGGCCTCGGTAGTCGGTGAGGGAAGTAGAGAAATCACCTTTGAGTTGTAGCTTCAAGCACAGCACAATCATATCCACTGTAATAGTATTACAGAGATCGGTTAAGGTATAACAGTGTGCAGAATTTTCCCAGTTTTACAGCCAGTTTATAATTATGCGGAGACAATAATACAGCCGAAAACGGTATTCTAAGAAGCGAAATGGTGGTTATTTAGCTCAGATATGTCTCATTCCATAGTTGTCTTTTGGAAATCGTGTTTTCAATTGTTAGAGTATGCTACAACTATGGAATATTAATCTACATAGAAGCAACACTTATAAAGAACAATTCAGAATAAGAGGCATCTTATATCAAAATAGCAAACGCTAAAATAGGATGTGTGATATAAAAAACAAATGTTTTACCACATCTGCCCGTACATATTTTGCTGAGTAGAATTCGAAAGGATTTTGATCTTCATCACCGGTTGGCAAGCACCTTTACGGTAATGGGAGATCAACGTTGCTGTGATTATATTCTTGCCTGTTTAATGCACACAACGAACAATGTGTGCTGTGGGGTATCTCCTTATACGGTCGACCCAGTCCATGTTATCTGATATATGACGAGAACATTGGCGTATCAACGCACATTAGATATTGCCGATGGTTGTCTGTAAGACAAACGTATGGTATTGATTCTAACCTTCGGATGAAACCGAAATAACAGCAACAGAAATACCACAGAGGATTAGATATGGCAAGACGCATTAGCGTATCGCCAGAAATGTCATGCACTAACTATACAATGCGTATTAACAGTGCTGAAAAAGGCCTTCTGGATATATGTGCTGCGGTTTTTATGTTACCCAAGGCATGCCGTGATATTTTGAAAGTTGTTGATTAGTCAGCATGGCACCCATGTGGAAGTCTTTTGCAAGTACTTATTCACAAATTCAAAACATATGGAAAAAGAACCCGCTAAGAAGCCTTCCAACGTTGCTCCAATCATTGAACATTGTCGATTTATCCCAGAGTCTCATTCGGGGATCCTTGTCACACGGAATTCGCAAAGCATTTGTTGCAAACAAAACTGTATAGTTGTTACTGGATAAGGACAGTGGATGGCCTGCGTTGCTGTCGTACAATGACGTCTGACGTTCTCTTATTAGTGACGAGAATGTCCCCTTATGTACCACCGAATATATCAGCAAATAATCGGTGAATGGGTTGACAAAATCTTGGTGAAAACTATCATGTGTCAGATTGCTTGGGAAATAGTCCTTAGTGCCCCAAATGATGCACGTGTTCCACGTGCGTGCGCGACATTGTCAGAGAAATCAATGCATAATGATGAGTTTGAGATGATAACACTGCTCAATTAATTCCGGTTGGTAACGCCACATCTGTTTAGTTTTGCTGTTCGTGCCGCCTTTGCGCCATATCAACAGCAGAAGTACATGTATCACGTGTCTTTGGCGAACTGCAGCCCCAAAAGCCACCAAACCATCAGACATCTCATGTTGTCTTGCCTGTTAATAATTTAAGCAAGGTCATAATTGTCACAAATCATTATTGTCAGATAAGACTGGAGTTTGTGCAATCCCAAGGAACATCTGGTAAAAGCGCTTTTTTTGGTGTATGGTGTGCAGTCTACGAGACCCTCTAACCATATGACAGGTGTTGGGGCCCACTGTGTTTGCGCCAGTGGCCAGTTGAATATTTATGGCTTTAACAATGAATGCTAGGAGAAATAGGTGTCATGGCAAAGATTGCGTTCGATTAAAATATCACTGATGAAATAAATAGCGGAAGCAAAACCATTGGCACTATTGGGCCATCGTTATACTAGGCATTACGAGTGTGTATAGTTTGTCATTAGGACAACTGTAATCGACATCGAATCACTTGCTTTGTATTTGGCAATGCATGGCGTGTATGCTGTCATCCATTGGTGGTATGACCATATATTGCAGTGGTCATATTGCCAACAAAGATATGTACTTCCAACCATTTCTACTGACTGATCTATTCTCCAATAAGAGTAAGCGACGCTAGATGGATAGTGTATTTGCAAATAGTTACAATACTAAAACATCTCCTTTGAAATCCTACAGACACAAAACAGTCAGATTATTGATTTAGTAGAAATTGCTAGCTAGTAGAGTAGCTTAAATCAACAGAAATAACATAATTCAAACGTACTTAATAGTTGTTATGTGCACACAGTTATCAAGGTTCAAGAAGAAAATGCAAATTTGCTGACTAGAAGGCAATTTAAACGAGGGCGAGTCACGTGTTGACAAATAAATAATAAGAAATACATAACAAACCAATCAGCCAACAGCAATACAATTGACGTGGCAATCAAAGAAATAGGAATAATGGAGAAAAGAGAAGACCTGTCGCACTACAAATGACGGAATGCTGAGGCAGTGATTGAGGAAGTCAGTATGTAAACAAAAACGTTCGTTAATGCATAGAGAACAGAGTAACCACGGAAGTTAAAATAGCTTACCCTGTCATAATGTTGACTGTTTATTGACAGTGTTCTATAGGCCATAAAAACTCACGTAAGCTTTTTCCATATAAATATTTGCAAGTGTTAGATCAACAAAATAAATGTAAGAGACCCTGCAAACTGCAGACCAATTTCGGAACTTTGTGTAGATATTTTGTAGCTAGCGTCATTGCATCTGACCACCATCCTAATTCAGAAAGAGGTGACCTCAGTGAACAAGAGCGAGTTTACACAGAGCAGAGACAAATTACTATTGGCAGGTAGTGTATAAGATGATAGTTAGTAATGCGTGTATAGCATATTGTGGTATCAGTTTCGTAACATATACAATGTTGTTCCCCGTGCATAGTTGGCAAAGCCATGGCCAAGTTTGGGACGGACCATTGTTTCAATTGCCTAAGCAGAGAGATTTCAGAGAAATAGTCCAATGGCGAAGATGCGGCACACAAAAGATGCCAAGGCGATTCCTTTGCTTCCGGCACATTCTGTCTGACCATTACCTCTCTGAATGAGATTATATATTGAAGATGTAATTAATTGGGCAGAGGTGGGAATCGACGCCAGCCATTATGCAGCGAGCACAGGACAATATGACTCAAACAAATGTGCACAATAGGGCTATCAGAATGTACCAAGGTTGTACCAAATGTACTTTGAGGACGAAAAGGCACGCTATCTTAACCTGTTTGGCAAATTATCCCTATCACAGTTATTTGTAGTATAAACAAAAACACGAGTGGGTCTGTATTAATCGAAATTACCACTGCCATTCACATGGTGTACAATTTTCTTATACAATCAATATCATACATATTTCCATCAAAAACACTCGTAGTTATTCATAGACTTGCAAATGTCAAAACAAATATTTTCAGCTTGTGTTTGCGATAACATCTGTGTGAAAGCTGCGACAACGTTGAAATGATTATACAAATAGCGTGTTATAGAGATGTTTGATTATATGTCAATACCAATGTGTCTCTCATCCGAAATGTGATCACAAATCGTTGGTAATAGGAACGTAATAGCGACGTCTATTGCTATTGCGTCACATCCTGACAATTTCCCAAGATGCACACTTGTTCTGATATGGACCACTACATACTACTTGCCATTTTAGAGACATATATATTTAAGCCACCACTCACCACTAAATTGAACCGCTGCAATCGCTTTCTTAATCAACCAATTCGAGTACAGCAAGCATGTTTGCGTCTAGAAAGTGCTGCTGCGGAATGGCACTTAACATGAAGCCAAGTGCATTAATAGGCAATGGTGTTATTTGTAAATATTACTACATTTGATGACTACGTTCTTACTAATTAAGTTTGTAACAATTTAAACGCAACAGATCTAGATGACGTAAGGTATAGATACCGTTATAAGTATCATTCGCCAATCTCTCTCATCTAGGAACAACTTGTCGTCGTAATACTGATCGTTGTTTTTTGTCAAGGAATTGGCTATCGAATTTGGTTGTTTTTTGTCAAGGATGGGCTATCAAATATTTTCATTGCATTTTTACTTAATTTCAAAAGTGATCTTACACTGAACAATATATATCCATTTCAATCACAATTTGTTGAATGTTTCATCTGATTAAACAACTAGATAAGGTAAAATATAATAGTGCGTGATAGTGCCCATCAACAATAAACTCATCATCGTGTTCGGAAGACACTTGAGATGTTGCGGTTGTTTGAGGTCGTGCAATCTAATATATGACGCTAACTATTCAGTACCAAGGTCAATTCAATCTATTAATGACGGGAGCGATTGCAGCGATGGTGCCTGTGCAAACCTTACTCTAATAGTGCTCACCATGGAATGTCGACTAACAGCTACATAAATAGTACCTAATTAATGGAGAAAGAGAAACAACTAGGACATCTCCATTCAAAAGGTTGTACAGTGCATATGCGATGTGTCGTTTTGGCAAACGATTAATGGTTCATATGCATTTGCAACGTCATACTTGAGCTGTATGTGCAATGTCAATGATATCACTTGTAATGAATGTCGATTATTCTGTACCCATAGAACTTATCTGATCCACTGTGTGCTATTGGGTTACGCCCAATAACGAAATTGATCAAGCACGTTCTCTTTCAAGCGGCATGAGTGAAGCGGGCCATCGTATTGGTTGAGAACCATTGGCTTAAGTAGAAACATGGCTAATTAAGTAATATCGAAACATATTTCTTTTGCGCGACCAATTTTTACAGGGATAAGTATGGGTTTTATGTCACAATCAGCCAGCCACCAAAATGTTTACACATCAGTTTTCATTCGCATACGAATTGACTATGGACTCGTTGAATTCACCATTCATTGTCATTACCACAGGTTAAATATACGCTGATAATAGCGTTATACATAAATACCGATATTTAAGTTTTTTCTGTAAGTGGTGACCTCAATGGTCAAAGTGTAACTCGCATCTCGGATAAACGTGCTTGCAACAGAGTGAATACACGAGGTATTGCTTGAGTAGTCAGGATTTGTGAATTATTAATTCTGATAACAAATGTGCTGTATTAATCTCCGTCATGCTCTGCTTGTGTTAGAGCAGCAAGCAGGACAATTTTTGGCACGCTGCTGTGCAAGCTATAATTAATATTGAGTTGTAAAATATCCAAAAGCAGGCATGTAAAAATATTGTGTCCAATAAGATATATTCTAGGTGTTTTTGGGGTGTTTATCATAGCGCCTCGACAAGCGGTGCTGATCCAGAGAGTTGATGCCCACGGAAAAATTCACACCTCCCTCGCCCCCAATAGATTGTTATTTTAATATAGTCTTTAGCGCAGAAATGGTATATATAGCGCATCAACTGACGCGATCGTGACCCAAGATGGCAGACTAACCCTATTGCAGGGCTGTCCTGGAAAGACGGTTCACAAGCAATCGATTTATACAAAGTAGGCAACCCGATTTATCGGCCTCAGAACACATTGAGTCCAATAAAGTCGACACGTCTGTGGAAGTCAGTTTCGTCTCCAATGACACTATCTGTCGCGAGTAAAACTGATCATGTGTGATAGCGACATCAACGTGGGAACTATTTACGGGGTATTTATTTGAACGGCACAATGCAGTCAACTGTAGAACAGTTACTGCCTTCCACCTAAGCTACCATATCTTAGTTTTACTCATCACAATGACACTTTAATGACTGCTTTCCCCTAGGGGCCATTATATGACGGTAGTCACTCAACAAACAGGAGGGAAATAACACCAATCAATATTGTACATTTCCAAGACGTCGAAGAACAGCTAGTTTGGTTAAGATGATACCCAACATCCTTACTTGGTTCGTTCCTTCAAAGACGTTGCTGTTCTTTGTGTGAACACCAATCGGAAGGTTGCTCATTTCCTGGTGATCTCTCCGCAAGTTATGCTGCCTATATGCTGGTTACGACATATTACACCAGCAACTGTGGGAAGCGGAACACAAATAAATCGATGTGGTATCATATCTCTAGGTTTTAGATATATCATGGTTCGACCAAGATAATAAACTAGTCAAGAATGTACTTGCCCGTGGCAATCCCCAAGCAGGTTACATGACCTGATCAGGGTTACGTTTATCGAGCAGTTATTTATTTCGGCATCAATTAATTCGCGTATCACACAAGCTGTACCATTTGAATTGATACCAGCAGTGGCGATCTTTATCATTGTTAATACGCTCTACATTACAGTATCCACAATCAAATGCAACAACGGCCCCAGCAAATGAATTAGTGGCGTATGGTCTCCATTAAGTTTTTTACATGCTCATAACCGCATCTCTGGTGGCGGAGAACTACATTTGCGTCCTAGTGAATGATCTCGATATGCACTGAATGTAAACTTGATAGAAATCACTGGTGTCGTACTAATAAGCAATGTAAAAAAGTAAATTAACAGACCACAATTTTAACCAACAGCAGAGCACATATCCTGAGTGCCGGAAGATTCTCTGAACTTCACCACTTACAGCCAAGTATTACAAAAAGAATGCGCCCAAGGAGGAGAAATTCCAAAACAAAATACAAAAAGTGGGGGAAGAAACAACGTGGCAGACATTCTACAATATCAACATATGAGGACCGCAAAGGTTGGCAATGTGAGAGCTGTGACAAATTATTCAAACAAACTGACATTAAAATGGTAGAATGTGACTAATGTGAATCAAAGCACTGCAATAAATGTCTTAAAATAACAGATGCTACCTACAAGGCCATAGGAGGAAGAGAAGGTTTTGTTGGAAAGGCACAGAGAGCCATACGTGATGAAAAAGAAATTGAAACGTGGTGCATAAGTTTCCTAGTAAATTTCAGAAATGAGACCAATTTGACTCAATTCAAAAACAGCTAAACGTAATAAGTATAGCTCTATGTGCAACCAACGCTTCCGCAGGAAATCAGACCCACAAAACAAACCCCGTACCACAAAACATCGTGTTTAAAGTCTGCGAGAGTCTGAAGGATAGTTAAGAAAGCGTTACCAACTGTGTAGTTATCAGAGTCCCCAAATCAACCATTAAGTGTCACCAGAGGTCACAGTCTAAACATCAAGAAATTACGTCCACATCTTGATTTCAGAAAAAGCTTTTTCACCCTCAGATATGCAGACCAGTGAAATAAACTATCAGAAAATGTGATCAGCGTCCATCGATACAATCTTTTGAATGTCGTTTGGACAAATACTGGAATAATTAATCGCTAAAATATGACTACAAAGAAGATATAACAAGATTGAACATTCTAGATGACGTTCTATAAAACTGACATGGATCTGACGTTAGAGGCGTAAGTAATGCCTAAAGTCAGATATTAACATTACATTACATTACATAGAAATAGTGTTTTACCGGGTGATAGTAATAAATGGTGACAATGCGAATGTAAACAGATGGCAAAGACAACTCATTTTATCAACGTTCGTATGCAGTTCTGCATTGCTGCTTGGTTTGTTCTTGGCCCATCTTGTTTAGTAGGTGGTAGGAAATTCCTCCAATAATGGTAGCTTTGATGTTTATATGCTCACATATGATGAGGTTTTTGTGTGCAGCCCTGTAAATCTATACTCTATGTTTATAAAACCGCAAAATATGCGATACTGTAGTGTTTTTTGTGACAGCCTGTCGTAGTTACTAAGTAGCACTAATTATCATGAAGAATTATTTTTCCTTTCAAGCACGGCCACAGAGCATATTCGAGTACCCCTGGTGCATTTTTGTCTCCATTTGTAAAAGTCAGTATTCGTTACCACTTACTGATCTGATGATCAAATAGACATTAACATAAGCAAAAAGTAGGCAAGTAGGCCGAAAAAGCGGTTGTAATAACCAAGTTTATACAAAAGGCAAACTTAGCAATCGTCTCTTACAGTGTGCAGTGGTTATGCCAAGACAAATCTTGAAAAATATACGTTTGGTTCTTTATTCTATAGTCAAAAGTGTTTTACTCACAATACTGAAAATTGGCCGCTTGTCCGGTTAACTGTACTTATTCAACTTAATTAAATAATGCAACAACCTGATATATAACGGAGCAGATAAGATCCTCTAACAATGAAAACTCTTATGAGTCGCCCCATGGCTGAATAGCAATTATAAAACCAACTGGCGAGTGTTTTGACCTTTTACATCAATGGTTGCTATTGAACGCTTACATAAACCAACTATAGACCAACATACATCTATTAACCGTTAACCGATCGTATTGTGAGCATTTATCTGGTTGCCACAATATAGCCGTATATCCATCAGCAGCAGTAGTCAATTGGTATTACAAATAATATTATGCACATAATTATCAGCGGTGTGATTCTGTTCCCATTTGCGCCACGCCAACAGCAATACATGGGTGTTATGACGTATCGTGGAATATTGTGCGGTCCATACAGGCAATACTATCGTGTTATCACAAACTCGGTAACTAATCAGAAACTTAATGTAATTCTTAAATGAGCAGCAGCGGCGCTGCAGCTTTTAGTATTTATACACTACTGGTGCTTACCAATTATTGCAACCGAACTGGCACTATATAATCAGCATGAGATGCAACAAGGAAAAAAGCCATTTTGAAGGGCATGCTGTGGATATGTGATATGTTGTTATGATGAAAAATTAATGTGTGCACACGTACAACTCACTGGCATCCTTCAGAACTTTGGGCTTGAGTAAATTTGATAACATCATATAGCACCTTTTCAACTATAACCCACAGAGATTTCCATTCATGTGCTAATGTTAATTGCCATTCCCGATTATATATTCTTCATTTATAGTGTCTTAATCTCATTTAGCTATTGAATTCTGCCCGATACCGACAAGGATTATGTTGGTGCTCGTCTCTAAGGTCTAAAATGAGTTTGGTTATTTGGTAAGTTGGATCGCGTTTTATGCACTATCTTTTTTCCAGCAGAATGAGGTAATGGGTTATAAGTGAATGAAAAGCAAGGGTGAACATTGAATCAATTGTGCGAAATGTCGGCAAATAACCATAGATTATGCGACGCTTTATTGCTTAATATTTTCCAACTGATTGGCAGTGAAATCAACAATATTTAAAGCAAATGTAATGTAATCACACAATGAATATCACTTGCTCGCACATTGTCGCGTTGTATCATGGTGCACAAGGTTTTTGAAAAGCGTGTAAAGGTATTTACACCTCGTGCGATTAAAAAATGCTCTTAACAACGTTGTTAAGTATATAAGCAATCAGCACTTAATCTTATAATGTGTAAACAATAATCCATTTGGTGCATTCGCAATACTCAATAAGAAAACTCTAGCGAATTAGTGCTGACAAAAAATCTGTATGAACATTTCCTTTCCTTTTCATTCATCCATATTTGTTTTTGCTAAGGTTATGACGTCACTTTGATTGCTAATATCGCATGGGCTATCGTTAATTTTATGGACTATGTACTTCCCATTTTTTGTTCAAACAACACCTTAAAAGCAAGCACTGAGTTTGCGAACCACATCTATTGACGTTTATTGAGTCGGAAAAGGTGTTGAAGAAGGGCCACACATCATAGACCACTACTTGGGAATTTCTGCATTAGGGCCGTTTCTTAACAATCTCGATAATTTGTATGAAAAACATTACTATAGGGCTTATTTTGATTTTGGAATATTATTAGATGCGTTGGGTGGATTGTTCGTTCCGTTTCCCTCATGCATTCACTGAAATTCAAGATTGCACTTGACAACAGTTGCAGTGTAAAAAACGAGGATTTCTTTTTATGAACGTTTACATGTGTTACAAGGAGCTACAGATCGAGATATGCAAACCGGATTTCTGAGAACAAGATAGGCCTATCCCAACCGGATTTCCCTTTGATAACGTCCCTTGACAAACGAAGTGCTGAACAACCTGAAGAGAGAGTGCGGATGGGTGGATTCATTGCATGGCATAATATATGAGTGGATGTTTTACTTTGTAGTAATAGTTTCTGACGGCAATGTTCTGGCTGGTTACTGGCCAGATAATATGTGCATTGTTACATTGTGTGCATAAGAGTAGCAGACTGATGAAATGCAGCAACATTTTCGATGACTATGTTATGCTAAATATTTTACCAGAATTGTGCTGGCATATATATTCAATTACTTTATTGCATTGGGACGCTAGATGTTCATAAGACCATTGTACTTAGACCATTGTATGACATCTATTTGCTTCCTTATTGGTTCACCAAACTGCACTTAATTTACCTGGTATGTAATAAAGGTCTTCAATGGAACATATAGCCAACCAATAAGATATTTATACATGTGCTGAGTCGGCTCTGGGCTGGATCAAATGATAGATCGAATGGACGACACAGGCTGCGTTTATATTTTATTACTAGCCGATTGGCCTCGGGGGAAATGTAATGCAAAATGGGGCTCTGACCCCATCCAATTCCTCAAGATTGCGCTTAAGCATCTTAGCATAGTTTATCACTCCATGAGGAATCCGAGACCTTCATTTGAAACCTAATAGACATATACTAATAAATCGAGAGGCTTAACGTTTATCCGAATCTGCTACGCGTGGCTCAATATATGGAATAACATAACGGTAGTAGCAATAGGTTACAGTACAACCGCCGAATGTCACATTCAGGCTTAATAAAATAGTAGATGAATATTTCTTAGAGTGGTTCTTATGTGACGCAGGAAGTCATAATATATATGACATTCGGATCAGCATGTTTGATTTTACCGAGGGTCCTTTCCGCCATATCACAGACCATGAATGCAGCTAGACTGGATGTTTTTTAAGAAGCCCTCTGCATAAATTGCTTCATTGGGCAATGTTGTCACCTTGAAGTGCTTCCGTTGCTCATGATATCAAACAGGGCAGCACGCCACCTAATCTGAAATCGACCGTATGGCACAGAAACCAAAGCGTTTATCTTACAACTTGGTCTGTTTTTGAATGGGACATTTTGATGCTTTAAGAGGGAAATATACGGTCTACTAATATTATGGTGTATGGAGGAAAAATCTTGGTGCCGCATCTAAAGCAAGGTAATAGGTCACGAGAAACATTGCCAAGCACTTGTTATTCGTGCAACCCTGTTGACGTTGTTATGTTATGTCCAAATAACTATATTGAGAAACACACACACGAGGACGACACCATGTAGACCGGAACAGAACTGTCTTTATTCTTAACCACCATCCAACACATGAAGTGCACGTTATGATTTTTAGTGAGGGCTTCATAATGCAACATCCCCCTTCTTTTAAGAAATCATCAATGACAGACATTATGTTAGTTGCTTGTCTGCAGTCACAAACAAAAACGTAGCAGTCTGCCTGTTACAATAAAATGACATACAATTTAAGTCTAGTCCCAAGTTGACAATACTATCTGATTCTGCTACAATATGAATATGTATTTAGATTAAATATCTTCTATGAGACGACGTGGAGGCATGACATTTCGCTTGGGACGTGGTGTAGGTATTGTAGTATTTCCACTTTTCTGTATCGCAGGTGAGGAGACTGTTGCGTTGTGATTCACTTTACTAGTAGGTGTGGAGATGGGATCAGGTACGGGGCTATCCTGTGTTGGCTGTAGAGTAGGTGGGGCAACTATGGGTGCAGCTGGTGGTGACGGAGTTGGGCTTGTGTAAGTGTCAGTGGCTATGGGTCGAGGTCGTAGCAATATTCTGTTGCGTTTTAGAGGGCGACCTGTCGTGCGGCATAGCACTGTATAGGAACGTGGTTCGGGGCCAATTCCAATAACCTTTTACCGGGGAGCCAGTTTTTACGTGTCACATCCTGGTAGTAAACGGGCTGGTTGATGTCAAGCTCATCAAGGGTTTTGCTCTGGCTGTTGTAACGCATTTCAGATTTCTGATGGGCTAGCTGTCTAGCTGCAGTTATGTCATGGGCGTTGCCTTGATGGTAGACTGGTAGGTTGAAGTTAATTTTCCTTTGGAAAATGAGTTCAGCTGGTGAGGGGATTTTAGGGCCTAAAGGGGTTGTTCGATACACAAGAATAGCTTTGTCGGTTTCCTCAGGTGACTTCTTAATGAGGGCTTTCATGCTCCGGACCATGCGTTCAATAAAACCGTGTGAACGAGGATGGTGAGGGGAGCTGGTGACATGAGCTATTCCATAGTTGTTTGTCATTGCCTGGTAAGCACTGCCTATAAAACTGTGGACCGTTGTCCGAGATGATGGTGTCTGGACAACCAAACATTGAAAATACATGACTGGTAATAGCAGCTACGTGACGGCTGGAAGTGTCACGTCCAAGGCATTCAACAATCGGGTATTTCGAGTGGTAGTCTGCTATGATGAGATAGTTCTCATCATTCAATGTGAAGAGATCTGAGCCAATTGTATGCCAGGGATATGGTGGAACGGTTGTCATAACGGGTTCCATTGGCTCTTTACTCTGCGATGCCTGGTGCTTTTGACAAATGGCGCATTGTGATATTATGCCCTCGATGTCAGAGTTGATCCCGGGCCAGTACACGCTACCTCTAGCGCGCATCTGACAGCGGATAATCCCTTGGTGACCAGTGTGGATGTCAGTTAGATATTGGTCATGGAGGATCTCTGGGATCAGCAGTTGACTTCCCTTCAGAATGAGACCATTTTCAATGCTTAGTTCGTCTCGGAAAGGCCAATAAGGATGAATGCTGTGGTGGACGTCTCTTTGGCGTCCGGGAAATCCTTGGATAATGTATTTTGACAGGCGATTGAGTGTCTCGTCATTTGTTATTGCTTCACGAAGCTCATCGAGTCGTCTGTTGCTGAATTGAACGAAGCATACCTTAATATTCAGTTCAATGTGCTCATCAGCACTAGACTTTGGGAGTCGAGAAAGGCTGTCCGCTAGAATCATCTCTTTGCCAGGTCTGTATTTTATCTCGTAGTCATAGCGTTGCAACCTCAACAGCATACGCTGCAGACGGGCTGGGGCAGATGTGAGTGCTTTGGCTGAGATCATCTCCAGTGGACGGTGATCTGACTCGATGGTAAATGGTTTGCCGTACAAATATGTGTGAAAGCGTTCTGCTCCAAATACACATGCAAGTAGCTCTCTTTCTATGTTTGCGTACCGCTTTTCGGTGTCAGACAAACTTTTTGAGGCAAACGAGATTGGGCGACCATCTTGAATGAGTGCGGCGCCGAGGGCTTCTTGACTCGCATCAACTTGCAATACAGCTGGCTTGGTTGGATCAAAGTATGAGAGCAATCCAGCTCTACTAATGAGCTGTTTGAGTTGGCTGAAAACTGCTTGATGCTCTGGATGCCACTGGAATTCAGAGTCCTTCTGTAGTAGCTGTCTCAATGGTCCTGTAACGTTACTCAGCTTAGGGATATACGGAGCAAGGTATGTGACCATTCCAAGGAATGACTGGAGTTCTGAGACGTTTGCTGGGGGCTTCAGGTCGATGATAGCCTGCACTTTGCTTGGATCAGGCTTGACCCCTGACTCCCCGTAGATGTTGCCAAAGAAGCATACTTCGTCTTGGTTGATTTTACATTTCTCTGCATTGAAGACAAGACCACATTTGCGAGCACGTTCCATCAACTGATGGAGATTGCGGTTGTGATCAGCTTGGTCAACACCGAACACAGTGATGTCATCTGCAATGGATATGACGCCAGGCAGTCCATCGAGTATCTGATCCATTGCCTTTTGGAAGACGTCTTGGCTAGTTTTCAAGCCGAATGGGAGCCTTTTGAAACAGAATCGTCCAAATGGACTGTTGAACGTAGTGAGGTGTTGACTGGCATGGCATCATCTAACTGTACGCTCCAATAGCCGGACTTGGCATCCAGTTTGCTAAACACTTTGGCGCCCTTGAGTCTGTGTGTGACCTCTTCAAGTGTGGGGGTGCGGTGCTGACCCCTCTTTAGCGCCTTATTGATGTCTTTCGGATCCAAACAAATGCGGAGAGACCCGTTTGGTTTTTGAACATATGTTATGCTCGAGACCCAGTCTGTAGGTTCACTCACTGGGCGGATGACATCTAGGTCCAGCATTCTGTCAAGCTCAGAGCGGATTTGAGATTGGAGCTGGATTGGAGCTCTTCTTGGCGCATGGATTACAGGACAAGCATCCTCCTTGAGGATTAGTGAATGCTCTCCTTTGAATTTACCCAAGCCTGTGAATCGGTCAGGGTACATGGACTTGACGTCACTCAGCTTTCTAAGGTTTGCAGTGTCAGTCTGGAGAGATATGGTACAGTTCATGGTCACCAGACTGAGAGCTTCGCAAGTTTCCAATCCAAAAATTACAGGACCTGGTGTGTCAGTTACATAAAATTTTGTTGCTTGCCACTGGCTGTCCGCGTAACGACACGGGATGGTAAGTGTACCGTACTGACGAATCGGAGTGCCATTGTATGCAGTGAGTTTGGCGTCACTTTTAACTAAGGTTGTTGGCAGTCCATCTTCATTTACATGCGATGGGTATATATTGCGGAACGTTCGCAGAGGCAGGATATTCCCTTGAGCACCTGTATCCACTTTACCTCGTAGATTTGTCTTCTTGTTGGGGTATGCCTCAATGCACAAGATTGCAAATGCTTTGTCCCGGCTTACTGTTGAAATGGAGAGAGTGTCGAATGTGCACTGTTCAAACTGTGGGTCATCCTTATTCTCAACACAAACAGAGTGTACATCAGGCTTCTGCTTCTGTTTGTTATACTTTGAAGTACTGTACTTTATTGAGCCACTGCGATGTCCTTGCGTAGAACTGTGTGCAGCAGTACTGCGACAAACTTTTCCCCAATGACCAACTTTTAAGCATTTATTGCATTTCTGGTCGCGAGCGGGACATTCCTCCCGACGGTGTCTAGTCCCACCACAAAAGTGGCATGTTTTCCTTGAGGTCGATTCAGCATGTGGAATCGGTCCTTTCCTTTGGTTGTTTCGCTTTTGATGGATGCTATCCACCTTCGTAGCCTGCCCAAACTGATTGAGTTGTTGTTGTGTGGCCTCGTATGTTCGAGCACAGTCAAGAACTTTGTCAAGTGTCAACTTCTCTGGATCGTGGTCTAGTAGCTTTTTACGAACGGGGTTGTGCACAGTGCCAATAATGATTTGGTCGATCAGCATGTCCTCGAGAGCAGCCTCGAATTTACACTTCCGTGCTTGCACCTTAAGACGAGTTGTAAAGGTGTCAATGGGCTCAGCTGACTGTTGACGAATGTCGCGAAATTGAAAACGGGCAAGTCTATAGTTAGCCTTGGGCTCAAAATAGTCTTGGAATGCCTGCCACACTGACTCTGGCGTTTTTCTTCTGCTCTACTGTCAGATGAGACCAGTTGTCGTAGACTTCTAAAGCATTGGGTCCCAACCACAGTAGGATGTAGTTAACAATTTCGTGACCTGTTTTGTTACTGTACGTAGGAGTCGACAACAACAGTTCACAATAACGCTTGAATGAGCGAAACTGATGAGGCAAATCGTCACTGTCCCAGTTGAATGAGGGCAACTTGATACCGGCTAGATCGTTTGAGTGTACGTACTGCACGCTTGCTGCTGGGTTTGATTCCGACATGATTTGGCGGGCGATAAACTGCACACTGTCACTGACGCGATGCAATTATTTACCACAACGTCCAACACGATCACTAGACCTGATATTGTCACATGTAGAGGCTTACTTGCGATTTGCACTTTGCGCTCGTTTTGTTGCTGCTCGACATTCCAACACCACAGTCACACAATCCGTCGCCGACCATGTGCGTTTGAGCGGGGTCGTTGAGCCTTGAGTTGAGGAGGTGAATTGCTCGGTTCACTGAAATCCGTTGTCACTGACCTCAAGACGACAGTCGTTTCCACTGCTGACTAGCGGAAGATAAAAACACTGTTTTTAATCACTATGGGTCGTTTTAGATCCCACCGCTGCCACCATGTTATGTTATGTCCAAATAACTATATTGAGAAACACACACACGAGGACGACACCATGTAGACCGGAACAGAACTGTCTTTATTCTTAACCACCATCCAACACATGAAGTGCACGTTATGATTTTTAGTGAGGGCTTCATAATGCAACAGACGTTACTTCCCACTTGGCATTAGATTAAATACGTTCCTAATATATTGATAATCTCACTAACAGCATTCCAATTCAGATGACGTTGTGTATATCAGTAACCGTTGGATACCATGCGGTGTTACTGAGGCCTACATTGAACGGAAATAATAGCGTGATCAATGGGCTTCATTTCCGAGATGCAAACATTTCTGTTGAGACCTTAGAGATTTATTGGGATTTTTATTGCATAGCAGTTGGCTGATCTTGATAATAGGCTTGTCAGAGTTATGTGCGACAACAGACAGCAAAGCATAACAACAAACGTGTACATCATACTAATGACCACTAGCAATTGACGATTGCCGTTTTCTCTTTCATTCGCAACTTTGGCGCTCTCATGGACCAAAAGCATCTTTTGCAAAGTGTGACGCTATCAATCGAGACCATTTTCTTGTGGTACGAGGTTAGTGGCAGGAGCCTATTTGATGGAGGTTTCACACGCTTGCTCTGCTTTTATTTGGTATTTTGAAAGATACATTGGAAATAATCAGCGTACATTACATTCTTCCCCAAGACAAGCAAGATACAGGTACTTACTGTATAGGCGTTGGTACAATGCTGGATTTCTTCTAGGTGAATAAGCAAATTTGTTATTAGATAACGTATACCAAATCCGATATGCAGAGCCATTGCATTAAGAGGCATCATTAAATACCATGCCATTTTATTATATCATCATGTAAAGAACAGTGAGTGCTCTATATATGGATGTGTGAAATTAGAATGACGAATTGACGTACTGCTTGATCCGATTACATATTTTAGTTAATCTATAAAACAAATCAGGGATGAAGTCATAGTGCATGCGTTCTAAGCCTTTCTTTTATATCTCTATAGGCACTAATTTCCACATTCGTGTCGATGCCCCGTTAAACATTGCACACACCCTACATTCATTTCAGTTTTTTGCATAACATGCTCAAGTGTCCGTTGTGCGTAAATTCCGGTAAACTTAAAATTGTCAGAGAATCGTCTCGGCGATCAGCTTAATATGCACCGGTAATCAAATTCACTAATGATTGCGATATAATTTTCATATAAGATTGTCGTCCGAAACACAACTACTGCCAAAACGACAATACATATGCGCTGACATCATTCGTTTACTGATTTGATCCGGCTTACAGTTTTAGACCTTGTGCCTTAAGCCATGCCAAAATGGCTCACTCGGTCTGGCTGCGCGGTGGCCATTTGTTTGAGTTCCATCCGTCGCTACTTCCAGGTTTCACTACCAACAAATCAAGGTCAGCTATAGAGCAGTTGATCAGATCTGCATCTGAAGGAATCTCCTGCTTTGTTTTAGAAACCGCGCCCGCACATTAGCAGCAAAGTGAGCGGGCTCTATATCAGTCACATTGTGCAACAACAAGCAGCGGCATCAACAATAGCAACAAAAACACCGGCATCGGAGGCAGCAATGCTTTCGTTGGATTAGATTCGGGTGTAATTATAAATTGAACCAACTATAAGGATATAAATGCAATGGACTGCTTCGAATAGAAAGCATTTCCCTCATAATTGAACGAAGCCAATAACTAAAAACTATAATCATATCTATGGTATAAGTCTGACTGATACATAGTGATATATGATTTCCAAGGCGTGATGATGTAGAAGATGATCATTTAGGAACTGACCCTGGTAGCGTATCACTCTTTCAGACATGACATTGAGAGCTCCAACCGAAAGTCGATCTGCCCTGGTATGCTTGTATCGCGGGTGGATGCTGCTAATTGGTTAAATATGTTATAAAATAAATTGATGATATACAGTGTAAGTAAAAGATCGTGTAGGACTATTGATAGTCTTGGTAGAATGACCCGTTATGATCAAGAGGTCCGTTATGATGGTTCATAGTTTTGAAATACATTATGGAAATCGCGAGTTAAGGTTGTGAAGAAGACGACATTAATTTTTCCTGTGAATTATTCATGACGTATTCTCGGGTTAAGTCAAAAAGCCAGAGGCTGCAACACATTGAAGGGATTAAGATCATAGGAAATATGTGGAGTTTATATCGAATTCAACATTGATGATTTATAAGGAGTAGTACTTGCAGTCTAATACCCGCTTTGGATGCAAACACCTGCCCCGGGGTCAGCACAAGATCATACGTTCAACGCTTGACCATTGGTCAAACTCTTTGTGGCAACAATGGGTAAACGAAGGAAGGATAAATGTAGCCGGGGAAACAGTATTTACGGTTGTATGGGGTTGTTACGTTTTGATGAGTGGAGCAGTTTGATAACATCAATACAGACAATAAGATGAGTAGTCATTTTACTTTAGCAAAGTTACCACGGGCTTTATACCCCAACATCCCCGTTGATGTAGGCGGGTTCAACAAACATGCTACAATCTCGAATTCGTTCGTTATGTGACTTCAGTGTTATGCTATGCAAGTTATCAGTTCACATTGACCTATGGTAGCCATTACGAAAATAGCGGTAGGTTGGAAGTGCTAATATATCATCCAATTATACCTTATGTGGTTTGAAGTTCGGAATAATCTTACTGGTTTACTTTATTCTACAATAGTTTTTTACAAAAGCGACCTCGCCAGTATGTATTGAAAAAGCACGCCAGATATCGAATCAATATAGTTATCGGCGGTCCGGGACTGCCATATGTTACTGCTATCTAGATTCCTTCAACTAAAACCACCCAGATTCATACATTTATAGATGTGTTGCTGATAATGTGTTTGTAGCTTGGCTCGGAGATAAGCGCACACACGATGAGTGCATTTGTGTTTCTTTTGTGGTTGATGGCGTTAAACTATGTGGAGTCATCAACTATTAAGAAAAACTGTGGTAAGCAACCCTACCGTTATATGAAGCAAACGCAGTATTTAACATGATCTATGAAAAACGTACATTTTAAAGCTGGTGAAATCTGTTGCAGAAGGCTTCGCGTTAGCGTCATATTATGGTTCGTCAATGGTTCTGCAGCGCGCACCTGCCGCGGCTGGAATATGGGGTTATGCTAACAATGTGAATGACGAAGTGACGGTAACGAGGAAGTCAAGTCATTACCACAAAAGCCGTCGATGGTACCGAATTTACGTAACGCTTAATTGCATTTACATCCTGTGACAACATTGCTCTGTATATCAATGTAATGACCAAGCCGACATTTGTCTTGCCTTTACACTCTTTTACAGTAAGACATTCTTGATCTTCTTGACCGAAGCGTTGATTGCTGAATGATGCAAAAGTAAAAACTGGCGCCCGCCAATTCCCACCCGAATCTCTTATTGATAGTGACAATCATGTCAGCCGCTAGCCAAATACGTACATTGCACGATTTATGAAAATTAAATCGCATTGCCATGAAAGTAAAGCTATAACATAAATGTTTCAAAGTCTACATAGGTGTTTGCATTACTAAAACAGGTCCAGCAGGTAACGCCATCTGGCGGGTGGTCCTGGATCCAGTGGAACCCGGAGGTCCCTACACAATTAAAGCGATCTCTGGCGGGTGCGAAGTGATGCTGGAAGATGTGCTGTTTGGTGATGTGTGGCTGTGTTCGGGTCAGAGCAACATGGTCCACACACTTAACAACGTATGAATCATATAATAGCTTTCTTATGATATAAATTAAAAGCTGATAACGACGTCTAGTGGTTATCATAGGCTATATTTGCCGTATAGATGGATAATTCAGCACCGGATGTGGCCGATGTTGTTAACTACCCAAATGTGCGCAGCTACCGGTCACAACAAAACTTCTCCACTGAGCTCCAATATGACATGCAAAATCCTGCACAAGCTTGGGCGAGACCATCGACTGGTAAGTTGTGCATGGGATGCGAAGCAATCTATTGAGAATGATCTTTTTTAATTAAACGAGATTACTAAAAATCAATGGATAGGTTGTTCAAAAACTTGGATTCGTCAAAGAATGGACACCTATTTGTATTATATATATATATCGATATGACATGTTTTGCATCGATTCAGCTGCCACAGCAAGGTTCAGTGCTATATGCTGGCTTTTTGGCCGCAACTTGAATCGCGAGATAGAAATCCCCATTGGATTGGTGCAGACTACATGGAGTGGAACCCGTATCGAGGCATGGTCGCCTCCTGAAGTCTTTGAGGAGTGCTTTCCGGATGGTACAGAGTGAGTGTTTGGACGCGGATCATTCGAGAACGACTAAGTCAATTGTTTAGGCATTCCCCGTGTTGCTGCTGTTTATTACGCTACACATGGCCTATGTTAGGTGAATCTTCTGCTATTTTACATAATCATGTTACCAGAAACGGAGCTAATCACAACCAAAAGTCTGTTCTCTACAACGCCATGATCCACCCGTTTCTTCCTATGACCATCACAGGCGTCATCTGGTACCAAGGTAGGCTGTCAAGTAGCGCCATGGTCGGTTGGATACCCTTGTATGGAAAGCTATTTGTAACCTTTTGCAAAAATGTCTCTCCAACAAACTGACATAGTTTTCATTGGAAGATGGTTTGTGACTAAATTGCCTCAGGTGAATGGAATCAAGACAATGCGGAAGATTACGGCTGCGCAATTGGCTCCATGGTAAAACATTGGCGTAATAAATTCCACCAGAACACTGATGGGGAAACAGACCATCTGTTTCCTTTTGGACAAGTTCAGGTATTGTTATAACTCATGTTACTCCAGTTCCCAATCGGTAAAACTGTGAACGAACTACATTTCCTAACTATATTTATAGCCATTTGCCTCGGGTGCATTATTAACTGGTCGATGGGTGTATAAGGATACTTTAGATATCTGGTTTAATCTTTAAGCAACTAAGTCATCACTATCAAAATTCCACTGATATTGAGTTTGTTACAGCTAGCACCCCACCGCGATATAGACACGGATACCGGTTTCCCCGACGTCCGCTGGCAGCAGACGGCTACTTATGGCTATACTCCTAACCCTGATTTAGAGCGATTTTTTACCGCTGTAGCTTTAGACTTGCCCGATTACAGCTCGCCTACAGGCAGGTTAGGGCCATAGATAAATTATTTCATCCAAAATGGGCAAAGTATCAATTATGTTCGTAAGTTATTGTTTCTATGCAAAACATTTAGCTGTTTGTGATACAGGCACGGAATAGATTATGCCAAAAAATAAATAAATTAAGTATGTATTTTATGTAGCATTCATCCAAGATATAAACGTCAGATAGCAGACCGATTGACACTAGGAGCCCTAAACGTTGCTTATGGCCTCGAGAACTCGGGTCGTTATCATGGACCTTACCCCACGGAATTCAACCTCGTTTCAACAGGTCTTGAGGTAACATTCGACAATGGTCAAGTCGAATTAGATCACCGATCAGATCACGGTTTCGAGGTAAGCGATTTGATTGCAACAAACATAAACATCGCTATGATCGTGTCAAGTGTAATTTTTGATAAGCCTGATGATGACCAGTCTTTACTTTTGGAAATTATTTTCCCATATGAACCTCAGATATTGTAATCCGTTTTTAGGTTTGCTGTTCCGACAGTCCGACCTCTGTCTGTGCAACAGATGGTACACAATGGCTAGACTCCCCAATCATTCAACAGGATTCATCAAGTGTGATTCTAATTAACCCATGTTCACCGAATGACGTCATCACAGGTGTACGTTATGCCTGGCGGGAGTCCCCTTGCCCTCTTGAAAAATGTGCTGTATACAGCGTAGAGAACAGCCTTCCTGCTCCACCCTTCATCGTGAATCAATATATTTATTAAGAGATCCGGTTCACCTATAACTTATTGAAGAAACTGAAGTTTACCATTCCATAGAATGGAAATAATCACATGTATTTACTAACACGTTGCAATATAACATTCTAATGACCAAGCATATCGCAGAACTGATTAAGTTTATGATTCTTCCATGTTGATGCAAATATGATTCCGATGTTAAAATAAGCCATAATTCGATGAAAGAAGATATTATACGGCCACAACGACAGGGGCTTAATACAGACAGAAATATTCTAATGACTAAAAGGACGCCCGACGTCATTTCGAAGTGCTGTACGTCAGAATTGTTAAACTTTCCTTTTTAGCAGAGTTAAGTTTTTCATTATCAGTTTTCGGCCATACACATGATATTGCATGTTTATTTATATATCATGTGATCCTCAATCATGAAAATACGCAAGTATTGTGTTGATTTATTATCGATTAATGCACAAAATTTATTCGCACAACACTGAAGAGCTACAGTCAGTGGGGATATAACTCAACCGCACCGATCTGTATGCTGATAAATCTGTGGACCAAATATATATATGGTAATTTACTCCGTAAATTGCATTACTTACGTGAAAGGTACAGTGTATCCCTAAACCTGTGCATCAATTAAAAGTGTCAGGCTTGCCATTTATCTTTAGTTCTTGCCTAGTTTTTTGATACATATATCTATAAGTCTGTTTGAATATATATATATATATATATATATATATATATATATATATATATATATATATATATATATATATATATATATATATATATATATATATAGTATATATATATATATATATATATATATATATGCAAATATATATATGTATATATGTAAATATATATATATACATTTATTAATATATATATACATGTATGATATATATATAAATATATATATATATACATAAAAATATATATATGTATATATGGATATATATATATATATATATATATATATATATATATATATATATATATATATATATATATATATATATATATATATAATATATATATGTATATATATATATGTATATATATATATATATATATATATATATATATATATATATATATATATATATATATATATATATATATATATATATATATATATATACATATATGATCATATGAAATATCTTTGTATATTGATTGTGTATTGATATTTAATGGACAAGCAACATCAATTGGTCGTTATCTCCCCAATGTCGGATCTTCTAACGACTAAGGCTAGAAAATACTTACCCCTTATTGCTGCTAGTCGCAAATAGCTTCGAATCTGTCCGACCCTAATGCTGTGCCTAAGAACACTAGCGAAAGGCAACCCTAATGCGTGCAGTTTCTACTTATATGCGCAATCACCAAGGCGGGCGTAATGGTAAGACGATAGTTCACACTTTTGTGTCACCAAGTTGTCCGTATTTTACGATGGGCTGAAGCGTATATTAATATAAGTGTAAACAACTTTTAATTATCAATTCACCATATATAATATGCATATTTGGATGTTAGTATTACCTAACCAGCATTATGCCTATTTCATATAATCTGTTATGTTCTTGATGTATTTACAAAAAGTGTATTTCCGAAATTTTACTCTGACATTTGCGTTTTTCACTTAATCACATACAGATCAATTTGTTAATGGTTGCTCTCATAGTTATGTTGCTTTATCATAACATGATATATCAGTTATTCTTCTTACTTATTGATATCACATAATTTAGTTTTAAGAGCACTCAGCCTTCATTCACTCCTGGTGCTATTTGTAGGTTTGATTAATTTTCGAATACTTTTTGGCAACAAGAAATCAACCACACAATAGCGTTTGCGATGTGCTGCCCTAAAACGTTGGCGTAAATGTGCACCGCAGGTCTTTCCTTTCTAATAATCCCCTTTCATAACAGCTGCGATGTTTCTACGTCGTTAACAGTGGTTAATTCGTTTTTAAGGTAGACTGGGCGGTCTCATTGATTGCAAACGACGGCAAACATAATGGTCGCTGCCGTAGATTTGTCATAGCACTAAAATGCAGGAATCTTGATAGAACTATGAATGAAACACATGTACAAACCGATGGGATGCAATAACTATAAGCATTCGAGCAAATAGCGTTTGCGATGGGCTGAGGAATACTTAATGGATTGGTTGAAAAGTTGATTTTTTAAGACCCGGCAGCCCATGGACCATTGGTTGAAGCGACATCAGGGCAATAGCTTAAGATATTGCTCACGGTTGTTCTATTTTTCGTGCACTTTTGCTTATTCGGGTGCACGGAAAATTATCTAGAAAGTACTAGAAAGAACAATGCTCTACCGTTTATGAACCGAGATAAAAACATTCCAAAAATAGCTGTAGGAGAAGTTCATTTGTTGTCATAAGCAACAGGTATCGTGTAGCAAGTTTCAATGAAAGTTGTATAGTTCAATACAACCTATTATGCATTAACAAACATAACGTAATATATGTTTTTGCTGTTGCCATTATTTTGCTATGGTGACCCTTTTTCATTGTTCTATAAAGTGAAAGCTAAATTGTGCATTTTGCAGTGAGTTTCGGATATGTTCTACTGAATTGCACTCAACACATATTACAAAAGAATAGTATATGTACATGTCACCAGTCTTTGTTCAATAGTGTGCGCCGCGTATGTGCCAGGTCCAAATGACGCAGTGTTACATATATATTATTTTGATATATTATATTATCATGTATGTTAGCAATAATTAAGTGATGTCAGTTTATTAACAGCATAGTTATCAATGTCATATGACGTTATTATGAGGTATCTATAACACTGCAGTACATGGCACTTTTCGTCGAAACAATTAAATCAAGTCGCCAAGCGTCTCTATGTGTCGAATTACACTGCCATAATCCTTTGTTAATTGACAGCTTGAAACAAGTTTAATGCAAATACTAATGCGTTTATAGAGCTCATAAAGCTGAGATTAATTAAAACATGATATGTCATCTTGCAACACCTTTAAGAAACTAACAAGGATTCTTTATACCTAATAAGGATAAACTATACTGTCATGCTTTGATTACTGTGTATATATATTTATAAGAACACCAAAACAATTAATCAGCAAATACCCCACACATTTACTCACACACGCACGCCCATAAGTCAACACGCAAGCAATCGCACCTGAGGCCGGTGTTCGTCTTTGGTTTTCTTCTAATCCGTGTAGCGGGATGACCATGTTGATGTTTAGCAAATCATAAACAATGGCGAATCACTTGTATTGAGGGTTTTTGCAAACGTCATCGTTCAATTCGCAGCTGTCTATATATTTATTCTCTGTTGTGGTTCCATCATAGTAGGATCCGTCATAAGTTACGCTGCCGCTATGACAGCTAAACGGACTGATTAAACCAGTACAAAGGCATGGTTTAATCAATGTTTGTATGGTTTATGAACATATCCATAGATTATTTACGGTAGTCACATAAGATAGTCATACCAATACAAGAAATCTGAATAAAGAGTGGTGTAATTATCGTAGGAATAAGCTAAACACGCTTCCAAGAAGGATGAAGCGTAAGCAATTCATTTTCAGCAAAAATGCAGATAACACCTGCTCTTTTCGTGGTTTCGACATTTATCGACGCATTAACGACGCTGATGAGGAGAAACAGCTGCGACTCGTTCTGTACATTGGGAGCAATTACATCACAAATAACGATTTCTAGTTAGAGTATTTGTCATTTTTCGCAATAATGTTCAAAGTAGTCTTACATTCAGTAAGCAGACCAGCGATTATAGACAGTCTTGAACATACCTACGACGAAAACGAAGCATTGAAATACGATGACAGATATCATAGTTATTTCAAGAACTCAAACGGTCCACACAATAATTAACCCTATTTATTCACACAGAAGAAGATTCAGCAATTACTTTTATTTACTCAATTACTTTACATTTCGTTTAAAGTTGTGCGTTGTAACTGCATCAATAGATAAATGTCATTGTTGTAGCACACTTATTGTCTAGATCGTGGCAGACTGGCAGTTTTATCCCGTTTGTATAATACAAGTTAAGATTTATAGAACCATTATCGTTTTCATTACACAATATATTCATGATGACGTCTGATCGGTGAATATTGATGGATGGTTTGTCATCTTGCCACGACTACATTTTCACAGAGTGATATTATAAGCACATTATTTTGGTGAGAGCTTGGAGATTGTCCGGATACCGTTAATGGTTGTTTCGATGATTTATCGGGGATATTGTACGTGATAAATGTTTCTGCCCATGAGCAGCGCCAAATCTTTGTTGTCAGCCATGATATGTCGAGTAATATAGAAGGCAATATTAAAACACTATTGTCCAATTAATCTGCAGCAATATCTTTATTATAAGTTGATATTGGTTCAGATTATTTGCTCGGCGATAAATCACGTAGATTGAACTATTCGAGGTATCGTTACATATGTTTGTGCTATTACATGCTATTAATTGAGGAATACTTAGGCATCACGGATCTAAAGATGCGGTAACAGTCAGCCTGTTTAGCGTCACAGTATTTAAGGGGCAATATCCATGAATGAAACAATGTGTTCTGTATATTAGAAAAATCTGGTTTCTACTCAGACGAAGGTATGCGCGGACGCCATACAGCAATGTTGTGCGAAATCTCATTGTTTGTTCAATCAACATACTATAACGCTAATTGTAGGTTAATCTTATTGCCCTTTTAGAGCCGCTGGCGTCGTCTTGGTTTCGTTCATTAGGGGGACAATGTAGCCCGTGGATGTCTTCCCATTGTCCCTCATACGTTGCGCACAGCACAGTTTTGTGAGATCTTTGTCGAGTGGCACTAAGGGGTATTTTGTAAGGCTCACGGTACAATCGCCGGAACGGTCATAGGGCGGGAGTGATGTTAATTAATGACCATACACAACCAGACTGGGTAATGATGTCATACCTGTCATTTCATTGAGGCGCTCATAAACACATATACAAGCTGTGAGAGATGTTTGGATATATCTTATTAAGTATTGGCACTTATCCAAATAGAACCTAGCTACGGAGATGCGTAAAGCACCTCTGTCGGCTACTGAGCAATTAAAATGCACTGCTGTGGGGTTATCCTGCATATACGCCCTAGCAAAGAGAAATGTACCATTAACAGCAACGCATCATGTTTTTATCAATTCATGTCTTTTTAGATTAAGATAATACGTGGTTACCAGAACTATCTAGAACTGTGTTGCTTTATTTGCGCTATAGATATGAAGTAATCACTCCCTTTATGATTGTTCATGAATAGGAATGACCAAAAAACCCCAGAAACAAATTATAGATGCTGAATGCTTTGTGCCAAAGCTATTATGTCACTTCAACAAATGGTGCACTTGCCACCAAGTCATAAACAACGCAATTTTTACAAAGCAATTAATCTTTTTCTATGTGTATTGCGAGTTTGTGCGTTCTTTGTATTCAAATGTTTGTGGTTCTCGTAACACGTTATTTTTATACAGGATGTTCATCCTTATTACCTCTTAGATCGCTTAATGTACAAAATGATGCGCCCTGTGGCATATCTACAGTAGTTACAACCAAGTGTGCGGCAGTTAATACTGTAAGGGCAATGAAATGAAATGGAATACTAATACATATAATCACCTGTCAACAACCAAGTGGTATCGTAACAGGGAGGGATTAAGAATTACGAATAAAGAAATGAGACGGACAGTAGTTGAAATATCTACGACTTAATGGCATATGTTTCGTAGGCTGTTTGTAGTGCTGCGAAAGCCACTTATAGTTGTATCACGCCCATCTTAGTATTTGAATGCAATACGTTTATTGGCGTTACGTTGGTCATCAAATAGTATATGCAGTAGCACAATATATATATTGATTCCTGTGACCACATATAAACTAGTATGGATAGGAACTAAGCAAGTCAAACCTATCCTTATCGCAAACTTTACTGACAGTATTATTCTACATTTTATGTAGGTTTTTTGTATTATCATCTTTCAATAGCACAATAAATACTGTCGACCCACTAACATGATTGTCACTCCTGAATGTCGACTGCATATGTTTGTACAACTGATGACTCTAGAAGCAATATCTATAGACTGCTGTGTCCTATAAGAAAGCGAAAGATTGTAAAACAATAATTTCAATAAGACCATTAACGCCTATATCATTAAGTTGACATAATTATCTCACCGTGCACATATTCAGTCAACTGCAGAATTAAAGGGACTAGTTTACATTTGGTACATACGTCACACTTAATCACTTAATCCCATTTGCTCGTAAAGAAGGAGAAATCTCTCAGCGACAAGAGTATCGTTAGGCAGGTCCATGGCAAATATTAAATTGTTACTGCATGCAAACGTATGATATATTACGTTATGATGTGAAGTTCATCAATGTTGGTGTACACCATGAAATCACTTGACGTTACTACTTGTTAATTGCATACCGCAATAGAGTACAAATGGTATTTCTTATACAGCCAGTCAAAAGTTTGTCTTCCTGACGCAATAAATAGCTAGCATTAACATGGATTTGTGTCCGTTGATGTCGATAAACATCAGCTGCAGGAATGATTCTACAGTATCGGTAAGAACAATTATCATGGAGTTTCTGAATTCCCAATTCATTATCACTGTAAAACGTCTAATATACATGGAAGATCACATTATAGTTCACCCCGCATATTTCAGTGCTTTAAAAATAATAATGGCCTTCATGCAATTCTCTGTTGTGATATTTCTCAGGATATAGTTAACAATGTGGGTTGATAATATATGCTTTTGATTGTTTTGTGATGCTGAGCTGGTCTGAGAGCCGCAAGCTGGTCAATGTCATGGCAAAATGTTGTGTGAGTGATCATCAAAATTCTATCGCATAATGTTCCACAGCAGTCAAACCCAATATAAGTCAAATACGAATTAACGCCTTTACTTAACAGCTATTTGGTGGACGCATTAATCGATAATTAAATCACCACTAGAACGAGGCTATTTGTCACATGTAGATTTCAAAGGTACTAAAATATCATCTACAGAGCAGTTACTGCCTCTCAAAAATGCTGCCGTATCTCTACTTTATCGAGGAGATGAATACTAAGGCGCAAAAACCGTGAGTTACGATGCTGATAGTAATGATGTAAAATACAGTTTTTCTTCTACCTATATCTACCTACCCGCTTACAAACTAACCAGAAGCTCTCGTTGCACAATGAATTCCCGTACAATAATAGTCTAAGGCCTACCTGATCATAAACGTGGTATAATTTCCCGGAGTAACATCAGTCGTCACAGTTTAATAGAAAATTAAGCCACTTGGTGGCATGAATGGATATACTATAAGACCAATCGGTTTTTTTTAAATGCGATGCATTATATGAATTACTATGGGAAGTATATATCATAAAACTAATAATACTTGAAACCCGGATGGTCGTGGTCACTGCATTATTATATATTGTTAGCGAGCAATATGGTTACGAGTACGATTATATTAAATCTGGTGTTACGCAGCATGGGTTTTCTGAAAACAATTAAATCTATATCAGGACAACGTTTCATATGGTAAAATGATTTCGCATGCTTCACGTTTACATAACATTGCTTCTTTATAGGCATCTCTCGTCATCTTTATAGCAGCGTCATTGATTTTGCGTCCTCCATGGTTCCATAACACAGCCACCTTATAGAAAGCTTTCGTCGTCTTGATTAATAGCAGGGCATAGGCAACGTGGTATGTTAGGCCGCAATTATTACACTATCAATCAATTCACCACGCTTATGAGCTCCTGTCAGTACATAGATAATGTGCACCCATCGTGTTGCAGCAATGCTAAGGTTGAAACTGTCTGCAAAACATTCAAAGCGTGCAATCTAGTTGATATGGTTGATATCCGACAGCCAACTCACTCCATTCTGTCACTGTGCTAGTTGTTAATTTCATAATCAATTCAACACTGCAGCTCCCATTATTCAGTCAGTAACAGTTGATGTATCTATATGCATGAGCTCATGATACAAAACATTACACTATTGAAGATAAGTTAGCCCACTATTTTTATAGTTTATAAACCTAACCATAGGTTATTCACAGTCGTCACATCAGATATACCAATGCAAGAAATCTGATTTATGTACGGTATTATTATCATACCAATAAGCTTAACATGCTTCTAAGAAGGACAAAGTATAATCCATTCATTTTCAGCTAAAGTGCAGATTCCACGTGCTCTTCCCGCGTCTTCGACGTTTATCACGGCATAAGCGAGACTGTCGGGAAGAAACCGCCATAACTCGTCCTGTACGCTGGGAGCCATTAGTAACGATTCCAAGTTTGTGGCTGACACCGACAATCGTGTTTTTCATTTTTTGCAATAATGCAATAATGCAATAATGCAATAATATGTATATCTGCTGGTGATGAATTTGGAATGCAGTTTTAAAAAGTAATGGTCAATAAATGGCCAGACCTCCATGTGTTTGCTTAGCAATATTCAAAATAGCCCTACATTTAGTAAGCAGATCAGCGTTAACAGGCATTCTTGGACATAACTACGATGAAAACTAGGCTTCAAAATGTGGTGAAAGATGGCATAGTTACTACCGGAAACCAAATATCAACACAAGAATTAACCCAATCTATTTGCATAGAAGAAGATTCAGGGATTACTTATGCATACAGTGTACCTGTAAATGTTACAGATGTAAGATTTACCGCTGATGTATTCACACTGTGGAAGAGCTAATTTCTTGTTATATTTAAAGGTATTTCTGAACTTTATCGTCGTCTTTATTACTTGGATCAGTCAATGTATAATCGTGAGGCAGACTCGGCCATGTCAGTTCGGGTCTGATTGTGTGAACATGAGGCCACTGCACGAGCTTATTTGTTATGTTCCTAGAGGCAATTTACAAATACTTAGTCGGCTTAGAATTATTGTGCGTTGTAACTGCATCAGTAGATAAATGCGTCTGATCGGTGCATATTGATGAATGGTTTGTCATCTAGCAGTCACTACATTTTCACGGAGTTATAGTATACGCCTCCTATGGTGGTGAGAGCCTAGAGCTTGTCCAGACACCGTTGCCCAGATACCGATATTCATCGGGGATATTATACGTAATGATACATGTTTCCTCTTCAGTACGGCGCCAAACCATCACAATCGTCCATGTCATTATCATTCATGGTATGTCGAGTAATATTTTCTCACTATTGACCATTGTAGCAATATCTCTATTATTTGTTGATATTGGATTCCCATTATTTGCTCCGCGATGAATCAAGTAGATTGAACGTGTCGTATCGGAGGTATCGTTTCATATTTGTGTGTGATCATATTATATTGATTGAGACATACCTATGCCTCCTGGATCTAGAAACGCGGTAGAAGTTAAAGTGTTTAGCTTTATGAATCAAAGTATTAAAGAGGAAATTCCCCTGAATGAAACAATTTGTTCTGTATATAAGACAATTCTGCTTTCTCGTCAGACAAAGGCATATGAAGTCGCCACTCGGCAATGCTGTGCAAACTGTCATTGTTTGTTCAATCAACCTACGACAATGCTAATTGTAGGTTAATCCCAATTGCTCTTTGAGAGCCGGTTGCGGTTTTATTCACGATTCTATCAGGCTGTCATGCACCTATTCATTGATGTGGTCTGTTCATCAGATCATTGTCTGCCTCGTTTGTTTCCCCCTTCTCATTTTCACCTTCAGTGGTAGTAGAATAAGTAGTAGTAGTAGTTTTATTACTAGATTTATTTTCGTCATTAATATCCATTGACACCATGCATACATAATAAATGTATTGCTGAAAAAGGGACAATGCATCCCGGGGCTGTCTTCCCATTGTTTCCATAAGTTGCGCATAAAAACTATTTTAAAAAAAGACTTTGAGTGTCATTATAGTGTATTTTCGCAATGCTTATTTATAATCTGTTATGGTTGCTATATCGGACAGTGGTAGAATTCAATAGAATTTCAAAAGTCATCTTCAGTTGGCAAACACATTAACGGTGATGATCACGGAAAATGATGATCAATCATTGTTACAGATATTATATTCTCGCATTGACGTATCGATTCAAGCTAAGGCAATTATGTGCTGATCTTTTAGACAAACGTATGTTATTGATTCGTTTGTAAACCGAAAACACAGCTACATAATCACGAAATGCCAAGAAATGTGACGTCAACATACGCACATAACGCAACGAACCGCTTCCAGCACAGCCTCCTTTAGCAATCTTTATGTCTATTACCGTAGCACATTGATGCTGTTCTGCGCAAAAATGAATGAATAGATAATGAATTAAAACCACGGAGGAAATAAACATACGATGCATAGTAAAAAATCGTAGAGACTACTCCCGTATACCCACTCCCAAACTCCAATTTATTCCGTCCCACTTCTAATAATAGACTACTCCACTGCAGGAAAAAGCGATATGTAGCAAATGGATGGGTAGAACCTGACTTGGAGTAACAAGCCATTGGGAAAAGCAAATGTAGGCAAACCAACATAACAATGGTAGTTACAATAAAATGCTTCCATTTAAACGTGTCATTTCACTTTTCTGCAACCAAAACAAGGTCATAAAGCAAACTTCTATATTAGTGTTGTCCATAATCACATAGTGTTAGCTTATCCAATATATAAGAAAACACCTGCATGCGATTCGTCTGGCAATTTAAGTAAATCTACATTCATAGGAAATCATTTTCAGAATTCTCGTGCGAATATGAGCGGCTGAAGGTGAGAATATATATCGTGACGAGGTACACTATTCATTTTATCCGACGGTGATTTGACATATATGATTAAAAGCAAAATGCGCGGACGTTGATATTTCTGGTCGTCATATACGAATCAGATTAGAAAATGCGTCAGTTACCTTAATATGCAACGGATATGTAACCTTAAAATATGTTTAGCTGGTTAGCCAATCTAACTGTTGAGCTAATATGCCACGTGAAATGCTGAGGTTTGACTAGGGCACCATTCTCGCAAAGCGCCGTGTAGCTTTACAGAGCTTTATAGCAGACATAAGCACTGAGAGGCAGTAAAGTCTATTTATGGTTGCTGATTCAACTGCCTCATATAACACGGCGCCGGGAGTAAAATAGCCTTATCGCACATTTAGCCTTGATTTCACACTAGAATTAGATTGTGCTACATGGTATTCTACGACGCACTAATTCGATATACATCTAGTCGTATCTGGCACAAAACCATTTACCTTTTCATCGCCCTTAATTGGCCGATGCTTTCAGCGCGTGTTTTGTTTTCCAAAACCCGCTGTAGGGCTTTAACGCCATATTATACATTCTGGCTTGCTTGACAGCAATTTAAACAGACCGCACAAACGACAAACACAGAGAATGAATACAAGTTAGAAACAAACATCGATAGTTGTCTATAATGTAAACGCTTGTGTCTACAGTATTTGCGTGCATATCGTGTTCATACATCGGGCCAGGGTCAAATATGCATATTATCATAGATGAAAATAAATTATGCACGGCTTGAGGAGATTTGGCTATTTTGAGAATGCAGTAACAAGTACCAAACATGGGTGTACATCTTGGTTCAACGAAATGATAGTTCTGAAGTAACAGTTTTAATGATCATTACGTTGATGATGGATCACCCCGGCAATTTCTTATACAGTATGTCTCCTTGACAAAAGTCTTCAGAATAAATGACAGACAAATAATGAATAGAGTAGTGTGAACGATTGAAAAGCAAGGCTATATAGAAGGGTCCTTTGGTTTTTGCCGTGCAAAACGTTTAACAACCTCTTGATTTGGTCGTCAACTTCGTCATTTTACACACACTAATGTCGTTGACAAGCATTAATCATGCGTGTTTCATGAAAAGGGAGCCGGTATTCAGGGTTCGTAGTGATGATAAGAGGCAATAGACCATTCGAATGGATGAGTAAAATTGATTCGGACCTCAAAAGAGATTAGTAGGTAATTAAAATGCCGTGGCCTCTATGTGTTCTGCTAACCACTTGTTTCATGACATATGGCAGCTATCTTGATAGAAGATACAGTTACCGTCCATTTAGCCATTTGAAAACCACGATAATCAAAAGGAAGAAAGTATATGGATTGCAATTTTGAAAAATATATACGTCTAGGTATGAATGTTACATGAATATGTATGCAGCGCTATTGTTTGTAGATATTTGAGTCTAATCAAATAATACATGTTATATTAAATAACCAGTCCAGGCCGATAAATAGTCAAATATGTGTAGCATGTATTCTGAAAAACAGTAAAACCGGAGTGTTCAATAGCGATAACGAAACACTTTCTGACGTCAATCGCACACTGAAGAACAATCATATATGGAAGATCGACGATAAAGAACAGAATATTGTCAGCTTATATTCTGATTTAAATAGATATGCCATGCTTGATGTCTATACAATCGAGGTATATGTGCAATGTAATGACGAGCACAAAATCTGCAATGAAATATATTCATAACGATGCAACTTTACGTGTGATAGCGCCAGACAACAAAGTTTAAACAGGCACGTTCCATATGGATCAGACATTGACATTGAAATGGAAGAGTTCCGCTACTAAGCTGGCTTTTATGCTTAATCAATAAGGGAACTGGATGTGTACAGCACGAGCAATGCATCATGTTAAGTGATGCTTTTAGCAGCAAAAACGAACAGCAATTTTACCAACGCCATGCTTTCAATAATACAATGAACGGCTATTTCACTCTGATCCATCGACTGAACAATCGACCCAGCTAAGCCTTGGCTGTCAATTCAATTCAGCAGAGCGATTTGATAAGCACTATTGCGTAGATGCAATATCGATTCTGAACTATTCATGGGCGAATATCTTAGAAATGGATTTAGGCCGAGATAATGGTGTGAGTCTTGAAACCAAAAGTAAATTTAATTGACAGATAATATTTTCCCTGCCTGATGCCACAAGTGGTTAATTGGCGACATAAGTACCATTGACTATAGATACATGAAAGACTCTTTGAATTAAAGCAATCCTTCGTGTATCCGTATCAATGAGTGATGAATGAAATCTGCCATTACGTTGCAGATCCGGTATGGATCCAGTTGTCACAAGCAGAGGTCATAAATACACCGTATAAGGAATCGTGAGGCAGCAACGCAAGTAGAGAAATCAACTTCAAGCTTTAGCTGCAAGTTCAGCACAATCATATCCAGTGTAATAATAGTACAGAAATATGTTAAGGTATGGCAGTGTGCAGAATTTCCGCATCAATGGTTAGACATTGAATGCTTATGATCATCATCAGCAGCAGTCATTTAGACATTGTCCTCTCCATGCCGGACTCATTTTCCAATGACGCATCTGTTAAATGATGAAATGTTACCCGGCTAACAACCAGTTTCTAATTATGCGAACACGATAGTATAGCCTCAAACGGCATTCTAAGGAGCCTAATGGTTGTCATTTTGCTCAATTATGTCTCATTCTATGGTTAGCTTTTGATAATGGTGATTTCAATGGTTAAAATTTACTAAAAACGATGTATACTGATTTGAATAGAAGCAATACATATATACAACAATTTAGAAATAGAGGCATTTTATGTCAAAATAGCTCGTTCAAAAATAGGATGTGTAATACAATAACGAATGTTTTACCAAGGTTGACCATACATATTTCGCTGAGTAGAATTCAAAAGAATTTCGATTTTCATCTTCAGTTGGCAAGCACATTTACGGTGATTGGGGACTCGGACGTGATCATGGTTGCTATTCCTGCCTGCCCAATGCACACAGCGAAGCATGGGTGCTGTGGAATATCTCAGGATATTATGCGCTCAATCCATCCATTTAATCTGATCTATGACGAGAACATTGACGTATCAATTCATGCCAAGGCCGACATAAGGCTCTTTCGATAAAGACCGAAGTAACAGCTACATATCCAACACAGAGGATTATATATGGCAAATATGTCACGGTCTCGTGTGGCAAGAAGCATTAGCTTACCGCCAGAAATGTCATGCACTACCTATACAAAACAATCATTATATCATGCGTATTAACAGTGCTACACAAGACCTCCTGCCTATAATTTTACTTACAGTAGAAGTGCACTGCTTGTACGCTCCGTTCACTTGCCTTTGAAGGAGCATTGAATATATTTACGATATCATTGATATCCTGAAGAGCTCCGTCTGTATTACTTTCTGATATGTGTTATTTCTAAAATGCGCAATTCTATAGATTGAGAACAAACAGAAACCGCTTGAAGGCACAACTGAAAGCTCAGTCTTTAATGCTCAAGTTATGTTTCAGGTGAAATTACATATTGCGCTTCGCAGGAATTGTTTCAAATATCATGATAAGATAATATCATAAAGACCTAAGCTATCGCCTCATTTATCACATTTTAAGAGTTGATATATTTCTGTCTTAGGGCTGCGCTGCAGCGGATCAACAATTAAGCCATATATGTGTATAAATAGCAAGTATATACCCCTCCACAGTCAACACATACAGTATTTGCAATAGTTACAATACTGTCAGATGAGCCGAGAACGGCTTCAAAAGTCTGCAGGCTATTTCGCATTGGGACTTAACAGTAATATAAACATGCGGCACTCACTAGAGGTACATTGAATAGATATGACTCGGATATAAACAGCGAGGTTCATGGCGTTCTGAGTACACGCTTCTGTCATTTCCATGCATGTCGAGTACATATTGCTCAAGACACAGCATGAGGGGATCAAATGACACTGGTGTTTCCAGAAGGAAGTGATGCCCCTAATATCCTAACAGGTGACATCTATGATATCGATTGATTTGGGACACAGCCTGTGCACGGACAAGCATTGCTAGGCATATGGTTATGTGAATACAGCCACCGATTTATATAAACAGCATCATAACGGGAGGTCATCATAGAATGGATGCCGTCATAATGTTTTACATTTTCTATCTGAATGTTGCTTGGCCCATCACATCGAGCGAATAATGCTGCACTCATGAGATCAAGGTGAATAATTTACAGGGAATCACAGCGACTGGTGTTTATTTTGTTCATTAGGATAAACACGTTTGTCATAAAGTGGGCATTGTAGATATGGCAGAAAACTCATCCTATGCGCTGGAATGACAATGGCGTCAGATAGAACGATGATTTATGTAAGATATGTGTAAAATCTTTGGTGGCAATTAATGAGTCACATTAAAATATCAGAGTACCATGGACATATCATGTTGCTCTGTGGATGCTGTTTTAGCTAACAATGCAGTTTATCTGGTTACCCGCGTCTCCTTTGTAGCTCGCGTATTAAGCAAAGACACTGATTGCTCACGGAGACGCCGTACATTATTGATTTTTGAACGTGACCCAAGTTAGTGGTTATCTTTGGCGTAATAGTATTTTACGTGACACGCAACATCGTGATCGTGTTCTCGACTTAGCCATATTTCATGGACCTTGTGTGATTTGTAAACATAGGGTTTAAAGGAATGAACACTATATTGCAATCAGAGAATTATTGTCCCCTTCTGTTAAACATCACCTCGTTTCATTATATGGCATTGATATTTGATGGATAGAGTAAGCTTTGGCATACATTGGCTGTTCGTGGTATTACGAAATGGTCTTTTTAAAGCTCTCTAACCTGTCAGTGTATAACGTCCAAAATGTGATTTACAAATCGTGACATCTATCATTATTGAATCCCATCATGCCATATTCCCAATATGAATACTTGCTCTGATATAGACCACTACCAACTGCCTACATACGAAGATTCCAATGTACGTCTCGCCATTTAAGTTAGGCCCTTAAAATAATATATGTGCGCCACCACTCACAACGAATTTGTAGGATGTACCAGGGTTGTACCTAATGTACTAAAAGGCACGCGATCCTAAATTACATTTCCGCAAATTATCCCTATCACAGCTATTTGTAGCATAAGCGAAAAGTGGGTCTATTTTTATCGAAATTACTTCTGCACTCCGCATGGTTTACATTTGTCTTAAACAATCAATATTATACATATTTACTGCAAAGGTAATCACATTTATTCCTAGACTTGCAAATGTTTAAACCAATGCTTCCAATATGTGTCAACGATTACTTCTGTGTAAGCTGAAGCAACGTTGAAATAATTATAAAAACAGTGTGTTATAGAGAGGTTTTATTTAGTGTCATTACCAATGTGTGTAACATCCAAAATGTGATTTACTAATAGCTTCGAATTTCGACGCGACATCTATCTTTATCGAATCACATCATGACACATTCCCAAGATGCATACTCGTCTCGTCATTTAAGTTAGGCGCATAAAGAGTCCTATATGCGCGCCACCACTCACAACCAATTTGAACCTCTGCAGTCGATTCTAAATCGACCAATTCGAGTACAGCTAGCATAATATCACATCGTTGGTTTTACGTTTACAAAGTGCTACTGTGGAATAGCTCTTGATAAAGCATGAACCAAATGCTCTGACACTGACAGGCAATGGTGTTACTTGTTGATTTGACTGAATATCGTGACTGCGTTCTCGCTAATAAATTTTAATACGCTGCAGAATAACATGACTTAAGATAGTGCTTGCGCTATAGTACATTCGTAAACGTCCTCTATAAATAGCTACTCTCTCACATACATGAACGACTTGACTACAGAATGTTATCGTAATATTGATCCATGTTAAACTGGGTGGTGTTTTGTCAGGGAATGTACTCATTAAAATTGTCATTGCCTTACACTGAACAATGTATTTTCCTTGTTACGAGAATTGTATCTGGTTAGACAATTGAGATTAAATGAATAGTGCATAACTCGTCTATGTAGACATATGTGCTATATCGAACAATACACTTATTTTAATGGTCGCTTATAATGCGCATAAAGAGCAATCAACTCAATCGTCGGTGGCATGATTCTAACCCAAGATGCCTTATTTTCACATCAATATATGAATATTCTGAATACCCTTGAGATATGTTACGGTCGATTCAGGTTGTGCAATCTAACATATGACGGCACAAAACAGCTTAATAAAAAGTACTAGATTAGTAGAGGAAGAGAAAATACAAGGGAACCTCCATTTACAAGCTTGTACAGTGCATATGCGATGCGTCGTTTTGCAAGCGATCAATCGGTGACATGCATTAACAGCGTAATACTTGTGCTGTATCCATGCCTACCATTCGATATGCCCTCATCAAAGCTGCCCATGAACAACATGGCTTGATGTTCAGCAGTCACATAACAAGTCTCGGATCGCTCTAGCTACAACAATACGAGGCTAATGTTTTATCACTCATCACAATGCCATTGCAGCGAATGCATTTCCCAAGGGGCAATTATATGACGATAGTCACTCGACGAACAGGAGAGAATTAACACAAGTCAATATTAAAGATTTCCAATACGTCAGAGAAGAGCTATTTTGGTTAAGATGATGCCGATTATCCATACTCGGTTCGTTCCTGTAAAAACATGGCTTGGCTTCTTTTGAACACAAATGGAATGTTGTTCATTTGTTGGTGATCGCTCCGCGAGTTATGCTCCAAATATGATACTAACGGCATATTTGACCAACGACTTCGGGAAGCGGAACACAAATAAATTGATGTGATATGAGATCACTAGTCGTTGGGTAGAACATGGTTCGACCAATCGAAGGTATCTTACGTGACAGAATCTTTTGATGATGATACTCCGTAATTTAACCTGAGCGTAATGAGAACCAATGTTAGGAATAAAATGCTATGGTAGGCTGAAATAGTTACTTAAGACATGGAAGTAAAATAGTTTTTATTGATTTAATGACTCAACGTAAATTAATTGCTAGTTAGGTGCCTCGTGATCCGCTGAATAGAATTAGTGTACAGCAGTGTCATTGATTGATTCATTATTTGGCATCTAGTCACAACATTCTCAGCATATCTGGCGTTTGCTTTGATGCAAGACAGTCACTTTTCAGATATATACACTAGGTACATTTTATGTTTTTAAACGTGAATGTCTTCAAATCGTCCTGTCAGCAAAGAAGTGTTTGTCGAGCTCGTTTTGAAAAGAAGATATTATTAGAAATATCCTTTGTCAATTATACAAGCACCAAAGCACCACGTGGTGTAATTGCGGATTATGGTTTGTAGTTATCTGACTCTGAGCTCTGGCCTCAACTATTGTCCTGCTTATGTTAGATGTAGTACATAATTGACGGCCCGTATAATATGTATATTCATTATGCGTAATTAACGAGGTGCTTGGCAGCTGTGTGACACCATGGCAAACAGGTTTTATCGATAGGTCGTTGCTAGAACTGAAACTCGGTCATGATGTTTGATGTATCTTTCACATATGTTCATAACTGTATTATCATTTCTAATATTCGTTGCAGAGTTTTAACCTAACCATACTTTAGAGCATCCTGTAGTTCAGTGTTTTCATTACTCCGTATTTTTGCCAGGGACTTACAAATGCAACAACACCCAGCACAAACCTTGTGGGTCTATAAATCATCTTTTACGTGCTCATAACAGTAGTGTATTACCGGGTGTTAGTAATAAATGGTGACACTCCGAGTCTCAATGAGAATGTAAACAGGTGGTAAAGACAACTCATTTACCAACGTACGTATATAGTGCTGCATTGCAGCTTGGTATATTCTTGGCCCATCAATTGAATAGTAGGTGGTACGCAGTTCCTGCAATAATGATAGCATTGATATTTATGTACTCACACATAATGTGGTTTTTGTGTACAGCTCTGTAAATGTGTGCTCAATGTTTAAACACCCGCACAAAATGTGATATTGTAGTTCATTGCACCAGCCCGTTGTAGTTAGTAAGATGTAGAGAATACCATGATGAATAATCCCCTAACAAACACGGTCACAGAGCATATTCAAGTAAAGCTGGCGCATTTTTGTCTTCATTTATAAAAATTCATTACAACCACTAAGCTGATTATCAAATAAACAAAAAGCATTGGCGAATAGTTTATAAAAACCAGCCGAATAAACCAGTTGAAATAACCAAATTCATACCCAAGGCAAACTTCACAACTGTCTTTAACACACTAGAGTAGTAGTTATGCCAACATCATTTAAAATAAATTAAGTCGGAGGTATACCTAAATATTCATGGTTCCTGCAATAGATGATGTTGAACCTGCATGCGATACCAACGTAACTACACTGGGCAGTGTTAAATAAAATCCAATTATATGCGCTTTTGAAGGTGTTGTTTTTATTTGTGGTATATTGCTAACAATCTCGTATTAACAAAAATAATTCATTAACCTCCTCAATTAGGCTGTCATTATACAAGAACCTCTTAACTATAATGATTACAATGTTCGGATAACTTTGTATATAGCATCGGTATTAGTTTCATCATGCAGCACTTAACGCCGTATATACTTTTCGTTGGGTTTTGCTTGTGTTGATAAGGAGCTATAGACAGAAATAAGTCTATTAAAACTAGAATAGGGAGACGAAGGCAGGACACGTTCATCGATAGAATATATATGAGACTCTCACTTACACAGCATAATATATGTTTTGATGTATACTCTATGGTAATAGTTGCATGTTATAATAAATGTATTCAATATAATTGAGAGCATCTATAAGCCGTTTGTCCGTTTCACGGCCCTAATTCATCTTAATTAAATAATTCAACAGCATGATTTATTATTCGCGTCTCCACAGGAACAGATGAGATCCTCTTACGGTGGAAACTATTATAATTTCAGATCTGTAAAATCGACCCATGGCTGAATAGCAATTACAAATTCTACTGATGAGCTAGATAGTTGGTTGGCTTATTTGTACATTCCTTCCTTGTCCTTTGCGTCAGGGGTCATATCGTGTCAAACTGCGCTCACGCCGTCCCAGTTCTCAAGATAGCTCTAAAGTATTTAAGCATACTTACCGTATAGGCTTATGCTCGTTACGAAAATACGAGAGTTGTAGTATTCTTCTTGGGGTATTTGCAAATTTGTTAATTGGATAAAATAACGAAATGTAGCCGGGAAAAACAGTACTAATGCCTGGATTGGGCTGGTACGTTTGCCTTCTACTATAAGATGAGTAGTTATTTTACTGAAACAAAGTTACCTCTCAGATAGTCCGTCACGGGCTTTTTTCCCCAACAACCCCATTGATGTACGCGCCGCGATGTTTAACATACATGCTACAGTCTAGAATTTGTTCGCTACATAGACTATGCAAAAATAACGACTTGTTTCAAGTGTTTATATGTCAAGCAATAATATCTGATATGATTTGAACTTGGGAGTTATCTTACTAGTTTACTTTATGATAGATTGATTTAATCAAAAGTGACCTCGCCAGTATCTATTTAAAAAGAACGGTAGATATCGAATCGATACCGCTATCGGCGGTCCGGGACTACCATATGTTACTGCTATCTTGATTTCTTCAACTAAAACCACCCAGATCCATGTACATATAGATTTGTTGCTTTGACTGTGTATCTAGCTTTGCGAGGAGTTAAAAAGCAGACACGATAATTGCATTTGTGTTGATATTTATATATATATATATATATATATATATATATATATATATATATATATATATATATATCAATATATATATATATATATATATATATATTTATACATACATACATGTATATATATAAATATAAATATATATATAAATATATATATAAATATTTATTATATATATATATGTCTATATATATATACATATGAAAATAGAGACATATATATATATATATATATATATATATATTATATTTATATCTATAAACACACATATGTACATATATATACACATATGTATAGATATATTTAGATGTATATATATATATATATATATATATATATATATATATATTTAAACATACATACATACATATATACATTCATACATACTTACATACATACATATATGCATATACAATTATATGAAATATCCTTATATAGTGACTGAGTATTGATATTTATTGGATATGCGAATTCAATGGGTGGTAATCTCCCGAAGGAACCAAATAGTCTGATATGTAAGACGCTGTACTGTTATTTCTCTTGCTAGCTATTGTACATATCGACACACATCAAACCTCTTGTAGTTGAATTGATTATCTTTTTGTCGAGGTTGACAAAGACAGATCCTAGCGATAAAATGTCGTGTCTTCTAAGCAATGCTATACAAACGACCACTGGTATAAAATACTTACCCCTATTGCTGCTAGTCGTAAATAGATCCGAATCTGTCCCACCCTAATGCTGTTCCTAAGAACAGTAGAAAAAGGCAACACTAATGCGTGTAGTTTCTACTCATATGCGCAATTACAAAGGCGTAATGGTAAGACGATAGTTCACACTTTGTGTCTCACCAAGTTTTACGATGAGCTGAAGCGTATATTAATATACGTGTAATCAATCAAACACATATAATATACCTATTTTCATGGCTTCATAATAACGCACATAACAATTATGGTATATACAGTTAACTGTACATATTGCTGTTTCATGAAGCATCATTTGTTTTGAGCTTATTATGATAATAACATGAGCAGAAATGATGACAATGTGTACATTTGAAAACATGTGTCGGTGGTTTGGAGCATGATGTTATTACATTGTCGCCTACAATGCTGTGTATTTGTTTGACATTTGATATAAAGCTACTTAAATGAAGAAAGCATCATTGTCAGACGACTGATTTTCTGCTATTGCGGAACCGAATTATAGCAATTACACCACAGTAGAAAGTAATCAGGCTTCGAGAGGGCACGTCGGTGTTTCCGCCATTTATAATGGTCAATTATCAATGAGATAACTGCAAAGACATCTATCCATGTCCGTCGGCAAACAGAGCAGGAGTGTTAAAACAATGAATCGAAAGCATGATTGCTGGGATGTCGGTTACACGTTATGTTGCTTAATCATAACAGGATATATCAGTTATTCTTCTTAATTGATATCACATAATTTATTTTTAAGAGCACTCAGCCTTCATTCACTCCTGGTGTTATTTATATGTGTGATTAACTTTCGAATTCTTTTTGGCAGCAAAGAATCAACCACACAATTGCGTTTGCGATGCGCTGCCCTGAAACGTTTTTCCCCCTAAGAATCTCCATTCATAAAAGCCGAGATGTTTCTTCGTCGTTAACAGTACATCATAGCCCCAGTGGTTCATCTATTTTTAAGGCATCTTCATGTAGTAGACTGGGCGGTCTCGCTGATTGCAAACGACGGAAAACATAATGGCCGCTGCCGTAGATTGGTCACAGCACAAAAATGCAGGAATCTTGATAGAACTATGAATGAAACACGTGTACAAAAAACCGATGTGATGTGATAACCATAAGCATTAGAGCAAATAGCTTTTGTGATGGGCTGAGGAATAGTTAATGGCTTGTTTGAAAAGTTTCTTTTTTAAGACCGGGAAGCCCATGGGCCATTGGTGGAAGCGACATCAGTGCAATAGCTCAAGATATTGCTCACGGTTGTTCTGTTTTTCGTGCACATTTGCTTATTCGGGTGCAAGGAAAATTATCTAGAAAGTACTTACATGATTAATAGTGCGCTTTCAACAATCGATATAAAAGACACTAGAAGGTAATAATACAATGCTCTACCGTTTATGAACAAAGATAAAAACATTCCGAAAATAGCTGTAGGAGAAGTTCATTTGTTGTCATAAGCAACAGCCATACTGTAGCAAGTTTCAATGGAAGTGGTATAGTTCAAACTACCTATTATGCATTAACAAACATAACGTAATATATTTTTTTGCTGTTGCCATTATTTTACTATGGTGACACCTTTTTCATTGTTCTATAATGTCGAGTAATATAGAGGCCAATATCAAACACTATTGTCCAATTAATCTGCAGCAATATCTTTATTATAAGTTGATATTTGCTCGGCGATAAATCACGTAGATTGAACTATTCTAGGTATCGTTACATATGTTTGTGCTATTACATGCTATTAATTGAGGAATACTTAGGCATCACGGATCTAAAGATGCGGTAACAGTCAGCCTGTTTAGCGTCACAGTATTTAAGGGGCAATACCCATGAATGAAACAATGTGTTCTGTGTATTAGAAAAATCTGGTTTCTACTCAGACGAAGGTATTCTCGGTCGCCATACAGCAATGATGTGCGAAATCTCATTGTAGGTTAATCTTATTGCCCTTTTAGAGCCGCTGGCGTCGTCTTGGTTTCGTTCATTAGGGGGACAATGTAGCCCGTTGATGTCTTTCCATTGTCCCTCATACGTTGCGCACAGCACAGTTTTGTGAGATTTATGTCGAGTGGCACTAAGGGGTATTTTGTAAGGCTCACGGTACAATCGCCGGAACGGTCATAGGGCGGGAGTGATGTTAATTAATGACCATACACAACCAGACTGGGTAATGATGTCATACCTGTCATTTCATTGAGGCGCTCATAAACACATATACAAGCTATGAGAGATGTTTGGATATATCTTATTAAGTATTGGCACTTATCCAAATAGAACCTAGCTACGGAGATGCGTAAAGCACCTCTGTCGGCTACTGAGCAATTAAAATGCACTGCTGTGGGGTCATCCTGCATATACGCCCTAGCAAAGAGAAATGTAACATTAACAGCAACGCATCATGTTTTTATCAATTCATGTTTTTTTAGATTAAGATAATACGTGGTTACCAGAACTATCTAGAACTATGTGGCTTTATTTGCGCTATAGATATGAAGTAATCACTCCCTTTATGATTGTTCATGAATAGAAATGACCAAAAACCCTCAGAAACAAATTATAGATGCAGAATGCTTTTTGCCAAAGCTGTTATGTCACTTCAACAAATGGTGCACATGCAACCATGTCATAAACAACAAAATTATTACGAAGTAATTAATCTTTTTCTATGTGTATTGCGAGTTTGTGCGTTCTTTGTACTCAAATGTTTGTGGTTCTCGTAGCACGTTATTTTTATACAGGATGTTCATCCTTATTACCTCTTAGATCGCTTAATATACCAAGTGATGCGCACTGTGGCATATCTACAGTAGTCAGCACCTAGTGTGCGGCAGTTAATAATTGTCCAGTGTGCGACTGTAAGGGCAATGAAATGAAATGGAATACTAATACATATAATCACCTGTCAACAACCAAGTGGTATCGTAACAGGGAGGGATTAAGAATTACGAATAAAGAAATGAGACGGACAGTAGTTGAAATATCTACGACTTAATGGCATATGTTTCGTAGGCTGTTTGTAGTGCTGCGAAAGCCACTTATAGGTGTATCACGCCCATCTTAGTATTTGAATGCAATACGTTTATTGGCGTTACGTTGGTCATCAAATAGTATATGCAGTAGCACAATATATTGATTCCTGTGACCGCATATAAACTAGTATGGATAGGAACTAAGCAAGTCAAACCTATACTTATCGCAAATTTTACTGACAGTATTATTCTACATTTTATGTATGTTTTATGTATTATCATCTTTCAATAGCACAATAAATACTGTCGTGTGTTTGTCCAACTGGTGACTTTAGAAGCAATATGTATAGACTGCTGTGTCCTATAAGAAAGCGAAAGATTGTAAAACAATAATTTCATTCAAACCATTTACGCCTATATCATTAAGTTGACATATTTATCTCACCGTGCACATATTCAGCCAACAAAAGAATTAAAGGGACTAGTTTACATGTGGTACATACGTCACACTTCCTCTACCATATGCTAAACGATAAACTTAACCAATGAAGTAAAGTCTATTCAGGCAATGCAATTACACAATTGACAGACTCAGTAATGAATCTGATAGCATGCTTATACTAAAGCTAAGCACATGCGACAGTGCCAGTTCTGGCGTTTGCATGGTTCTTAATCACTGATTATACACGAATGGCATAGAGGCTTCTACTTCAACGGGAGATTACTGAATGAAGAGAGAACCAATGCATCAAAGACACTATGTTGATATGATCGCCTCGTGTATAATCACCTAATCCCATTTGCTCGTAAAGAAGAAGAAATCTCTCAGCGACAAGAGTATCGTCAGGCAGGTGCATGGCAAGTATTAAATTGTTACTGCATGCAAACGTATGATATATTACGTTATGATGTGACGAAGTTCATCAATGTTGGTGTACACCATGAAATCACTTGACGTTACTACTTGTTAATTGCATACCGCAATCGAGTACAAATGGTATTTCCTATACAGTCAGCCAAAATATTGTCTTCCTGACGCAATAAATGGCTAGCATTAACATGGATTTGTGTCCGTTGATGTCGATAAACATCAGCTGCAGGAATGATTCTACAGAGGTGTTTATCGGTATGAACAATGATCATGGAGTTTCTGAATTCCCAATTCATTATCACCGTAATAGGTCTAATATACATGGACGATCACGTTATAGTTCACCCCGCATATTTCAGTGCTTTAAAAATAATAATGGCCTTAATGCAATTCTCTGTTGTGATATTTCTCAGGATTTAGTCAACAATGTGGGTTGATAATAAATGCTTTTGATTGTTTTGTGATGCTTAGCTGGTCTGAGAGCCGCAAGCTGGTCAATGTCATGGCAAAATGTTGTGTGAGTGATCATCACAATTATATCAAATAATGTTCTTCAACAGCCTAACCCAGTTTAAGTCAAATACAAATTAACGCCTTCACTTAACAGCTATTTGGTGGACGCATTTATCGATAAATAAATCACCGTTAAAATGAGGCTATTTGTCACATGTAGATTTCAAAGGTACTAAAATATCATCTACAGAGCAGTTACTGCCTCTCAAAAATGCTGCCGTATCTCTACTTTATCGAGGAGATGAATACTAAGGCGCAAAATTTCTACCTACCCGCTTACATACTAACCAGAAGCTCTCGTTGCACAATGAAATCCCGTACAATAATGGTCTAAGGCCTACCTGATCATAAACGTGGTATAATTTCCCGGAGCAACATCAGTCGTCACAGTTTAATAGAAAATTAAGCCGCTTGGTATGAGTAACTATGGAAAGTATGTACTATAAAACAAATAATACTTGAAACCAGGAGGGTCGTAGTCACTACATGATTATATATTGTTAGCGAGCAATATGGTTACGAGTACGATTATATTAAATCTGGTGTTACGCAGCATGGGTTTTCTGAAAACAATAAAATCTATATCGGGACAACGTTACATATGGTAAAATGATTTCGCAAGCTTCACGTTTAACATAATATTGCTTCTTTATAGTCATCTCTCTTCGTCTTTATAGCAGCGTCATTAATTTTGCGTCCTCCATCATAGAAGAAGATTCAGGGATTACTTGTTGCTGAAAACAGTCTGCACACAGTGTACCTGTAAATGTTACAGATGTAAGATTTACCACTGATATATTCGCAATGTAGAAGGGCTAATTTCTTGTTATATATAAAGGTATTTCTGAGCTTTATCGTCGTCTTAATTGGATTCCTATTATTTGCTCGGCGATAAATCAAGCACATTGAACGTATTGGAGGTATCATGTCATATTTTTGTGTGACCATATTGTTTTGATTGAGACACACCTGTCATCCTGAATCTCGAAACGCGGTAGTAGTGTTTAGCTTTATGAATCAAAGTATTAAAGGGGAAATCCCCTTGAATGAAACAATTAGTTCTGTATATAAGACAATTCTGCCTTCTCGTCCGACGAGAGTATATGCGGCCGCCACTCGGCAATGCTGTGCGAACTATCATTGCTTGTTCAATCAACCTACGACAATGGTAATTGTAAGTTAATCCCAATTGCTCTTTTAGAGCCGTTTGCGTTGCTTTTATTCACGATTCTATCGGGCTGTCATGCACCTATTCGCTTATGTGGTCTGTCAATACGATCATTTTCTGCCTCGTTTGTTTTCACCTTCTCACTTCAACATTCAGTGGTAATAGAAGTAGCAGTAGTAGTTGTTGTAGTAGTGGATTTATTTTCTTCATCGATATCCACTGACACCATACATACATAATAAATGTAACGATGTAAGAAGGGACAATGTAGTCTAGGGTTGTCGTCCCATTGTCCCTCATAAGTTGGGCACAAAATATCTCTTTAGAGCGACGTTGAGTGTCATTATTGTGGATTTTTGAAAGGCTTATTTTGGACCGGTTATGATTGCTAGAACGGGCAGGGGTAGAATTCAAAAGGATTTCGAAAGTCATCTTCTGTTGGCAAACACATTGAAGGTGATAGGGGAATGATGATCAATCATTGTTGCAGAGATTATATTCTCGCATTGACGTATCGATTCAAGCTAAGGCAATTATGCGCTGATCTTTTAGACAAACGTATGTTATTGATTCGTTTGTAAACCGAAAACACAGCTACATAATACCGAAATGCCAAGACGTGTGACGTAAACATGTCGCACATAATGCAACATGCCGCTAACAGCACAGCCTCTGGAATCAACCTTTGAATCAATTACCGTAGCGCATTGATGCTGCTCTGCGCAACAATTAATGAATAGATAATGAATTAAAACCCCGGAGGAAATAAACATAAAACGATAGTGCGAACGATTGAAAAGCAAGGCTATATAGAATGATCCTTAGGTTTTGTCTGTGCTAAGCGTTTAACAATCTTTTTATTTGGTCGTCAACCCTCGTCATTTTACACACACAAATGTCGTTGACAAGCATTAATCATGAAAGACTCTTTGAATTAAAGCAATCCTTCGTGTAGCCGTATCAATGAGTGATGATTAAAATCTGTCATTCCGTTGCAGATCCGGTTTAGATCGAGTTGTCATAAGCAGGCCGGAGTCTTTAAAGACAAAAACAGTTGTTCGACAGTTCTAAACACTTCGTGCCTAGATTTTTCACGATTTTTTTGCAGAGAGACGATAAGCTCATAATAAAGCTAACGAAATGTAAAATAAAAAGGTATATGTGGTCACTGGTGTAATATTTGCAACTTTACGTGTGATAGCGTCAGACAACAAAGCTTAAAGATCCACGTTTCCCTATGGATAAGCCAATGGGAAGTATAAGATGCCTAATCAATTGATACATATGCATTTGGTTAAGTTCTAAAGAAAAGTTCCAACGCCATGAATTGCAATGAATATTTCAACATTCAGACAGCACGAAAAAAATTCAACGGGGCGATTTGGTAAGCACTATTGCGTTTATCGGTTTTGAACTCATGGCCGCTTAGAAATGGATTATGACGAGATAATGGTGTGAGTCTTGAAACGGCTCAGCTGTTAATATGATTGACTTAGATACATGAAAGACTTGTTGATTAAAATTTCTCTAGAATGGTTGTACATCCTCACGATAGCTCATAAAAAATTTGACCAGTGACATTTTTAAGATCCACTTGTTAAGCCAATATTGTGCATGGGAATTATGATACTGATGAGCAGAAAAGTTCATACATCGAATAGCATTATATAGTTAACATTCAGACAGCACGAAAAAATGGGATTTTCGGTTGGCTAGCTGTTTATGAATTTATTGTTATTTTTCTCTAGAATGGTGTACATCCTCCATAAAAAAAAATTTGACCAGTGACATTTGAACTAAACTTGGTAATATTGTGCATTGGTATATGTACTCTGAGCAGAAATTAAAAAAATAATAGGTCCACGTAGTCTATGGGAAGCCACAATGGGTTTTCGGTTGTATTCCCTGAGTGCGGTGTATTACAATATTCGAACCTCCATAAAAAAAAATTGACCAGTGACATTTGAACTAAACTTGGTAATATTGTGCAGTGGTATATGTACTCTGAGCAGAAATTAAAAAAATAATAGGTCCACGTAGTCTATGGAAAGCCACAATGGGTTTTCGGTTGTATTCCCTGAGTGCGGTGAACTAAACTTGGTAATATTGTGCAGTGGTATATGTACTATGAGCAGAAATTAAAAAAATAATAGGTCCACGTAGTCTATGGGAAGCCACAATGGGTTTTCGGTTGTATTCCCTGAGTGCGGTGTATTACATTATTACAAAATATATATGTTTATTTGTATAACCCTTTACTTCAAAATTGACGTACAAAACAGCATATCATCGTCATATACATAGTCAACAACATAACGTCTAGTAACTTAGAACGGCACTATCAATTTTCGAACAGTATAATTTCCAAAAGACATACCATTAACATTCAATGAATCATAGCTAGAAACACACACTAACGTTGTTGACTCAGGTAACTGGCAACAGATGAAATTACTCTTTAACTTTTAGTGACTCTTATGTGCCCATTTATATCTTTGTCACCAAAAAGCGACACCAACCCTTCTTCACCCTTTCTTCTGTATGCTAATAGTAGATGCCGAAATTGCAACCCACTTGCAGCTATCTTCCCTACCATTGCAGCGCCACATAATTTGTTCCTGATCAAAACTTCAAGAGAACCTTCATTTTGTGACCTCGCTATGCTTCTCTCTATTTCCTAAATAACGACAGAGACTGAAAAGCAAACAAATCTTTCTTGGTACTCCTACTGGCTTCAACAACTTCCTGCAAAACTTGTGCGTCCTCTATTGCATTATGAGCATCATATTCCTTCTTCAAAATTCCTCTAACAATTGTTGTTTGCTTAAAATTCCTAAACTGTCCCTTGTACAAAAACCTGAACAATGGCAGAGTATCTGCAAAACCTGCAACTACTTGTGAAAATTCCTCTATAATGGAACTTGCTACCACATGCCGCACCAATCTACTTGCATCGAAAGCTTTACAATTATGAGCAACATGCAATCATTTATTGGTAGAGCTTCTACCTCGCTACCCTTGTGGTACATTTTCCCTCCCTCAATTCGAATTTGTGTCAGATCAGATACTTTGTCTTGAATCGGCACTGTGGGCATAACAAATCTATTGAATGTCTCCACACTGCACACTGCCGCTACCTGGATGATATCACACAATCTGCTACATGAAGTTGTTTCCAGGTCAAAATATACAAATTTACAGCCATCTGATATGTTGCTATCAACTGCTGTGTAAACTGGCACACTAACAGTAGCAGGAATCACTTCTACGTCGTCCTGACTAATCGGCATAGCCTCTACCTGTGACTGATAGGTTTTACCTTCTCGTAACTCGTTTGTCCGTTGTTCTGTGGTCTTTATCCTATAAAAATTGAGCTTTCTTTTCTTGTATTCTATTGAACTTTTATACGTTTTGCAATACTCTCTTTTCCTATCTTGTCTTGCTGCATGCTTCGAGAACCGGGAACCAGGAGACAAACCCGCTGACTCGTACACCGTACTTAGATAACTGTTGCCCTCATTCTTCTGACTAACAGCACAAGCTACTCTAGCATTTAGACTTCCTGAACTGCTCAGATGCCTTGCCTTTGGTGCCTTTGATGCAACCATGTTGTTTACACTCTCACATGCGCTAGTGCTTGCACAGGGAGCTATTTTATCTGCATTGTCTGCCAAATCCTGAAATATTTTCAAAAGACCGCATTTTAACCTTTCTCCACACAGATCTTTGCCATTTGGGAGATAGCTATGTTGGTAATTATCCTTTTCACTTTCGAACCGACACCAGCTACCGCACAGTGAGTGATCTCCGAAAGCATGTGGAACTATGGCAGACAGAGCATGTCGTACTTTCTCAACATTACCTTTGTTTTGATATACTGCATATGTGAAATATTTATCCAAGAGATACCTAATCACAGCACTACTCAAACACTTGTGGGTTGTTTGAAGCTTGTACAAAGCGGCTTGTAGATGCTTTCTGATATGACTTATGTCGCTCCATTTCTCAATAGAACGACCAAGTTCTGCTCTAATTCTAGCTATTGTAGTGCTATCTTCATCCATGATAAGTGTTCCAACCTTAGCCACACCTGAGCCTTCTATGCGTCTAACTATCTCCCCTGCTACATCAGCCTCCATCCCTCGCGAACTCCCGCTATAATCTCGGTGACAGCTATGCTTGTTTGTCTCTTTGCCATTGTTTCGTGCTACAGTACAAACTCTACAACTCTTTGAGCGTACACCATAGTCAACAATTTTGCCCGAACAATCACCAATCATTATACCAACACCTGACATACTATCATACTTTCTGCCCGATGAGCGCTTTTGCCATCCCATGTCATGCTTTAGAGTGAGGGGGACAGAAACATTGTTATCAACACTATCATTCTCCTCTTCAAGAGGTTCATTGCGTCCTGGAAAGTGAGGGCATCTTCACTTGGAGAGAGCAAACCTGCAAAACAACAATGAGCAACATTTTATCACGAACCAACGACTGTTCATTGACAATAAATGTGGATGAAGTAAATGAAGAAAGATGATAAGAAACACATACATTGTCTTTCTGCTCTCTTCCTGCAATGCATCAGAACAGCTACCAAGAGCAACATCATGTATACTCTTCGTTATTTCTCTCTCTCTGGCTTTAAATGCCTTGTGGTGCAGTGTAGGCAGCTCGAGGGCAGACAAGAAATTACTCATGTGGGTTTCACCTAGACCAGTGTGAAGCATAGCTGAAGAAATAAAAGCAATTCAATTGTTTAATAACAGGAATAAAGTAGCCAAATCATATATTGTAAACATCTTACATACACATTCATATAGACAGACAGACAGACAGAAGCATGAACATATAGCTGTTTATATAGAGAAGCAACATACCGCCTGCAGCCTTCGTGTTGATGTCGAACACAGGCATTGTCTTTTTCTTAGTGGGGTCGTGATGGCGCTTTCCAGTAGGTACACTATTCACAAACCTACAGCTTACAACAGGACAAACGTATATACAGTAGCGATGCTAATCCGTAGCGCTTTTCGGACACAATGTCGCATAGATTTTAGCGTTGATTTGCACACGATACATCCTTGTTGGAGCTTCTCTGCTAAAAATTGCAGTTCAAACCACTCTTCTTCCTTGAACGTCACAATTTGGTTTCACAGTTGTATATTCTTGTCCGTCATAGCTGCCCTAGAGGCTCGGGAATAATATCTGCTTCTTTCCCGGAACTTTGCTGAACTATATGCTGCATCACATTCGAATCACTTTCGTTGCTGCAACGTGATTTGTGCCATGGCCATCAAACTATGTAGTTTGTGTCGCTTTTCGTACGGTAGGTGACAAATTGTTGATTGCCACGACAAGTCATCAGCATGTTCTGAACGTCAGGGACATTTCTGTCCCTTCTGTTTCTGTTGTGTTGTGCCGTGTGAGTGAAACTACCCCATGGTGATCGTCAGTCTGTTGACTACACGACACATCGTCACCACATTCATCAGATCGAAGATCATGCTCACAACTGCTGATAACTGCTTTATTTAGATTCACCATCCGAGCTGCAGCTGCTCTTCGTCGCTCTAGCACGCCCGCCTTGGCAAATTTTCCTTTATATTTCATCTTGATTATGCGTAGCACAGGCCAGAGACCAAGTTGAAGTATATTTTCTGTCTGAACCTTAGGTCATTTATATTTGAACTTGGATTGTGTCGTACATGAGGTGTGACTTTAAACTAAACTCAAAGGAAATAATTCGCCGCTATGTGCGCACAAATTTCTTTGAAACCAACTCGTTGCGGCGCAGACGCGGTCGCACCGGGCGCGAAAATGTGCGCAGCGCGTCAAAGGTGGTTCCCGCCGAAGGACGCGCAGTTACGCGACGGCCGCTGGGTGGCGCGGCAGTGAACTGTAGCATTTCCCTTTAAGACACCGTATAAGGAATCGTGAGTCAGCAAGGGAAGTAGCGAAATTACCTTTAAGCTTTAGCTGCAAGTACAGCACAATCATATCCAGTGTAATATTATTATAGCGATATGTTAAGGTATGACAGTGTGCAGAATTATCGCATAAATTGTTGGACATTGAGTGCTTATGATCATCAGCACCAACAGTCATTTTCCATTGACGTGTCTGTCAAATCATTATACGTTACCCGGCTAACAGCCAGTTTCGAATGATGCGGATACGATAATACAGCCTAAAACGGTATCTTAGGAGCTTAATGGTAATCATTAAGCTCAATTATGTCTCATTGCACGTTATCTTTTGAAAATGATGATTTTAATTGTTAGAATATGCTACAAACGATGTATAATGATCTGCATGGAAGCAATACTTATATACAATAATTTAGAAATAGAGGCATTTTATATGAAAATAGCTCGTTCAGAAATATGATGTATAATGTAAATTAACGAATGTTTTACCTAGGTTGACCATACACATTTTCGCTGAGTAGAATTCAAAAGTATTTCAATCTTCATCATCAGTTGGCAGGCACATTTACGGTGAATGGAGACTCGGATGCGATCAGGATTGCCGTGATTCTATTCTTGCCTGTCCTATGCACACAATGAACCATGGGTGCTGTGGGATATCTCAGGATATTATACGGTCAATCCAGTCCATGTAATCTAATATATGACGAGAACCTTGACGTTTCAATTCATGCCAAGGTCGACTTAAGGCACCTTCGATAAAGACATTGGCGATGGTTGTTTTGTTTTCAACAAACGTATTTATTGTTTCCTTCTGATGAAAACCAAAATAACAGCTGAATAACCAACACAGAGGAATAGATATGGCAGAAATGTCATGCACTACCTATACAAAACGTTGTTGTGACAAAACAAACAATATGTTATGCGCATAAACAGTGCTACACAAGACCTCCTGCCTGTAATTTTACTTATAGCAGAAGTGCACTGCTTGTACGCTCCATGCAGTTGCCTTTGAAGGAGCATTGCATAAATGTACGATATTATTGACATCCTGAACAGCTCCGTCTGTATTACATTCTGATATGTGTTATTTCTAAAATGCGCAATTCTATATATTGAGAACAAACAGAAACCGCTTGAAGGTACACATGAAAGCTCAGTCGTTAATGCTCAAGTTATATATCAGGTGATATCACGTATTGTGCTTTACAGGAATTGTTTGAAATATCATGATTAGATAATATCATAAAGACCTAAGCTATCGCCTCATCTATCTCATTTTAAGAGTTGATATATTGCTGGCTTAGGGTTGCGCTGCAGCGGATCACAAATCAAGCCATATATGTGTATAAATAGCAAGTATATACCCCTCCACAGTCAAAACATACAGTATTTGCAATAGTTACAATACTGTAAGATGAACCGAGAACGGCTTCAAAAGTCAGCAGGCTATTTCGCATTGGGGCTTAACAGCAATATAAACACGCGACACTCACAAGTGGTACATTGAATAAATATGACTCGGATATAAACAGCGAGGTTCATGGCGGTCTGTGTACACGCTTCTGTCATTTCCGTGCATGTCAAGTACAAATTGTTCATGGCACAACCTAAGTGGATCAAGTGACAATGGTGTTTACAGATGGCAGTGATGCCCCCAATAAAATAACAAGTGCCCTCAATGAGATCGATTGATATTGGGCGCAGTGCGTGCACGGACAAGCATTGCTAGGCGTATGGTTTTGTGAATGCAGCCATCGATTAATATAAACAGCATCATAACGGGAGCTCATCATATGATGGATGCCGTCATAGTGTTTTACATTCGCGATCTGAAATGATTAGATTGGTAATGTTCCTTGGCCCATCACATCGAGCGTATAATGCTGCGCTCATGAAATCAAGGTGAATAATTTACAGGGAATCATAGCGGCTGGTGTTTATGTTGGTCAGTAGGATAAACATGTTTGTCATAAAGTGGGCATTGTGCTGGAATGACAATTGCGTCAGATAGACAGGTGATTCATCTAAGAGATGTGTGAAACAAATACTGTAGATGAGGTGGCTATTATTGAGACATCATAAAAGATCGGAGTACCAAGGTCATATTATGTTGCTCTGTGGATGCTGTTCTAGCTAACAATGCAGTTGATCTGGTTACCCTCATCTCCTTTCTCACTCGCGTACTTAGCAAAGACCCTGTTGCTCACGGAGATGCCGTCCATTACTGATTTTTGAACGTGACCCAAGTAAGTGGTTATCTTTGGTGTAAGTGTATTTTACGTGACACGCATCATCGGAATGGTGTTCTCGACTTAGCCATATTTCATGGACCTTGTGTGATTTGTAAACATAGGGATTCAAGGAATGAAGACTGTATTGCAATCAGAGAATGATTGTCCCCTGCTGTTAAACATCACCTCGTTTCATTATGATGCATTGATATTTGCTGAATCGAGGTAGCTTTGACATACATTGGCTGTTCGTGGTATTACGAAATGGTCTTTTCGAAGCTCTCGAACCTGTCAGTGTATAACGTCCAAAATGTGATTTACAAATCGTGACATCTATCATTATTAAATCCCATCATGACACATTCCCAAGATGAATACTTGCTCTGATATAGACCACTACCAGCTGCCTACCTACGGAGATTCCAATGTACGTCTCGCCATTTAAGTTAGGCGCATAAAGAGTCCTATATATGTGCGCCACCACTCACAACGAATTTGTAGGATGTACCAGGGTTGTACCTAATGTACTAAAAGGCACGCGATCCTAAATTACATTTCCGCAAATTATCCTTATCACAGCTATTTGTGGTATAAGCAAAAACACGAATGGGTCTATATTTATCGGAATTACTTCTGCTCTCCGCATGGTTTACATTTGTCTTAAACAATCAATATCATTCATATTTACTGCAAAGGTAATCGCAACTATTTCTAAACTTGCACATGTTTAAACCAATGTTTCCAATATGCGTCTACGATAACTTCTGTGTAAGCTGAAGCAACGTTGAAGTAACTATGTAAACAGCGTGTTATAGAGATGTTTGATTTAGTGTCATTACCAATGTGTATAATATCCAAAATGTGATTTACAAATCGCTTCGAATTTCGACGCGACATCTATCATTATCAAATCACATCATGACACATTCCCAAGATGCATACTCGTCTCGCCATTTAAGTTAGGCGCATAAAGAGTCCTATATATGTGCGCCACCACTCACAGCCAATTTGAACCTCTGCAGTCGATTCTTATCGACCGATTCGAGTACAGCTAGCCTAATATCACATCGTTGTTTTTATGTTTTTAAAGTGCTACTGTGGAATAGCTCTTGATAAAGCATGAATCAAAATGCTCTGACACTGACAGGCAATGGTGTTACTTGTTGATTTGACTAAATTTCGTGACTGCGTTCTCGCTAATAAATTTTAATACGCTGCAGAATAACATGACTTAAGGTAGTGCTTGCGCTATTAGTACATTCGTAAACGCCCCCTATGAATAGCTACTCTCTATCATACAGGAACGACTTGACTACAAAATGTCATCGTAATATTGATCTATGTTAAACTGAGTTGTTGTTTGTCAGGGAATGTACTCATGTAAATTGTCATTGCATTGTAATTTAATATCAAAAGTAACCTTACACTGAACAATGTATTTTTCTTTTAATGAGAATTGTATCTGGTTAAACAAATGAGATTAATTGAATAGTGCATAACTCGTCTATGTAAACATATGTGCAATATCGACCAATACACTTATTCTAATGGCCGCTTATAGTGCGCATACAGAGCAATCAACTCAATCGCCGGTGGCATGATTCTAACCCAAGCTGCATTATGTTCACATCAATATATGAATATTTTGAAGACTCTTGAGATATGTTACGGTCGATTCAGGTTGTACAATCTAACATATGACGTTAGCTATTCAGTTCCAAGGACAATGCATAGTACCCTTGACGTGAGCAGTTGCAGCGATAGTGTTTTGGCAACCCTACTGCAATAGTGCTTACCATAGAATGTCAACAGAACTAACAGCTTTATAAATAGTACCAGATTAGTAGAGGAAGAGAAAATACTAGGGAACCTCCTTGTACAGTCCATATGCGATGCGTCGTTTTGCAAGCGATCAATGGGTCATATGCATTTACAGCGTAATACCTGTGCTGCATGCATGCCTACCATTCACTTGCCTCATAAAGAACATTCGGTATGCACAATTTAAATGACACCACCTATCAGCGTTTAAGCTTCACGTTTTGAATGTTAGATTCATGTTAATCTTGATTGTCGATTCTTCACTTGATGTACCCACAGAACTTATATGAAACACATTGTGCAATTGAGTTAGGTCTTATTGGTTGAGAACAATTGGCTTCACGGTAGACAGGGTGAATTGTTTTACACTTTCGGTCTCTGAGGGCATAGAAGAATATAGGTAAATGATTAGCGAGCGTAAAAATGAACAATTAAGAAACGCTATGAAATCATTTATATCGAAAGTTATTTCGTGTACAGGACACATTTATTCGAGCCAGAAGTTTACAGGGAAATCAGTCAGCCACAGAAATGTTTACACAGAGGTTTTTATTCATATGAAAATTTATAATTGGCTTGTTAAAATTCACCATTCATTGTCATAATAATGCTTGTCAAAATAATACTTGCAAGAGAGTATATAAACGAGGTGATGCTGTAATAGTTAGGATTTATGAATGATGCATGTTAATAACAAATGAGATGTATTAATTGTCGGCAATATCAATGATAACGCGCACGGCACTCGATATCATTAATATTGTATTGTAAATGTGCAAAAGCAAGCTTGTCAAAATATCATATACAATATCATCTCTGAATAATTAATCGTTTATTTTACATGATCCATAGTGGGGACATTGGTTATCAAGCGCATCAGTTGCTAGAACGCGACCCGAGAAGACAGCCTATCCTGCTTTGCAGGGCTGTCTTGGAAAGACGGGTCACATGCGAGCGATTTGTACAAACTAGTCAATCCGAAATATTGGCTCAAGAAAACAGAGCTTGCTATCAAGGAAAAAACGTCTATGGATTTCAGTTCCGTCCACCTCCCCTTATAATATGACACTATTAGCCGAGAATATAACCGATCAGGTTTGATAACGACATCAGCAGGGGATCTATTTACAGAAGACAACAACATGCAGTCAAATGTAGATCAGTTACTGCCTTCCCCATAAGCAACCATATCTAAGCTTCATTGAAGAAGGAGGTACAAAGGTACCATGGTTTTGATTTACAATATAGATAGAACTGATCCAAAATACAGTTTGTCTTTTCTACCTGTATCACAACGCCGCCTTCGTGCAAACTATTGACATCCGTTGCGCAAGGTCCGTTGCCATCTGGGTAAATAACACGTACACTGTGATAGGCTCCATTGAAATAGCTAATGTCTTTCGAAGGGTTTATGTGTTGATTGCTGAAAAAAAAACTGGAAATATAATTGAATGACCGGACCTGCTGATAACCGCTGATGCACCAATCATCATCTTGCAAACTGTAGAACATCTGAACATACATACGAATTGTGTCAGATTATCTGTACACCTCCTTTAATATAGCGTTCATGAGAATGTAGGAGAAGGATATGGTATAAGGGCGCACTTTAATGCTTTAAGTTTTTAGCTTATATTTCCGATTGTGTAATCAAATGCCAAACTGTCCTATGCTAAGTAGGACACAAGTTAAACGGGCAATTATCTGCATTGAATTATGCCAATTATTACTTTGTATTCTTGTGTAGTCACGATTCAGGTTTTGATAGGACAGCCCTCATCAAAGCTGCCCATGAACAACATGGCTTGACGTTCAGCAGTCACATAACAAGTCTCGGATCGCTCTAGCTACAACAATACGAGGCTAATGTTTTATCACTCATCACAATGCCACTGCAGCGAATGAATTTCCCAAGGGGCAATTATATGACGAATGTCACTCGACGAACAGGTGGGAAATAACACAAGTCAATATTAAAGATTTCCTATACGTCAAAGAAGAGCTATTTTGGTTAAGATAGTGCCCATCATCCATACTGGGTTCGTTCCTGTAAAAACATTGCTTGGCTTCTTTTGAACACAATCGGAATGTTGTTCATTTGTTGGTGATCGCTCGCGAGTTATGCTACAAATATGATACTAACGGCATATTTGACCAACGACTTCGGGAAGCGGAACACAAATAAATTGATGTGATATGAGATCACTAGTCGCTGGGTAGAATATGGTTCAACCAATCGGAGATATCTTTAATGATAGAACATTTTGATGATGATGCTCTGGAATTTAACCCGATCTTAATGAGAACCTATGCTAGGAATAAAACACGAATGTAGGCTAAAACAAATACTTAAGACATGGTAATACAATAATGTTTTATTGACTTAATGACTCTGGGCTTGCAGCAACGATGCCCCAACGCAAATTAATTAATTTGTAATTAGATTATTGCCAGGTTTGCCACTCAGTGTGCTAGATTTCAGTTGCCTGAAAAAAAATTATATTTTGCATTGCATATAGGTTATTCGAAATAACGCCAATAAGTCCTGTCAGCAAATATGTGTTTGTCGAGCTCATGTTGAAAAGAAGTATTTCTTTGTCAACTATCGCTAGGTTATTAATGACGACAGGTCCGATGTTTCAAGCGCACGATAGAAACAATTACTGAGGCTGTATAAATTCTCACTGCACCAAAGAGTATATTAACACGGTTATGTTCATTTAATGTCGACACAGTGTATATTGAGACGAAGATTCATATATGAATATCTGACACGCTGTTAGGGTGTCAACGATGCAAGCTGGACAGGTGGAAAATAAAAAAAAAGCTATATTGAGAAGGAACGACGTGAAAGATTATAAACATACATCCAATATGTCGCATGTGTACTTTACATACGACTCATAAACTTAGACGATCAAAAGTTGCGAGACCGTATATACGTCAACCCCTTCGTCAATCAGTGAGACACTATGATTATCATATTATATATCAAGTGCAAATTATACTTTAAAACAATTTAACAATCACCAAGACATTTATTAACCTTGCAAAGCACATTGGATTCCTAAAAAGTGCACCCTGTTTGTTTGTTGAATGTAAATGTGCTACTGCAATCCTGAAAAAGACCCTTGGTTTACCATTGGTCAATCGATGAGTCGTGGTAATGAATTAAGTAATACATTACGCACGACGCAGATCAAAGCGCAACACGTGTAAAAACATATTCATTGTGCATATATATATATATATATATATATATATATATATATAAAGCGCCACATATATATATATATATATGATATATGGCCTATATATATATATATATATATATATATATATATATATATATATATATATATATATATATATATATATATATATATATATATATATATTATGCGTAATCAACGAGTGTTTGAGAGCTGTGTGACGCCATGGACAAACAGGTTTTGTCGATCGGTTGTTGCTTAAACTGAAACTCGGTGATATATAGTTGATGTATCCTTCACATAAGTTGATAACTGTATTATCATCTCTTATATTTTTCGCTGAGTTTTAACCTAACCATACTCTAGAGCATCCTGTAGTTCAGTGTTCTCATTAATCCGATTTTTGGCACTAAATATATACAGAGAAGTCGTTCTGTGTAGCACCAATATGCACTTGATGCTTGCCATGTCCGTTTGGGTGGCAGGATAATGTCACATGCGATGCTCCGAGACTTGCCAGGGACTTACAAATGCAACAACACCCAGCACAAACCTTGTGGGGCCATAAATCATCTTTTACATGCTCATAACAGTAGTGTATATACCGTACCGGGTGATAGTAATAAACGGTGAAACTCCGAGTCGCAATGAGAATGTAAACAGGTGGTAAAGACAACTCATTTTAACAACGCTCGTATGTAGTGCTGCATTGCAGCCTGGTATATTCTTGGCCCATCAATTGAATAGTAGGTGGTAAGAAGTTCCTGCAATAATGATAGCATTGATGTTTATGTCACACATATAATGTGGTTTTTGTGTACAACTCTGTAAATATGTGCTCAATGTTTAAACAACCGCACAAAATGGGATATTGTGGTTCATTGTACTAGCCCGCTGTAGTTAGTAAGATGCAGAGAATACCATGATGAATAATCCCCTAACAAGCACGGTCACAGAGCATAATCAAGTTAAACTGGCGCATTTTCGTCTACATTTACAAAAATTCATTAACACTCTTTAAGCTGATTATCAAATAAGCAAAAACATTAGCGAATAGTTTATAAACAAAGCCGAATAAACCAGTTGAAATAACCAAATTATACCCTAGGCGAACTTCACAACTATCTTTAACACACTAGAGGAATGGTTATGCAAACAGCATTTTTTTAAGGAGGTATAACTAAATATCCATGGTTCCTGCAATAGATGATTTTGAACATGCATGCGATACCACTTTGATTAAAATAGACAAATTTCCTTTTTGCTACTGCTCATTTAAGGCATGGCATTCACTACTTGCCTGGAGCAGCATCTGATGAGAGTTATTATGAAGAAATTTGTGGTTTTTGTCTTTCTATTATCGTGCAAGATGGTTGTGCTTCCAGACTCGTCATACATAGGTCTCATTGTTTAAATGCACACCAATTATATACGCTTTTGAATGTGTTGTTTTTATTTGTGGTATATTGCGAACAATGTCGCATTAACAATAATGATCGTTAACCTCCTCAATTAGGCTGTCATTGCACAAGAACCTATTAACTATAATGATTATAATGTTTGGATAGCTTTGTAGATAGCATCGGCATTAGTTTTATCATGCAACACTTAACGCCGTATCTATTTTTCTTCTGGTTTTGCTTGTGTTGATAAAGAGCAATAGACAAAAATAAGCATATTAAAACTAGATTACAGAGACAAAGGTAGGACATGTTCATCGATCGAACGTATATGAGTCTCTAACTTACACAACATAATAATTGATGTTTACTCTACGGTAACAGTTGCATGTTACAAGAATTGTATTCACAATAATGGATAATATCTGTAAGCCGTTTGTCCGGTTCACGGCCCTAATTTATCTTAATTAAATAATGCAACAGTATGATTTATTATTCGCGTCTCCTAAGGAACAGATAAAATCCTCTTACGGTGAAAACTCTTATATGTTCAGATCTGTGAAATCGCCCCATGGCTGATTAGCAACTTTAAATCCTACTGATGAGCTAGATAGTTGGTTGGCTTATTTTTTCATTCATTCCTTGCCCTTTGCGTCAGGGGTCATATCGTGTCAAACTGCGCTCAGCCGTCCCAGTTCTCAAGAGTATTTTTTAAGCATACTTACTGTACAGGCTTATGCTGGGCAGGACATCTTCAACTTCATAAACTTATTATCACATAATTAAAGTACGCGTTGCTGGATAAATCTATACAAAACTTAACCCGAACTTGCGGAGTGCCCACACAACTGTAGAGCAGCGATATAGGAGAGGTTATAATACAGCTAGCTTGATGAGGCAATGTTTGCTTCGATAACGTATACACATTATCTTTGATTTATTAGAATAATCGGATTGCATTAGACATTTAACTTAATAAAACAAACCAGGGCTTAATTTTACATATGTAAGAGTCATAGCTTCATGTACATGCGTGCGTGCTTTGCTTCTCATATATAGTCGCTAATTTCCATGTTCGTGTCGATACCCCGTTAAGCATAAGCAAAGGTTTGATTTTAAAGTAAACCAATAAGTTTGACATAAAAGCAATAGACTGCTCCGAATAGATAGCATTATTCCTTTTGAAGGTACGTAGAAAATAACCACAAACTCTAATCATATCTATGATATAAGCCCGACTCATACATAGTGATATATGATTTCCAGGGAGTAATGATGTAGAATATTATAGTATGGGAAGTTACCCTGGTAGCGTGCCACTCTTTTAGAACCATAACCGACATGGAGAGCTCATAGAGAAAGTCGATCAGCCCTGGTACACTTGTACCACAATCGGATGTTGCAAATTGGTAAGATATGTAAGAAATAGATTTATGATATAGAGTGTAAGTAAATAATGGTGTTGAACAATTGATTGTCCAGGTAGAACGATCCATTTTGATCGAGAGGTCCTTTATGATATTGACGTCAGTTCATTTTCTAAATACATAGAAAAAAGTGAGGTAAGGTTGTACACAAGACGACATTGATTTTCCCTGTGATTTTCTCCTGGCGTATTCTCGGGTTAAGCAAAGATGCTAACCCCCGACCCAGTTTAATGAATGAATGAAGAATGAAGGAATGAAGGATAAATGTAGCCGGGCGAACAGTACAATGCTTGGATTGGGCTGCTACGTTCGACTTCTACCAGACACAAATTGGATCACTAGAGCAGTTAAATAACAATAATACAGACAATAAGATGAGGAGTTATTTAACTGAAACACAGTTACCTCTCAGATGGTCGACCACGGGCTTTATTCCTTAACAACTAACCCCGTTGATGTAGGCGCGATGTTCAACATACATGCTAAAATCTAGAATTCGTTCGCTTTGTGATAACATTGTGTTGCTATGCAAGACATTAGTACAGATTAACCTTACATAGCCAATGCGAAAATAACGACTTGTGCTTATATATCATGCAATAATATTTTATATGGTTTGAACTTACTAGTTATCTTATAGCTTACTTTATGATAGATTGTTTTTATCAAAAGCGACCTCGCCAGTATCTATTTAAAAAGCACGCCAGATAGCGAATCGATATAGTTATCGGCGGTCCGGGACTACCATATGTTACCGCTATCTAGATTCCCTCAACTAAAAACAGATCCCTGTATATATATGTGTGTTGCTGATAATGTGGCTCTAGCTTAGCTACGTTATAAGAGCACACACGATGATTGCATTTGTGTTGATGTTGCTGTTGATGGCGTCAAACTATGGGGAGTCATCAATTATTGAGAAAAACTGTGGTAAGCAAACCTACCGTAATATGAAGCAAACACATTATTTAACATGATCTATGAAAAATGTACATTTTAAAGCTGGTGAAATCTGTTGCAGAAGGCTTCGCGTTGGCGTCATATTATGGTTCATCAATGGTTCTGCAGCGCGCGCCTGCAGCGGCTGGAATATGGGGCTATGCTGACAATGTGAATGACGAAGTGACGGTAACGATAGGAAGTCAAGTCATACCACAAATGCCGTCGATGGTACCAAATTTACTTAACGCTTAATATAATTTACATCCTGTGACAGTATTGTTGTGTATATTTATGTCATTATCAAGTCGACGTCTGTGACATCATTTTTGGCATTCTTGGTATGTTGTCCATACACGTATTGAAATTGTTGGTTACATTTCAAAGTAAGTGTTGCTTGCTGAATGATGCAAAAGTAACAATGCGCCAACCAATTCCCATCTGAATTTCTCATAGATACAATCATGTCAACCGCAAAGCCAAATGCGTACATTGGTCGATGTACGAAAACAAAATCGCATAGCCATTACATATATGTGTCGAACTCTGCATAGGCGTTTGCATTACTAAAACAGGTCCAGCAGGTAACGTCATCTGGCGGGTGGTCCTGGATCCTATTGAACCTGGAGGTCCCTACACAATTAAAGCGATATCTAATGGGTGCGAAGTGATGCTGGAAGATGTGCTGTTTGGTGACGTGTGGCTGTGTTCGGGTCAGAGCAACATGGTCCACACACTAAACAACGTATGAATCTTATAATTGACTTCTTATGATATCAATAAAAAAAGGTATACTGTTGTGTAGTGGTTATAACAGGCTTTATTTGCCGAATAGCTGGATAATTCAGCACCGGATGTGGCCGATGTTGTTAACTACCCAAATGTGCGCAGCTACCGGTCACAACAAAACTTCTCAACTGAGCTCCAATATGACATGCAAAATCCTGCACAAGCTTGGGCGAGACCATCGACTGGTAAGTTGTGCATGGGACGCGAAGTAATCTATTGAGAATGGTCTTTTTTAATCTATGAGATTACTACAAAAACAATGAGTAGGTGATGCAAAACGAGTGATAAAACTTGATTAGTCAAATAATGGACCAATGTTATAGCGTCACAACTTATTGTATTATATATATATCGATATGACATGTTTTGCATCGATTCAGCTGCCACAGCAAGGTTTAGTGCTATATGCTGGCTTTTTGGCCGCAACTTGAATCGCGAGTTAGAAATCCCCATCGGCTTGGTACAGACTACTTGGGGTGGAACCCGTATTGAGGCATGGTCGCCTCCTGAAGTCTTTGAGGAGTGCTTTCCAGATGGTACAGGGTAAGTGTATGGACACGGTCCATCGAAAACGGACAAGTCGATGGTTTAGACGTTTCCTGTGTGGCCGTTGTTTAATTTTCCCAAACGTTACAACACGGCGAAGTTAGATGAATCTTCTGCTATGTTACATAATCATGTTTCTAGAAACGGAGGTAATCAAAACCAAAAGTCTGTTCTCTACAACGCCATGATCCACCCGTTTCCTTCCTATGACCATCACAGGCGTCATCTGGTACCAAGGTAGGCTGTCAAGTAACGCCATGGTCGGTTGGATACACTTGTATAGAAAACTGTTTGTAACCCTTGCCAAAGTTTGTCTCTTCAACTGGTTATTACCAAATTACCTCAGGTGAAAGCAATCGAGTAAATGCAGAAGATTACGGCTGCGCAATCGGCTCCATGGTAAAACATTGGCGTAATAAATTCCACCAGAACACTAATGGGGAAACAGACCACCTGTTTCCTTTTGGGCAAGTTCAGGTATTGTTATAACTCATGTTACTCCAGTTCCCAATCGGTTAAACTGTGAACGAACTACGTTTCCTAACTATATTTACAGCCATTTGCTGACATTGCCTCGTGTGCATTATTATAGGGTCGATGTGTGTACCAGGATACCTTTGTATTTGTATGTGAAGATATCTGGTTTAATCTTAAAACAAATTAGTCATCACTATCAAAATTCTACTGATTTCTTTTATCTACAGCTAGCCCCCAACCGCGATATAGACACTGGTTTCCCCGACGTCCGCTGGCAACAGACGGCTACTTATGGCTTCACTCCCAACCCTGACTTAGAGCGATTTTTTACCGCTGTAGCTTTAGATTTGCCTGATTACAATTCGCCTCTAGGCAGGTTAGGGCCATAGATGCAATATTTCATATGGAATGGGTGAAGTATCAATAATTTTCGAAAGTTTTCATTTCTATGCATAACATTAAGCTGTTTGTGATACAGTACGGAATGGATTATGCAAAAAAAAATAAATAAAGTATGTATTTTATGCAGTATTCATCCAAGATATAAACGCCAGATAGCAGACCGATTGACACTAGGAGCCCTAAATGTTGCTTATGGCCTCGAGAACTCGGGTCGTTATCATGGACCTTACCCCACGGAATTCAACCTCGTTTCAACAGGTCTTGAGGTAACATTCGACAATGGTCAAGTCGAATTAGATCATCGATCAGATCACGGTTTCGAGGTAAGTGATTTACGCAGCGTTTGATTGCAACAAACAAAAACATCTCTATGTTCGCAAATATAATATGTTTGCCATAATTTCTTATGTCAAGTGGTATTTTTGATAAGCCTGATTATGACTAGTGTTTACTCTCATTTTCGCATATAAAACTCAGGTGTTGTTACCCATATTTAGGTTTGCTGTTCCGACAGTCCGACCTCCTTCTGTGGAACAGATGGTACACAATGGCAAGACGCCCCAATCATTGAGCAGGATTCATCAAGTGTGATTCTAATTAACCCATGTTCACCGAATGACGTCATCACAGGTGTACGTTATGCCTGGCGGGAGTCCCCTTGCCCCCTCGAAAAATGTGCTTTATACAGCGTAGAGAACAGCCTACCTGCTCCGCCTTTTATCGTGAATAAATATATTTATTAAGAGATTCGGTTCACCTGTAACCAATAAAAGAAACGGAAATAATCACTTGTTTTTAATAATACGTTGCAATGTCGCATTCCAACGACCATGCATATCACAGAACTGCGTGGTGATTAAAGTGCCTATCGCACGGTTATAGGTACTTCGCTGAAATAATTTCATAATGTGATCAATAAACTCAAACCGGTCCAATAACAGTCGTATCTGATCAGTTAAGGCCAAAATTTTCGCGCCCGACAAAACGCTGCGGCAGCCATTATCTAGGTCAGGCCCAGGCGTGTGACGTCAGTAAAGTAAGTCCGTTCTCAGAGACGCAGGGAGTTTCCCGTTGTCACAGGCGCAGCAGTGACATCGCCGGTGTCTTTTTTCTCTTCATCGGAGACGTCTGAATCGCTCATTTCTGGTTAGAATATGCAGGCGAAATTTGCTCTGCCGAAGCAACGATGGTCTGCTAATGATCTGTGCCATCCCATGTCTCTTCGTCGCTCTCCTGAAGTGATGAAATAGCGAAATTACCAGCAGCCCTTTTGCGCAAATCGTAGCGCAAATCGCACCTCGCAACGAAAACAATGCCGGAGCTGACGTCACGCGGAGGCGATTAATTATCATAAGCTCGTCGTCTCGAAACGCCGGACTCATCTTTAAAGTCGAATTTCGATCCGAAAGCGCGCACTTTGACGACTGATACATAGACAGAATAGGTTCTTCTGGGTTGTATTTCCGTAATCTGGCGAAAAAAATGACGTGATTTTTCGTGCGATAGGCACTTTAAGTGATTTTTCTTTAATATTTATGCATATATGATTCCGATGTGACAATTAGCCATAATTCAGTGAAAGCAGATATCATAAGGGCCAAACGAGTGGGGCTTAGTAGTAAAAGAAACGCTGCAATACCAAAATGACGCCCAACGTTAGATTTTTTTTCGGGTGTCTAAAATTTCGTCTGTAGCAGAGTTAGGCTTTTCCTAATCCGTTCGCGGCCATACACAGGATGTCGCGTATTCATTTACTGTTCCTGTTCGTCCTGATCGAATAATGTATAATTTCAACCTCAATCATGAACCTAGGCATGCATTGCACTGATTTATTGTCGATTCATGCACACGTTTTCTTCGCACCACACGAACGAGCATCAGCAGTGACAAAACTGAGCCGCACCAATCGATATGCTGATACATGTGTTGACTTATATATATCTATGGTAATTTACTCCGTGAATGCAGTGGCAATAATTGCATAAATTAGTGATACTGATAATTATTAGCCAAACCGCAGTTGATAATGCGTTAAATGAGTGTTATTTTTCTGGTGATAACTTTGATACCAAGGCCAAGGTACAACCCATAGGGTGAAAGTCCAGCTCGGTCTAGTAAGAACATAAAGTCTGGACTGAATATCAG
>CM067357.1:37370478-37382978 GCA_034190875.2 Urechis unicinctus
TTGTTAACGTGGAGCCCATATATTTTATGGCAGTCACTCCTGAGCATGTTCATTCCGTGGCGAAACTGCTTTTAGGCGAACAGTGACTCCACGTACTGAGCGTGTCGTAGATGCTTCTTCACCATCACCTTCTTCACACCCTTAGCTCTTTTAATCTCGCCCTCATCAGACATCAGGATAGAGTACATCTTAGGGCGCAAACCAACGTACTCCTTGATGGGCACGCCAGCGCACTCATCCTTCATCTTACCCCCCCGAACCTTTTTGTTTTTGTCACTGTGCAGGGCATGAGAAGGGTCAAAGTTACTAGTGTCAAAGAGATGCCCATCCTCCCTCATATCAGCATAGACGTCAGTGGTACGGATCTCAAGCAGCAGCGAGTCTGTGTCTGTGTAAAGCAGGTTAATATTACTGTCATATCTAGCCTTCATGGTATTGTAGTAAAAGTCATACATCAAGTGCTTGGAGAGGTCCAGAATGCACATGCCAACGTAGACCGGACGGTTCAGCACTAAGCGAGTCTTGTGCATATGCAGGGCAGCTAGATCATCGTCAAACACTTTTTGTCGAGCATAGGCGGGGCTGGCCACAAGCCTACGTATTTTTTCTTTTCCCGATGAGCGCACAATCTTGACGTCGACTCGCCTCCGGAGATTCTCCATCGTTTTACCAAAGACGGAGAGTTATTCATAAGTTTATAGAGATCCTTCTCAAAGTCGCTGTTGGCGGCCTTGCGCAGATCTGTATTCATCCTTATGTAAGGCTCCATCCATGGACTCTGGTCAAAGACAAGCGCACGATGAATCTTGGTGAGTCTCAACCCCAAAGACAGATATAGCTTGAGGTTCCTGTAGTGTACCACATACTTCTCCTTGTTCCGCAGGTTGGGCACCAGCTTTTCAACTCCATTTCCGGTGCTCCCCAATGCACCTAGGAGATCTTTCTGGTAGTCTGACAACCACTCATTTTGCACAAGAAGCCGCTCCGGCGCTAGGGGGTAATCGTTGTGTTCGTCATGAAGCGCAGCAGGATACTCCAAGTCAACCTCAAGTATATACCCCGTTTCAGCATCATCGGGATGGTCCTGGATCTCTAGGTTCTCAGGCCGTTCCACCCACTCAATACCCGAAGTAGGTAGGGCTTGGCTCATCGCCCACCCATACAGGTTGTTGGCATCGAGGTACTGGATATAGCTCGCTGGCTTATCCTGCTCAAAGCCCTCCACGTATGGGTTGTTCGCTTTAGCGTGGCGATGTGATACCATGCTTATCCCACCGCGCAGCCCCTTCTCAATAAACAGGTGCTTGTCATAATCGGTGAGAAGCTCGAGTTCCACCCCTGTGCTCTTAAGAAGCGCATCCCACGACAAACCGGGGCTGGTATAGTAGTGGGCCGGATCCAACCCGTATTGCTTAAGACAGGTTTTGCGGAATGTTTCAAACACATCGGCCAGGAGCAGTACATCCGTGCGTAAGTAAAGGTCATGGTAGTCCCCCATGTTTTTACAACCGAACGCGTTCCAGACTTTCTGGGCGTGTTCATAGTCTGCAGCAGATATACCCTGTTCAGAGAGCTTGCTGTAGAAATCATGGATCGGCGGCAGTGGAGCATCAAACTTATCCCAGCCATCCATGAACTCATAGGGATACACTCCCTTACGCAGCAGCAAGCGCCGCTTCATCTGGTCTGGCTCGTATTCCGCCGTCACAGCAAAGGCATCTGGGTTGTTAGCAGACACAAGCTTGTCGAGCGAGGCTAGGAGGAACTGTGCACTGTCAATGAAGCGCAACTGTCCGACCGACAGGGAGATATACTTCTCCATGTTATTTGGGATGCAGTTGATATTGCCCTCCACTTTGCTTATACCCTGCATCAAGAGATGGGAGTCGTAGCCCCGCAGGTTATGGAACACCACAGGGATGGGTGTTGTCTTGGGACTCAGCCGAAGTTTCAGGTTACACACGTTATGGGCTGGCCCTCTGTACAAGCCTGTTATATGGCAGTGATCGCGAACAGAGTCACAGCCCAGTTTTTTCTTGCACACATGACAGTGAGTTGCAGCCTTATGTGCCCTTCTATCCTCCCGAGTCATCCGCATAGGGACAGGCTTGGACAGAACTGCTTTGATCTTTTGCTCCTCCTGCTGCAGAGCCTGTAAGAACTTCTCCACAACATCGCTTCCTCTATAAACCACAGGGGGTTCTGTCTGCCCATCACATCGGACAACCACATAGCCGTAACCACATGGCTCATGCTCCTGCGTTCTCTGCGTGTTGCTCTTACCAGGATTAGGCGCAGGTCCCGGAAGCTTCACTGTGAGCGCCTCAAAGTCGGCATAGATAAGATAGGGGACAGCAAGCTGTTTCTGCCAGTTCTGGAAGGATAATATGTTCTTCCCTTCCTCAGGCATGTCAACTCGCACAGCAGTCTGCCCGATACCCATGCACTCAGGTTTGTGCGCCAGGAGCAGTTTCTCAGTGGTGTATCCATGCAAGCATCGCTCGCAGAAGAACTTGCGGTGCTCGTACTTACTCTGGTCATACAGCAGGCGGTTCAGGTCTTCGATCTGCGTGTAATGAAACCTACCGTCCTCCTCAATCAGCATGAGGTTTATACATGGACCAGGCTGTCTGCTGATACGGTGAACGATGGTGGCCTTTCCATCCCAGCCAAAGACATTCAAGCCGCCTACTTTAGCATGTTTTTCTATCTTCTCAATCTGCGAGATAGGTGTTGGATAGTCCACGCCTTTTCCTTCTAAGAGTCTTAAGAGCGGCTTAATGTTATATTTCGACGGTCGCTGCGGGTTCTTGGCAACCGGGTGCAGAGCCGCTTCAATGGAATATAGAACGCAGTGTGGGTCATTTGTGTTTTTTATACGTTTCTAATTGCCTTCTTTACCGCCAGCTTTCTCGGCAGTTTCAGGTAGGAGCCACCTTTCAATGGCTGGTAGTTGGCAATATCAATCCACAGAGTTGTGACCGCCTGAAACTCCCAGCCAGAACCTTGGTTGGTCCACTTCTCCAACCGCTCTTGGATATTAGCATTGCACTGGTCCAGCTCATCGTTAATATCTTCTAGGGAGAGAACCACCTGCTGCTTATTACGCAATACAGGCTCAAAATACTCAGTGCTGTCATCATCGGCGTGCTTGGAGAGTCTTACCTTAAGGGCAAACTGACACTTGATTCCACCTAGCTCTTCCAGCTCACCAGTCAAAACTTTATGCATCTTCCGACGCATGCCCTTAAAGAACATCATAAGGTCCGAGCTAAGGGGGTGAGACTCAGGAACGTTCATCACCCATCCACGCAAATAGTTTTTAACAGCCCACTTAGTCTTCTTGAAGGCAAGACGCGCTGTGGGGACTGGGGACTGGGTTGTGGGGATGCGTGGGGCAGGGACAGGTCTGCGTGGGGCAGGGACTGGTCTGCGTGGGGCAGCAGTGGGGACAGGGGTGGCACGCACCCCAGCCTTTAATCTAGCCAACATCTCCTTGTATGTACGGTCATATTCATTACGCACTTGGAGTGCTTTGAGTGCAGCCTTAGAGCGTGGATAAGGAGGCTGAAAACCGTGAATTGAAACATAATCGTTTTGGGCTTCACGTGCTCGCTGATTATGAGTCATGTTTACTATACAGTTCCATTAGTCTAAAAGGGAATTCGTTGATACACAAAAGGCAACAACAATACAGCGAGCGGACTTTGACCTATGCAGTAAACACCCGTCTCTGACAAGGTGCCAAGCTTCGTCGCACATAGGCCTAGCCGCCAAACCATGTTGTTGACAGCGCCACAAGATTTCTATTTTTATACAGTGGGGAATCCCCGTTCAGTGGCGCGACTGGCGAGTCAGTGTCCCCAGCTATAGGCCGTTGTGAAACAATTTTTTTGGGCAAGACGAAGACGACTGTGGTTGACTTTATCGAACCCACAATCCATGCACAATCCTACCTTATTATTTTTTATAGCCTTCTGACAACCCGTACAAAGACGATTAATGACACCATGTTTTATCTTATATCTGTGTAATCCACAAAACTCTTGCTCTTGCGTACAGGGCCTGTTACAGGGGACTTTCTTTCCGAGCAATATCCATGGGCACTTATTGTCAAATACTACCATTGTTATATATATAGATATCTATTAGTCTAATTGATAATACCGTCTGGCGGCAACTGGGTATCGGACGGCACCACAAGCAACCTCCTTTACAAAGCCACGGAGAGGTCCATCCAGCAAATAGTATAGTACAGGCTCACCAGATTTAGTGACAGAGCTTCCAATACGGTAAACATTGAGTGACCACACAGGGTCAGTGGCCCGCCGCCGGTGGTCTTGCTCTGCCTCACCAGGCTGGTAGAGGTAGCGAACGCCAACATCAGAGGGAAGCTTTTGCTCTTTGACCCCCAGAGGGCGCCCTGGTACGACTGCACAGGGCTTTTGTGCAACTCGTTTTGCCTTTATAGCATCTTTAGGTTTTTTTTTTCAGTCAAGCGGGTCACCTCATTATTTATCGCAGAGACTACAGCCTGCAGTCGAGAAACCCACTCAGTCGATCGTTTTCCAGTATCCCTTAACTCTACGGCATACTGGTAACCAAAGAGTCGTTCAGCAAGGGTTCGGTTAGAGCGTTCCACTATACCCTGGTCTCGATGGATATTCACACGGCCACGCCTGACTGATACTCCATGTTTTACTAACAGCTGATTCCTGCGACCTCCTTAGCCTCTTTTGTAGCTGCACCCATAAACTCCCGTCCGGGCCTCATTAGGCCTGGGAATGTGTTTTGGCACTGGCAGGTAGATTTGCCATATAGCTTGCTTTGTTAGCCACCCCCTGGCAACTTCCTCAGAAACCCTCGCTTCTGTTGCAAGCTTCTTGATAGCTGTAATGCCTTTCCAGTATCCCTTAGGACTATAGTAGATATTTTGCATGCGACGATCCATATACAGTAAAACGTTCGAGTCTCCAAATGACCTACTTAGCAAGCCTGTATGCAACCAGCCCAGTCGCAGCCATACCCAGTATAATGAACGCCACCTCACGCCCCCTCTGTCATCTGAGGGCTCGTAGAAGTCTGAAAGCTGAGGCTCAGAGCCCCGCGGGTCGACGGTTTTATTCGTAATTAGGGCGTACTCGTGCATAGCCTCGTCCGCATCCTTAAAAGTATGCTCGGCATGTCCCTGGCGGCGCAGTTGCTCATTGACGAAGTCTAAGCGCTCAGTTCTCTTCTTGGCCCATGCTGCCTGAGCAGATTGAAGCTGCTCGATTGCCATATCATGGCGTTTACGTTCCGCGTCCACTTGGCTGCCTCGTAATTTAGAGAATAAAAAGTTGCTCCCAGAGAATGCAAGGGCGTTAACAAGAGCACCCCCAACAAGTAGCGCGAGTGTGGCCATTACTTCAGTATATTAACTGGTAAGATTCTTTGTTTAATTAGCATATCCTTTGTGGCCATAGCTAGTGATACATCGGCAACAGCCATAGCCAGGTCCCGTGGGGTGAAATCAAGACGTGGCACCCCACCACCCAGAGCCATCTTAGCAAGCTTGGCATAACCTATTGAAATACTGGAAACAACTACACCGTGGTACAGAGCGTTTACGAGCATTTTTCCATCAGTAATTGGTGTTGTCATCTTATTCCATATAAAACGGATCCTTTAAATGAGCGTCTGGAGGCTTTTGTACCACAAGCTGATTAGGGTGTGAGGCTACCATCTGGTGCCTGTAGCAATACAATGCCAACACGCCAACACCGCCGACAACCAAAGGCACAGCCCATGTTGGCCACCTCCACCTTTCCATAGGTTTGCTCGTTGATATTGGCTTGACAGCTTCGTCTCTACCATCTGTAAGCGCTGCCTTAGCCTCTCGGAGCTCTCTCAGAAGCTTATTTTGATTGGCTTTTCGAGCTGCAGCACCCTTTCGTCCTGCCGCAACCCTTTTAGCGTTTTTTGTCACTGACGTTATCTCCACCGGTGTTGTCTCCACTTGATTCGTGTTCGTTTCTTCCATGTTTACTTACTAAATTTATTTGTCCAATTGATAGCTCTTAGTAAGCACCTGTTATGGCGGAGTTAAGCACATGCTATAGCGGAGTAAAGCACATGCTATATCAGAGTTAAACACATACTATAGCGCGGAAGTGGTGTATTCCTCTCCACCGGCCCCTGTTGTTTCGGTGCTTGTTTTTCCAAATTGACAGTGCTTAACTGTTGTTAAAGCCGCAGTTAAGGGAGCTAAAAACATACCATAGCGATGATATAGCTCACAAGTGGCAGTGCTTAGCGCGTGTCCAACAAACGGGTCCGTCTCGAGGTCTGTAATTAGCTTTGGCTGGTGTTCTGGTGGGATTGGTAGAAACATACAAGCAATACCTGAGTACAGCTGTAGCAGTGTTTGACCTAGAGTACGTGTCATGCTGGCACCTAGCCGAGCCTCGTATCTCACATACAGCTTTATGATCTCTTCATCAGACATTGATTCAACCTGGTCAATTGTAAGGTGCTCCAAACCAAGGTACTGACGGGCCTGACCGCCGGCTATGACGGCAGCAAGCCTATCTCTCTTAGAAGATATATCTACACTAGGGGTGCAACTAGGTTTCGCTCCCCCAGACTTTGTCTCCACTAAGCTAGTCGAGTCCTGTTCAAGGAGTTTATCAATAATGGTATCAGGATCCATGAATATACGTATACGCCTTCGAGCTTCAAAATACTGCACCGCTACCCAGATGAAGAAACCTAAATTGATTACTGAGGCAGCGGCTGCTATCAAGACCAATATCACTTCAATCGATGGCATATGCAGTAGGCTGATCAGTCTTCAGCAGCAGTTTTGCGTGCTTGGTCTTTGCTAGTAGTTGGCGTACTGTGGCACGTTCCTCCTTTGTTGGAATTACATCATTTTCACGTAAGGCGTCTTCAAACGAGTCACGGTCCTTGGTGTGAAAGAGCACCATCCAGCGAGTCTGCTTACGTAAGTCCTTCAGCACAGAGTTGTACTTTTGGGTGAGGACCCAGACACTTTGTTGCGCATGGCGGCCGCTAAAGGCCAGTTCGGATAACATGTCTTTCTTCTTGGTTAGAGCCTTTGTTGCCGAACAGTCATCAATAATGTACAGGGTTGGCTCGCCCTTAAAACAATGGTAGAAAGCCCTCAGGTGGTCATGGAGCCGCTCCCCTGGATCAACCACATACACCTCTGAATCATCCCACACCCATGACCGCGTCCGATAGGCCTCGTTGAAACGTATGGTAGGGCAGAGGATTACAATATGCTCGAAGGCACCAAAGAAGGGCCCTTCAAGTAGGTCGAGGATGAATGCGGTTTTCCCACATCCTGTCTGCCCACAAACAATTGCCGAACAGGGACCATCTGGAAATGTTTACATATAAACGTTCAATGCACCGGCCGCCTCTGCCTTTTTCGTGATCTGTATGGTGATGCCCTCAGACGCATTTTCCACAGCCCTGCCACTACCGTGCAGCTGGTCGTCATCACTAATGTCCTTAAGTCGAGCCACAGAGCATACTTAGTGGTTAGGTACTCTCCTAGGGACACGTCTGACAATGCCAAGTCTTTTGCAGCTATTGCTACACTGGGGTCTCGTTTACTCGTTGCTGCAAAGGCCTTCTTCACCTCGCCCCACTGCTGGTAGCCACGCATGCCCTGGGCATAGAGCTGATTGGGGATGCCTTCAATGGTCACCTCGACCTTCGTAATCTTTGGGTTGTAGAACGACTCTGTCTTCCTGGCGTATGAGACATTGGCTGAGTCTTCAAAGAGCAGTAGGATGCCCTTCATGCTGCGAGCCGGCACGTTCAGGTTGATGTTCCATAGTGTATCTCTTTTATTGTATACAAGCTTCCTGTGACGAAGCACACGGTCATACAGAATCGCGAGTCGACCTGTGTACTGGGTGCGTATCATACGGGCCAACTCTGGTTGGGTAAGCATGTCATATTCCAGCGAGATGCCATCAATTTTGTAGCTGGAGTCGCTTGTTGCGTGAATCACGCGGTTGTAGTCGTTGAACGTGAGCTCGTATTCCAATCTGTCATTAAGCGCGCTCTGGTAGAATGGCATGTGGCTCTCGAGGAGTTCAAAATCAAGCGGAACGTAGAACCTGTTACCATACACGTCGGCTACAGCCTTGTCCTCTTCCTCGGTATCAACCTTGTCTCTTGCCCCCAGTCGTATCTTAGTTGCGTTTCTATCATCTGATGTGTCAATGCCCTGGTACTGAAGGCTCTGTCTCTCCTGTGCTGTCCGCCACAAGTCGTGGTAACAGTGGTACATATCGCTGTCATCAATAGACATGATCTCATTGCCAGAAATCTTGATTGTCAGTTTCTTAACCACGGCGTGACCCAAGTTTTGCACAACGCTGCGGTTAACATCAGTCGAGGTCAGCGTGATTGTAAAGGCCAGCCGTGCTGTCCCTGGAACAATGACGTCTTCTGCACCTAGATTGGGGAAGCGAACCAGCAGTTGTTGGTTCTGATCAATAGTGCTTGGATTGTTTGTAACGACTACAGATTGTCGCACGCCCTTTACCCCAAAGGGGTTCGCGTATCCGGCGGTGTGGTTTTAGTTTGCGTCCGTAAGTACTCGTCATGTTGAATGTTTAATTACACTTATATCTTTAACACACAGACATGGAGTTTGATAACCCAGGATTTGACGACCCAGAGGAGGAAGGGGCTATGGGAGGGGATAGGAATGAGACTAGCTTTGATGATGAGGAGACTAACCTGATTGACGAAACTTTAGATACGTCGTCTCGACTATGCCACCATGGGCTATTACTGAAATGCCTGCGGGGTTAACAGAAGATCAGCTGGGTTCCAAAGAAGAAACTGAAGTCTTACTTACGAGGTGGGAGAAGGCAGTGTCTAAGCATTGGCTGCAGGCCACTCTGGAGTTTAGATCGTCTCAACAAGGTGACCTTTGGGTTAAGTGGGGCCGAGAATGGAAGCTTCTGACATGGAAGAACAATCCCAACAAATTCCTCTCTCCTAGGAGTATCCTAGATTACGGTGGTACACAGCTTGCTCGGGCTCTTGGAGTGACCCCTGAACTATCCACAATGGCAGCAAAAGCCCTACAAGGCGTTGACCAAGCTGCTGCTAAAGCGGAAGCTGCACTTCCAAAGTTAGAAATGAGCAGCCCCGAAGCCATGACAGAGCAAGGTGGTGTGGAAGAAACAAGCTTCATAGAGGGCGTTCATAACGCCATAGAAGACCTAGGCACACAAACAGACAACGAACTACCACTCAGAGAGCTTATGGGGCTTGATAAGGCTATAAAGACCCAGAGGGGTGAGCTGGTGAATAACCTAGCTAGGATAACTGAGATAGAAAGGAATATAAAACAGCGGGAAGCTAAAATGGCAAGCCTGGAGGAGGAAGGGAGGGGTGATAGTCGAGCATGGAGATTCCAAGCAAATGAGCTTGCAGAGCTGCAGGACCTGCGGAGTGCCCGTATTGAGGCTGCCTCTGAAAACCGTAACCGTCTAAGGACCCAAATTAACCGCATCAGGGAAAAGATCAACAGACTTCTTAACGAGGACACAACACTAGCTGAGCGTGTACGCACCCTGTTCCGGGAGCAGGGCATAACAATTGCCTCCATCCTCACTGCGATTGGATTGGCAATCTCGACCCTGGTAGTTGCTTTGACGGGTGGAGGGAGCACTAGTGCAACCCCAGCACCAACGCCGACGCCAGCTGATAAGCCCGGGGTAAAGGAATGGATTAAAAAACAGCTGAACTCCTTGGCAAACGTCCTGAAGGGCCTTGCCGGTAAGGCAGCAGCTGCCCTTCCAGGAATCATTGGCTCCGTCGTATCATGGCTGCTTACGTCAGCTGCAAAAGTGGCTGGTTGGATGGCAGAACATGTGTGGGCCGCAGCTGTGGCGGTGGGGGGAGTTATCCTCCTGATACTCCGTGACTTACTACGTAGCAAACCAAAGCACAGCTAAGCCTATAGCGATTCCGCCTATAATGAGAGCTGTTTTCTCATCCTCGTGCGTAGATGGCAGAGCAGCGGGTGAAGGGTCTTCGACGGCGGGTGGAGGGTCGGGGGCGGCGGGCTGAGGGTCAAAGCTTCCTCTATCTGGAAGAGCAACAACTGCGTTGACATCAGTATTGCTGCCGATTTGCTGTTCCTCAGTTGCAATGGTAATCAGATTGTTGTACCCAACAACGTTTCCAATTGCGAGGCTCATATCCGATGGAGCCATGTACAGGCCAGTTCCAAACACATAATCAACCTTTGAGGAGGCATTATGGAGGACGTTCTGATACCGTCGGATGGATGACGGAATATCCACTGGGGTGTTGATGGCATCCTCAACGTTAGCCTGAAATTGTTTTTGGGCATCAAAGGACGTTCCAACACCTAGTATCTCTGAGCGGGTCTGCGCCTGAGAACTAAGAATGGCCCAGACATAGGTCTGAATGCTGTCGTTAATTCGCTCAACGCCGGTCTGTGTAAAGCCCTCAGACGTGTCCAGTATGAAGGTACTCCAGGCCTCGTCTGCTTCAGGTCCCTGTGCTAGATATAGAACAGCACCCATTTTCTCCTGAAAGGATTGTAGGTTACTCGCGTGGGCAAAACCTGGCTTTGTATCCTTTTCCGCCTAAAAGGCCATGCGTGTAGGGTCATAACGAACGTTTCGACCAGCAACCTTGACGACACTCCCGTAACCATACGCATCATGTGCATATAAGATACCAAGGCCACTATTAGCTACGGTTGCCTTCTGGCGCCAGTCTGTGTTTGGTTGAACACCAAAGTTAGTGCAGAGTCTCTCATATGCCCTCTTGTCATACGTATTGTTATAGGGGTCATAGGCATGATCCTGAGGTAGAGGCGCTTGCAGTTCTGCTTATAGGCGACGCACTGTGTAATAAAAGTGAAAGGTGTAAAGAGCTTTCACGAGTGGAATCCCAGCCTCGAGGTGGTCCTGGGAGGACACGCCGCAGCCGGCTGATGCACACCACACTGCAAAGTTTAACTGGTTCTGCCAAAACTGCATTGGATTTGTCAACCAGTCTTTTACTACTTTGTCCGCTGTTACCGGTGGCACCTTATATTACTGAATAGATCAGGAAACTTTGCTGTGAATGTACCACCATTGTGAACAACTTGAATTGTTTGTCGGGTTAGTTTATCTCCCACACCATATGAGGCTGGATGCACCCCGCCCGCACCATATGGGGTAGCTTTTCTATTGAAACTAAAGGCTTGTTTATTCATAGTGCTATGTATCACACTCTGTCAAATGTTCAAAGCGGCGACGCTGTGTCCCTGCAAAATCCTATTGACAACACTGCGGGTGGTCTATGTGTTGGCCTAAGGTCAATCACGTATACTGTGGGCTGGTACAATCTCGAATCAAACGAGACCATTCAATGGCAGTCAAGAACTTCAGAAGAGGGAGGATCTGTCCAATTAAAACCTGGTCTCTGGAGTTTCAGCCTTCTTCAGCAGCAGATTACATCAATAGGTCTTGGTTTAGAGGTTAATGCTGCAAATGGGGTTATAACCCTCACAATTCCTGATAATGGGGCTGCACGCATATCAGACGGTGTGTTAAAAATGTTGGGTCTTGATGACGGTCAGGGTAGGCAATTAATTCCTTCAGGTACTTACATAGGTGACCGGCCCATCAACTTTAGCATCTTTAACACAATTTATGTTCACATCAATCAAGTCAGCACCACGCACAACATGCTAGATGGTGCGCCCACTACGCTTCTTGAAGTTGTTGGCTTAGAGGGTGGCTCTTTCGGTGATATTATAACCACGAACATCGCTAATCCTGTCTGTAAGCGTGTCACTAGCGGAACAGTGCATGAGTTAAAGGTTCAGTTATGCGATAATAAAGGAAGGCTATTGGATAACCACGACTTACCTGTTAGCGTTGTTCTTGAATTTACAAGATGTCAATAAAAACGAGTATTTATGGACCTAGGCAAAAACCGGCAAGCACTGTGCGTGGTGCTGACCTCTCGGAATATGCCACAAAGACCTATGTATCTATTGATGACTCACAAAAAATAAGTGCCGTAGGGGACACAATGGAAGGGGATCTTAATATGGATGGCAACATGATCACGGGACTTCCTACGATAGGCCTTCCATCCTCTGGAGGACAAGCAATGTCATACCAAAACACAATAGATCTGGTAACTACCGCAGCCAATTCACGCGTTAGTAAACAAGGTGATGATATGTACGGAGACCTTGAAATGGGAGATAATAAAATCGTTCTGTTGGGAGACCCAATATCGCCTAAAGATGCTGCTAATAAAAAGTATGTTGATGCACAACACAGACAGCATCGCAGGGACCTGAGAGAACACATAAACTCCCAAACGAAACATCTCATTACTATTTGGGCAGAAGCAAGTGGCCCCCTTCGCAGAGGATATGAGTGGTCGTTTGGCCATGGGGCTAGGGGTCGAGACTCACAAGACTCAAG
>CM067357.1:37390478-37552978 GCA_034190875.2 Urechis unicinctus
ACGCTGGAAGTAAACTCATGACTGATATACTAATGACTATATAAAATAGTTACTAACCTAACGCAAACAAGAAGACTAATGAATCAACCAATAATAATACAGTATGAAACTACTTACCTTAAGTGCAGTTCATTATTTTAAAACACATATATCACGCTAGGAGCTATTTGCAGATACATATTTGTTTATATAGCTGACATAAAATATCGTTATTGGTTCCTACCTATATATCATTCCCTGCTTGCGTGCTGTAAATAAATGTACTTTGTCAAAAAATATTCACCAGCGACATTTGGCAGAAATGAATTTCACGTCATGCTGATGTTGTTTTGTCATAACTCAAGGTGAGTGGTTCGGCCCCATATGGAAGTACACTGATTTCTGTGTTATTATAGTTAGATGTTAGACATAGCAGAAGGTGAAAAAAAAGGGCGAACATTTAGTGCTTCAGCAAATTGATAGTTGTACATATGCAATACAACTATGGAAAATACTAATAATTTGTGGTGAGGTAGATGAAAACAGATCGTCATGGATAAACCGATTAAAAATTAATCACACCGACTGCTTACACCTATCTGAGTACTAATCAAGCCGGAGCATACATGCAGTCAACAGCCCATGGGTTGCCAAAGGCTTTTAAAGAGGAGGTTAATGCACCCGACATCAGTTGGCTGGTATTCCACGTGAATGCAGCAAGCGTGCTTTAACAAATATATGCCTAATTCGTGACTATCACTGACAGTCGATACAATTTATCAAACAAAGTATCTGCAACAAAAACCAAGAAAAAAGAGCCAATAAATCTTGCATTATCAATAAATCTGTATGTGACTTTCGCAATTGCTCACGGTATCGATGAAGTCGTGCACAGCTTGCCTGACCAGATGTATGTGCTGTCATTCTGTGGAAATTTGATCATTTATAACAGTTATCATATTGTCAGTATTAATTTGCTTTCATCAGCCCTACCAAATTGTTTTTGACGCTTGCGAGGTGAAGATTTATATGTGCTAACAAATATCCGTTGACATACATCATCAACCCCCGACATCGTCTACAAATGGAGACGTTCAGGCTTCTTGTAAAACTGTTGATGGCTGCTGCATGATACATAACGACTGTTAGCTCGCATGAGCTATTCAGACAGATGTTATGATAAGTGAATGAAAGCACCAAAACTCCTACAAAGTTATTGCCTCTATGCCAAGTTTTCTAACAATAGTTGCACTTTTTGTTTATGCTCCCTTACATAGAAATAGATTAAATGTATCCATTTGGTATCGAAGTTTTAAGGGAATGCGGATGCTCGACAACAGCTATCGACCAAACAAATTTGTTCTCCGTACTACTTTTGCTCTATTATACTAAACATTTGCGATAGAGGCACAGAACAATTTCAACAGCGATAAGAATACCTCTCAGCTGCTCTCCCTATTTGTCTTAGTCTGATAATTAATCATGTCTATTCCAGACGTATAGTCAAGTTGTTAGATCAGTAGCGTCATCAGGGTTTCTGTCCTGTTTGTCCTACCGTGTAGGACAGTATTTTTCATTGAGCCTCTGATTCGCTTTGCAAATCACAACTGAATAACATCTGTCGTGCGTATACAATAATGCACTGCATGAATCATTGATCACATTCGCATATAAAAATATAAACTTTATATTATGTACCAAACGCGCTGTGATATATTTATGTATGACCTCTAACAACGATATATATATATATATATAGCTTGATAGCTTATCAGTCTGTGATATATACGCCAGTTTTGTACAAAGAATACATAGCGATCTGGATATTGTTATTTATCAATATGTCGTCACTCTAGACATAGTACATGACATGTATGTATGTTTTCCGAAATTCGCTCTTTATTCGATGCTGTTTCTGATATCCATCAACTTTAATGTAGTCTGAGTCATGAAAACGACAATGTTCATTCCTTGTTTTGCTGCGTCTATTGTTATTTTCTTGTTGCATTGTAGGCTTTGTCGCCGTTGTGTGATTGCTGTCGCATCGGTGGCAATTTACAGCCCTATAAATCAGGAGATTTCAATCCAATCGGTGAAAGTCTCAGGCTGTAGATCCTTTTTATATTATTTTTTAGTGCGATCCGGATTAAGCAGATACATTTATCGAACCCATGAGGCTTATAGACCAGCTGGCTTGACTGCTTGCTAACTGCGTGATTTCCAAGGAATGACAACAAATTACCTATATCAAATTGTATCGTGTCGAGTGTAGCCGTGAGACGCCCGTTGGCAAACGCGTTTCATTAAAGTCAGACAGATGTACCAAACCGCCGATGATAATGCCATAAACCCCACTATATACTGTGTTCACAATGTATGGTTGCAATCAATTCAGGGCATTTAAGCATTCAATTTACAAGTTCAGGGACACATTTAAAGTCATGCTAAGCAAAAACGACAGTGCCAGCTCTAACGTTAACATTGTACGTCATCGCTGATAATAACCAAATGGTGTATAAGATTTGACATCGACGGGATACTAAACGGTGAGGGTGTTACTGTATTTGCTATAGTTACTCGTTTGCATTTGGCTTTTTTGACATATCTCTTGAACATTTATTTATACTTTGCAATAACCCCTTCTGGTTGAATCCACCATTATAATTCCCGATTTGACGTTCTTCGCATTTAATAAACCCGCCCACATTGCTACTGTCAAAGCACTATACATGAATTGAAATAAAATCTTGTTTTTTCCGTTGCTGCAATAACAAGGTGATATCGTGAAGATAAAAGAAGATGGTTGTTGAAATAATTTTGTTAGATCCGTCATCGGGTAAGGCGGATGGTTAGTGAAAGAAGAATTTTCTTTATCAATACTTTTGACTAGCGTACAACAATGTTGAATGACGTGTACGTTGAGAATGGTGCAATGTATAAAATATATGAGTTTTTTATGACCAATATTCACGACCATGACACACATGTTTCTTTATGCCACGGGGCATTGTGTTTCTGTTGTAAATGTTTATGCATAGACATCGCCACATGCTAACACACAAATCTTTCACTTTATTTGTTACATTTAATCGTCAACCATACTCATGTATTATGATTATGTATTTAGTCAGTCAGTTCACACGTATTTTATAGCTCCGGTGTAACGGTAACATGAATTTATACCGTTACGAAGAGTTCGTCAAACACAGTCGGCAAGTTCTCGTTTGGGTTGAAGGACTACTCTACGTACCTAGAAAATAACATATATCAAGAGCCTTTACAAAAAATAGACTTTACGCGCCAAAAAACTTACCACCACTCGACGCTATTCTTCAATAAATGGCATCGATAGTTCGTTTCCTAACAAATCGCGATACGGTGTCTGCCATTTTGGAAACAATTAATTCTCGCGATTTTCCGCATTGCCTTATCATTCCAAGTGGGGGGCACTTACCCTAACTCGGATAGGGGTGTGCCGCGGGACCTCGAAAACCTGTACCCGTTGTACTCGTTGAGAATGAGAAAAAGTATACTCCATCGTACAAGGTATTATGCGAATGTCTAACCCGTCGTCGTAAAAGTCGAGATGTTGAAAAAACCACCCCCTTCGTGCGGCACATGTATACTATATCTTTACACTTAAGTGCCCCCCCCCCCCCCGCAATGCATGTGGTCTTGAACTTGTAAACAAACATGTTGCTGTGTTTCTGACTTTTTACCGCTTCCCAAGTTGATCGAACTATAAATAATTACCACGGATGAAATCACCAGCCGAAAAGGGGTTAATTGTCCGTAAAACATCATTGCATTCTATAACTTCATCACTTGTGTATGTTTGGTGTTTGGTAGTTGTCTGAATCGATCTAAAAATAATTGAGTGGCGTTGTTTCGAGAAACGGTAAGACGTCTACGCAGACGTCTTGTAGGGCTACGTATTTTAGTGCTCAAACAGAACAAGTAGACAAAACTGTAGTAATATAAACAGTCCTGTGTGATTTTGTGATATAATCTTGCATTTTGTCACAAATTGTTTTGCTTGGAGGGCTTTGGTAAGTTTTTAGTGAGTTCATCGATCGTTTGGACTTCAGAAGCTCTCTAATTTCACTGGCTGCGCTTCGCCTCAAAAGCTCGGATGTGAGATCGAAAGTAGTAAATAGAGCGGAGCTGTTAGAGGTTGAGATTCTTTGCCTAGTTGCTGATAAAAGGAACGCTGTTCATTTCCATATCATCATATCAGATTGTCGATAATATAGGCATGACATAAACGTTTGCGGGAAGCAAAGCCCCCCTTCCCTAGCCGCACACGACGGTAATATAAACAAGACAACCCCTTCCACTGATCGAAATATATTGCGTAACCTAAGATAGAGAGCGTGTAAATATGAAACAAGTGACTATAACATTAAAGCATGGAACAAATATTACTACAAGTGCCCTTTGACAAGTTTCATGGTGCTTACACCTGAGTCCATCTTCGGTTAGTGTACATAATTGACGATTTAATAACAATTAAAACATCGAAGCATCCTCACCTGACCGTATGTCCGCCATCTTGGGCTGATGAAGCTCGGTAAAAAGGGATCCTTCCTTATTTCACGCCCCATGCCAAACCGTTCTCCATACACTCTCCTACGTGCGGTAGTTTATGAAAGGCTGTTGGGCATAGGCACAGCGAGGCCTTCTTACACTACCCAATGGGTGCTAATGTAAGGCGAAGTGACCACTATCCAATGGTTGAGAGTGTAAGCTCGAGAATGGGTTGTTTAAATACAATGCATAGAACATACAAAAGACTAATCCAGCAAACATGATCCGGCCATCTGTAGCGCATTATATCACAGCTACTGAATGATTACCAGGTTGCAGGAATACTCAATGTGGGAAACAAATACGTGAATACTCTGGGTACATGTGCTACAAAATGACGAGCATGCAATATGCCCGTTTAGTTATTGAATAGGGCTTCGCGAGACAGTACTATGTGACACAACTAAAAGCCTTCGTGTTTCCAGCTTGGATATATCCACTGATGAGTGTCCCTATTCATACGGCATTGGGTCCTTGAAACCAAAGTCAATATAAAGAGTAAAGTGTAGCTATTTTCTGCACTGACAAACAGCGAGCACAATAGCATCTGCACTCTCGTGTATCGAATTGTTGTTAGACTGAGCTTGACCCTGACTGTAATTTCTAGTCAACACGTGTTCTGTGATGCATTATTGAGTAGTGTGAAACCAGTTTGAAGGAAACATGTATATTTATTCATGATTGTATTCCGCCGTATTCCACAGATTGTTAGTTGATTCTCAATTGCCATTCGTGCGTAAAGGCTAGGCAACAATTATGAATGTGCCATACGCTGTGATTAATATTCCATTCCTTTGTCTTGCAACAATAACATTGATTGGACGGTGGCTTGTTCAAAACAGTCACCCCACTGCGGATGCTGATTGCTGGGATTCAGGCAGTCATTTATTGGAATCAGGAGTCTTGTTAACGTGGATAATATTGCATGAAAACCTTGTGGGATGAGATGGATTCTGGTGATGCCCTGCCTCGTAATTACACATCAATGTAAAGAGCTAAAATATCGTCATTGTTATTCAGTTATACCACCTACCAGAGTCCCATTATATGGTTATCATTTGAAATCGCATTTCTGAATGATACATTATGAAACCTCTTCGCTTCGATTACACTTTTATCATCGATTGGCTAACATATTTACGGTGATTGAAGCATCGAACTGAATTATTTTTGATATGATTCTATAATCTCGTGTCTGGGAAACACAACATTCCATGAATGCACAGTCCGACATTTGGCAAACAAAAGTGACAAACCTAACGCCTCAATGCTCTTCTTATAAAGGCATTTAGCTGTGCTGGCGCTAAAGCAAACCGTACGTCATCGATTCTTACCGTCTAATTGTAGCCAAACTCACATATCCCCAAACAATGAGGATCATTTACAACAAGGACGCGATGACTTCTGATGACAAAAGCATTAGCGTGTAGTCCGAATCGTCATGTTTAGCATAAGCAATGCTTTGGTTTGACCTTGCGTATTAACTGCACAACAAAAGGCATTCAGATACTTCGAAGCACATTGTTCTTACGCTGTATTTGCAATCATTTACCTTTGAAAGAATATTGAGTTTATACCGCCTATTAGGCTATAATGTCCGTTATTTGTTGTATATAACATACTGTTCTTTGCTATTGATTCTGTACAGTATAAGCCCTCTGACAGCAGCTATAAGCGCGGTTCTAATGATTGAAAACAACCTATAACTTGATGAGGTGGTTAGATTGTTTACCCCACTCAATATTTCTGATAGGCCTATAGATCAATGAATTGCATGTGTTAAACTAATTTATTACTGAAGTAATGAACATTTTTGTTGAAATTATGCACATGGATCGAAGGCACAAAAGAAAATCCATTATTTCCGGAGGTCAGTTTTTGTTAATGGCTCTGAAACATTCATAGCATTGAATGTATAGGTATTTCCATATAGAATTTCCCATATTAATTTTTTTGACATATATGCAGCTCGTTGGTCTCCCTGACCTGAAAAAACATGTCTGACACCCTCGACAAGAATGCCGTATGAAAGTGCCAGGAATTTGGATTTGTATTATTTGCTGTGACAATACTGCAAGAAAAGGCTTCTTGTGCTCCTAAAATCAACTGGCAATTTCATCATATAATACAATGCGGCGTCACATCTATATCATCATGCATGCGGCCCTCATTAAATGGACATAAGCAAAATATCATTGGGAAATATTCGCCGAGCCCCGTTGGTGTTCCTGAAGCATTAACATACATATCCTGATGCATGATGTATCGATTCATATTCGGGACAGTGAGAGCATCTGTCAGACATTCTAAGGCTTGTCCCTGGGCACATGGTCATCTATTGAGATAAAAAGCAATATCATAACCTCAAATCCTCATGCGATGTGTACCGACATAGTGTATCGTCAATTCATCGGCAATATTTATGTATAATGGACCCTTAACATCCAACTAAAGGACCATCACACTACTTGTTCGTATGAAGTTTCTGTTTTCGTGCGTCTTGGTCAAAAGTATACAAATAAAGCCGTGCATATTGTCGAAACACAAATATATTTTATACTGAGGGTTTTGTGTAGTTACTGTGGTTATTGGTTATGGGTAGTTGAATGCATCATTCATTATCAATTCAACTCAAAGTAATTTATGCCCTCGTCTGATGACAAACTACAATACAATTGGTAGTGTATATTTTGTCTGATGTTCATAGAAGGTCGTAAAATCAGACACTCTGTTAACTGACTGTTAGCTTTGGGATCTATATTGTTTTGTGATGAGGGATGTTTGGTCCACATAGCGCAATTATAGACGCCTTTCATAGTACCTCACAAAAACAAATGCAGGCGTTATTTATAGCGCTTTCCGAATTATTAAGTCAAGCATGGCAAAGTTATCGAATATCATAAAGTGTCTCTTACTATTCCTTGGACACAGCATGAACCGAAAATACATATTTTACAATGTATTTATTTAGAAGCAAACTAGCGCGCTGAGATATTGGTTTGGAAACCTCGACGGTATTTTTTTATGGCGTCTTAATAGTTCGATTCTAAGTATAGCATCTGGTGTAAGTAGACTGGCTTTAGTGCTACTCCTATCCAAGCATGGTCCAGCTGGAGCCATTCTGCTGTCCAGAGCCCAATAACCTTAATTTGTAGTCTAGTCAGATACTTTTATTCTTGTTTTTACACCATCCGCTTCACAGTTAATGGATGTTAGACATTTAACTATTGATTGTTTTTCTGGTCACAGCCCTCCTGCACTGTGAGGGAATGAATGTATAGTCACACCCACGATCCACATTTAACACAAAGACGGGCACAAAAGGTGGTAGGGACGTGGAAGTTTTGCTATTCCTTATTCTGATCAGTAAATATTATTTATTTCTGCTGCTGAGACCAGTTTTTATGTGCAAGCACTATGATGGGCATCTGCGATTGAACACTTTGCTAACGGATGTAAGGATGAACATGGCACATGCCTCGTTCGAGCAAATATAATTAGGACCACAAATGGCACAAACTTTAGCATTGACTTCTTACGGATAGACATAGAGAAGCACATAACACACGAGTTTGATTTGCCTTTTGCTTTAATATCCAGCAACACGTTATCACAGTTATAAAAAAATACATCGAGTTTATACCGCCTCTTAGGCTATATTGTCCGTTATTTGCTATTTGTAACGTACTGTTCATTACTATTTATTCGGTACAGTATAGGGTCTGTGACAACAGCCAAAAGCGCGGCTCTTATGAGTATCACCAACCTATTAGTTGATGAGGTGGGTTGATTGTTTACCACACTTTATATCATGGGAATCTAGGCCGATAGATCAATGAATGGCATGTAATTTATTACTGAAACAACAAACGTTTTTGTTAACAACACGCTAACAGATGGAAGTCAAACTAAGCGGAGGTCATTTTGTGTTGATGGCTCTGAAACAGTCAGAGCATAGAATGTAAAGGTATTACCCTATAGAATTCTTCATATATATTGTTTTGATCGATATATAGCCCGCTGATCTCTATGACCGGACAAAAAAACCGGACACGCTGAATACAAATGCCGTATGATGAGCGCCAGGTGACTGAGTTGGTCTCAACTAACGGGGCTTGCAAGAAAACAAATATGACGAACGAATTCTTCGATTGCTCTGGGCTATTTGCTTATATATCTGATGAACAGCATGTATGCAATGCTCTCTCCCGGGCCACTCCGATAACGGAAGTAAAGTAGTGTCATGTAATTACCGAGAACAATTATCCCATGTGTAAGTAAATATACTGAACATAAATCTTTTACAGATGGTATTATTTGCGGTGACAATACTGCACGAAAAAGCTTCTTATGCTTCTAAAACTAACTGGCAATTTCTTCATTTGATACAGTACAGCATCACATCAAAATTATCATGCGGCACTCGCTAAGTGGACATAAGCTAAATATCATATGGAAATAATCGCCGAGCACCATTGGTGCTATGCGTTCCTACAGCATTTGCATGCATGTCCTGTACGTTACTGTATGTATCGTGCTAAACAGAAGGGTAAATGACAGAGTCGCATGCACGTAGTGTGTGGTACATGTTGTATTGATTCATATTCGGGACAGTTAGAGCAGTTGCCAGAAGCGCTAAGGCGTGTCCCTGTGCACATGGTCATCTATTGAGATAAAAGCAATATCATAACGGCAACTCCTCGTGCGATGTGTACCGTCATAGTGTATCGTAAATTCGGTGTGAAATGATTTGTTTGGTCGGCACTATGTTATTGAACCCTTAACATTCAACTAAAGGAGGATCACAGTACTTGTTTGTGTGAAGTTTTTGTTTTTGTGCGTCTTGGTCAAAAATATACAAATAATGCCTTACATATAGTCGAAACACACAGATGTTTCTACTGGGGGTTTTTGCGTATGTACTCTGGTTGTTGAATCATTCTCTGTCATTTTAACTAGTCAAATATAAGTAAAAATATAGCACTATTTATACCCTTGTCTGATGTTTATGGTCGAGGAACTCACGACAGGGATGACGAGTGTGCCACCAGGTGAAAATGGTAGGTATTACTGGATTACGCACTGCACACAATACGCACAAATGGTTGCTTATAGGCAGCCGGTTTATATGACGATATTCGGTTCTATTCAGCCTCCTCCCACTTGTGAAGAAGATTCAACCCAACTCGGGTTTCACACCTACCTAGTTATAAGCTTAACAGGTTATTTGATATCATGCACTGTGATAGCGTCGTTGGCTATATCAAAGACCACGATCTCGGTGCTAAATAGAGTCAAATACTGCATGAAGGCATGCATGGGGATGGATCCCCATAATGTTATAACATACTTCATATCACCTGTACCTAAATGTAACTAGGTCATGATGCATTAGATGTTTTAAGTGGTAGCTTGCGCAGATATTAGGAATTCATGTGGTTATGGTACGCCGTTTGTGAAGCTCGTAAATGTGATAGTGACCCGCACTCAGTGAGCTACTCGGTACACAGTAACCCATTAGGTGCGTGAACAATTCTAAAACGAGGAGAAGTAGAATCAATGCCTCCGTCGATTCAGTACAAGTTTTTCCGTATTTGTATAACGACCAGTTAACCCACTCCATCAATCCGCAATCACATTGAAGATTACACTGGGGCGTTTAGGTGTTTTATACGTGTCTCACATTAGAACATATGTTGATTGATCAACATGGCACACATGAAATGGTCTTAAGCACAAATTACAGGTATGGTTATACATTGCAATAACCGCACAAAACATGTCAAAGTAATTCCATATATTGAGCATCGTTAAGAGCGTCGCATTGTTCAAGAGTCCACATTCAAAGGTTGAGAGCAAATGAGTGCAGTTGGGAACTTATTCAGAATGCTCGGCGTTCAAGTCATTTGTGGGTGGTGATGGCTTGATGCTAGATACAAAAGATATTTGATGTTTGTGGAAAGCACTATTATTGTATATGAATGAATATATTCCTGCAATACCCCCTTCCAATGTTGGGGCATAGTGTCAAATGAAAGAGATGTTATCGTCCGACATCGTGTGATAAACGGCGCCCACATTAGGGCTACGAGTCATAAACAGCTAATATAACTATTCCAAGACATGTGGATGTCGTAGTTTACCGTCTATTCTATTATTCGGATGCAAAGATATAGTCTAGTTCTCTGCTAAAGAAGCATGGCATAGGCGAAAACCCTACCTACATCAGGTGCTGAGGCATGTTGTTGTGCGTTAAGAGGTCTTTATTTTCATGTTTTCGTCCAATCCATATAGGGTAAAGTCAGTTCGCAAGGCATATAACCTGCACTTTGCGCGAACTAGCATGTGGAGTGCCACTAGCATCCGTCCTAGGGCCTTTGCGTTCAATTCAGGACATGCAATTTTATTTATGACAAGCGCAGTCACGAATGAGATCATTCCAAGGTTAACCCAATACACTTGCAAGAGATCTTGCATACCATACTCACGTTGCTTATCTGTCAAACGCACTAACCGCTATATGAATTGGAGCGGGGCCGGAGAGGGTGAACTATAATGACCAAAATGTCATCAGAGAGATTAAACAGTGCCAATGGTATTTGTTATAGTTACATTGCGCTGACGCAGTGCGCATATGCAGCGGTCTTGTTACCAGGACAGAATATTAAATAGACACAATATTGATGGCACATTTTATCCTTTGGATATTGATATGATCATAATGCTTGTATGTTCCTCCTGTATTGTATCTTCGAAACGTATCTTATACACCGCGTACAATTTGATTAATTTTGACAGGAGCAAAATGAGCAATCGTAAAGATTGATAACAGCCGTTAGCACAACGAGTCGGGCGAATTGCGCAAGACTGTGTTTTTTATTCCCGGCGGATAAAGATTATGGTCGACAGATAAAAAAGATGTTATCGTCCGAGATCGTGTGACAAATGACGCTCACATTAGGGCTACACGAGTCATAAACAGCCGATATAACTATGCCAAGACATGATTGATACCCACATCATGTACATGACTCGGCTGAAGTAAATAGCAGTAAATCCTCCAGTAGATGTATGATTAGGCTCAGGCAAGGGATTATATGTCCTGCTGTCTGTTGTATTGGTTGATAACAGGGGCAGTTTATCCGTGTTAATGTTAACAGACATAACCAACAATAGCATTGTAATGTTTCGCAATAATGTGGCTACTCATTCCAAACTTGGTGTATCGACAGGAAAACAATTAACACGGAATTGCTTTAGTTAGACAGCCAGCTTGTTCTGCTGACACATATCTCTTGATGTAAGAATCAGCAAGGCGCTGATACATTTTACAAATTAAATTCATTTGTACTGATACGATGACGCTTATTTCCGCGTTCATTGTCATCCGAAAAGAACCATTATGCGTAGAAGTGAACATTTAAACGTTCTACACTCACAAAAGGCCATGTTGATGTTGATGCTGTCAACACACATGGCGAGTCATAGAATACTGTACAATTGCATGGACTAATAACCATGTCGGAATCAAATAATGGCCATCATCATTGAACATTAAGAGGTATCTTGGGAACATATAAACAAATCTATGAGAACATACTATTAAGGATGCTATTTAACACTTTAGCACCATATCCTCAATATCGTGTAAAATCGCATAATTGTAATTGCGCAATACCGACATTACGGTTATGAGACTTTGCTCACATATCAATTGAACAATGCCAGCGCGGAATGAGTGCAATCTTCTTCGAAACATTTGAGTCGACTAGAAAAGTTGCCCATCACCCATTGTTGTTATAAAGCTTATAGCGCAATGGTTCTTACCAATGTCGCAAGAACTAAAATATAACTGGTAGTGTATATTTTGTTTGATGTTCGTAGATGGTCGTAAATTCAGACACATGGTTACTTGACAAGTAAGCTTTGGGGTTTATACTGTTTTGTGAAGAGGAATGTTTGGTCAACGTAATGCAATCCTAGACGTCTTTTATAGTACCACACACAAAACAAATGCGGACAATATTCATAGCGCTGTCCAAATAAATAAATCAAGCATGGTAAAGTTATTTTCCATACTGAATGTCATAACGAGTCTCTTACTATCCCTTGGACGCAGCCTAAACCGAAAATATTGTAACTACTTTTACAAAGCATTTATTAAGAAGCAAATCAGCGCACTTAGATTTTCGTTTGGACACCGTTACGGTAAATCACTTTTTCCCTCGTAAAAGAAGGATTCTAAATATGGTATATGATAAAAGTAGACTGACTTTAGTGCTACTCCTATTCAAGCATGGTCCAGCTGGAGCCATTCTGCTGTTCGGAATCCAATAACCTTAATTTGTACTATGATCAGTTTTATTCATGTGTTTACCATTCCTTTTCATAGTTAACGAATTTTCGAAATTTATTTATTAGTTGCTTTCCTGGTCTCAGCCACGTGATTTGTAAGAGAATGAATGGATAGTCACACCCACTATCCACAGTTAACACAAAGACGGGCACAAAGGGTGGTGAGGAGCGGAGGCAAGCAAATACATTATCATGAAAGCTTTTCTATTGCTTATGCTGATCAGTAATATTTATGTGTGTCTGCTTATTTATGCCTGCATGGCTGTTTTTTTCTATTGTCTTTAATCCAAAAACACTATCAAACTTTGAGCCATTAAGTCATGAATTAATGATAATCAGTGGGTGATATTAGACAGAACTGAATTAGACCTTCGTTACTGCATCACGTTATCGATCGATCCTGGCAGCAGCGCTTGGCGATTTGCATTGCAAGATGTATCTGTTGTCGTTCTTATGCGGTTTGATCAATTATATCAGTAATCATATTGTCAGTATTGTTTTGTCTTCTCCAGCCCGACTCTGTTTTCATTGACGATATCTGTGCAATAATTGACGTTTGCGGCGTTCAACGAATATTGCATTAGAAGCTGATTTGCCGAGTTGAGTTCCCAATTATTGATGATGTATACAAAACTCTCTTTCGACAGACACAATTGTATTTATATATTTATATATTTAGAGTTATCTAAACCGCAATAGCATCACATTATGGTTCACAGTTGAAAAGGCTATTCCAAAGGCTAGCATCCCGATTTAATTGATCTTGATATGTGCAAAATGTACACATGTATTTATAGAGCAGAGAATGCTTATGAATGTCACAATGCGACATATATTTTGGCAAATTATGTCAGCACAGGAAACGAGCTAAACAATAGAAATAATTTAAACGGTTTGACATAAACCTATAGCAAACAACTCCCCAAAAACCCTTCTATACATGTCCTACATAGATCATAATTTTATTTATTTATGACAACAGGTTGAATCTAACAGAAGGGACATCTACTAGACCGTAGCACTGAATAACGCTTACTCTATCATCATATATAACTCGAGTGTATACACATGAGTGCATTAAACCATCCTATCACATCAAAGAACAACGTGGCCTTCAATGTGATTGTCAAAGACAAACATTCACCTTACATTTTGGCCTTGGTCATACTAAGATAATGTTGGCCGGTAATATTAGATATCGCAAGTATACGGACCTTCGTGTGCAGCGCAAACATTATGACCAGCATGAGTTTTCTAACCACATTCTCTTTAAAGTTGCATTTGGTGTTATCTTTAGTGCTGTAATATTCAACAACAAGGGTCAGAAACAGCCGCAGGTATCATATTTTGCTGATTGAAAACCCGATGCAATCACCAACAATTACACAAAACGTAAGCAGTAGCCCCTGAGCAAAGTCAACTTGGTCAATGTACGCATCTTGTGCATGAACTTATTCCAGTGTGCTAATTGCCAAATGCCAACAAAATCACATGGTAATCATTCATGTCAGACGCATTTAAACACGTTATTGCATATAGGTTATATTGAGAATTTTATATGATGCATGATATTTAAAGCGTTTACAACCTACAAAGCTGAAGGACTTGAGCGAATGTAGCGGTAGTGCATCGTTGTTAACGGTGCATTGAAGCTTCGAGCAAGAAGTAATAACCTTGACTAAAGATAAAATTCTCTTGACGGTCGCGTGTGAGTAACTAAGAACTTTGCGGTTGGAGACAGCTCTACTAGTAGGTTTTGACGATTGATTTGCCCTGTAGGATTGCTTGCTAGGACCCATGGCGACAGCTTCAACAAAGATGGGCCTCTTGCAGTTCTACATATTGGCTGGCCTACAAAATCGTTTTGTCCCTTTGGAATAGATGATGACAAAGGGGTTAATCCAGCGCACCGCGGTTGTCACGGTACTCCGCTGGGGATCTCTGGTTCATTGGCAAAAGAGACTCTTGTTGAGAAGTTGTTTGTTTGGGATATAACGAGGCGTGGGCTGCTTGACACGGCCAACCAATTTCTGGGTTGTTCAATACCTCATTCAGCTTTGGGGGTGGCTTCTCCTCCGATTGTTTTCACGTTACAATACGAGGTTGTGTGCGTCGAGTCAACGTCCCGATTGGAAACACTGATGAGGGCTACAGTGATTGTAGAGGTATCCTCATAGATAAAACCGCAACAGTATTTCGTTAGACAATCAGTTGTCATTTAGCTCATCTTATAGATAACAAAGCGTAGAAATTCATTAACTTTTTGAACCACTAATCATAGTCAGTTTTGACAGTGCACTATCTAGCATCGCACTGCTTCAAACAAATAATACCCTCACCCCGTTTGCTGAAACAAGTTCCATACAGCCTTGACACCACATCAAATTTCAGTGCATTATTGCAAAATAATTTGCCGCGATTGATCATAACGTCTCATTTTCACGTCCTTGTTTCAAATCTAGAATGCGAAAGGGTAACTATCAGCATTACCACGCTTAAGACATTCAAGGGGCACGTCTAAAGGAATTTGTGTTGTCAATTATGTATGAAACCATATATAAAGAGTCAGTGGTCCAATGACGATATTGCTGGGATTCACTTCCTCAATAATGTCATCGTTATTTCTGCCCCATTCACTGCTACAATAATTGCGTTGAATGTGGAATGTGGATGCCCCTGGCGTCAAATAATATTGAGGAATGCTTCATGATATGGCCAATAAATATTTCTCAAACGATCTTTGGTGATTTGATGCAGCATATCAGTGCGGTATATTCATCACCATGGAATTCTAAAGCCGCAAATCGACCATTACATATGGCTAAGCAAGTTTCCAGTGACACTGATTGTTTGCCTTGTTTTAGCTTAAGTATGGAACAAAGGTTTTTTTATTCGTCTGCATACATTTTGCTCTTTAAGGTTATATGGAACGTTGTATGGGTTTAATGTGAGCATATGTAGAGGTCAATCATCACAGTCATTCTAATCAAAAATGCAGACGATATCACCTCGTTGCTGGGCTCTATTTGCTCTCTTCATGCCGTGTGTGTTAATCATAGCTGCACTTTATGTCTACGCACTAACACAACCATTGAATTAGATTAAATGTACCAATTTGATCATGTCTTTTTTCAGACATACAGTCAAATTAATAGATAACTAGCGGCATCAGGGTTATTGCCAGCTTCTGTAATTTAACGACTAAAGCCACGGATCAGCTTTGCCAATCACAACTGAATTATATTTGTCGTATACACACAATAATGAATCATTTACGGGGTTCATATTTATCCGCAGGCACACATACTGCTACAAACTTCACATTATGTTTCAAAGCACCATGATCTATTGAGGCGTGACCCCTAATAAAAAAAATTGAAGCTGGATAACATATCAATCCGTGATATAAACGGCATATAACCAAAGTCAATTCGTCACAATGAATACATAGTGAACTGCATATTGTTATTAATCACTATATCGTCGTTCAAGACAATATAGGTAATAAATATTGATACAAAAAACGGCGTATGCAGGTATCGATATTACCAGCCCGTGTATGCCAGATAAACGAAGGAGTAATTAACCTAAGGTATCGTCAAATTGGCGACATTAAATATCTTGGCGGCTGGTTAGCGGAATAAATTTAATCTGGTAATTGTTCACCAATGTTCAAAAAGTGGTTACTTGTGCATGGTACATTGTATTGATCTATGGAAATCGGCTTTCGTTTGTGGTCTCTGATATGCGACCATTATTGAACCGAAGTGTATGTGGAAGCAATAAATAGCCATCAAGACTATTTACGGGTGCTCTGACAGCTCCCTTTAATGACAATGCTTACGAAGTTTACTCAGGATATATGTGCTACACGATTACGAGTTGGAAGAGAAAGCACTGTGTAACACCACTAAAAGCCTGCATGATTTTAACCTTGATATTTCAACTGATGAGTTTCCCTATTCATGCGGCAGTTGGTCCATATATAGAGTTAAGTGTTGCTATTTGCAGCACTGACAAACAGCGAACACGCTAGCATTTCCCCGCAGAAAAAAACACACTACGGCGAATACACTGTGGTCTATTGACCGGACGTTAGCTTTAGCTTGACAACGACAGTCAATTCTAGCCAAACGCATGTTTTATGATGTATCATTAGGCGGATGCATTTAAGCTTAAGACTAAAAGCATGTCTATCTTTTCATGGTTTTAATTCTGCCCGATTCCACTCGCAGTTTGGCTAGAAAGTGCCATTAGCGAAGCAAAAAAAGGCTAGGCAGCAATTATGAATATGACAGGCGTTGACAGACAATTTGATGTTGTATTTTGGTCCCGTACGTTACGTTAAATAGCCAAATTATCGCTATTTTTACTCATTAATACCACCCGTTCTAATTACAAATCGTAATGTAACCGCCAAATAATGTATCCGATTGGCGGGCATTCATATGATATGACTATTTTGTCCCTCACAATCTTTGTTAAAACAATACCAACAGTATATAGCACCAGGATGTAACTCTTGCAACAAACGAACGCGGCATATATTGAATAGAATGAAAGTTTTGAGTTATCTAAGGAAGGAATGATTTGCAGTCGCTAACATGCAGTATTTGCAAGGATATAGCATTCATCATCGGTTGGCAAACATATTGCAGGCAATTGAGCATCAGACTGAATGATTTTTCTTACGATTCAATTCTCTGTGTGTCTTACAAACACAACATTTCATGGGTGCGCTGACGCTTCTTAAGATATTTTGCGGTCCTGCAATCTGTCATATCACGCCATTGTCGCTTCATTGAACTTCTCAGTGATGCAGTAGCTTGCCCCTTTGCCAAGAGAATATTATCGATACTTACCAACCAATGTTACCAAGCTTACATATCAATAAATAAATGATACATATGTGAGGGCTTCTGGTGACAAAAGCATTCGCATGTCGTCCAAAATGTACTACATATGTAATGCGTCGGTTTGACCAACACAACGAGAGTTGCGTATTCACTGCACTAGAAAAGGTCTTCAGATACTGCAAGACACATTGTTTCTATGCTCTTTTCACCTGTACCATTTATTATCTTATAATGATCACAGGGAACATACCGATTCTTAGTCTATATTATGCATAGAATATACATATATATCCCTGTAGAATTACACAGATCTTTGATTTTAATATATATTGCTTTGATGCTTTGAGCATACATATAAACCTGAAATAAATGTCGCCTATGTTAAAATGCATATGCACGGTTGATTGTGCGAAGATTAACAAAGAGTATGTCTAAAGGATGCTTCCAATGCTGTTGGTCATGGGCTTATGACTCTGATTCACATATCCTACGCAATCCTCGCTCGCAAGACAGTCTGATAATGGATGAAAAGTAGTTTAATGTAAATAACGGGAACAATAAGGCCGTGTAAACGCAGATGTACTATTATGAATGTACCTCAGACTACAGAGGGCATAATTTGCTATGACAATACCACCACATGCGATGCGTGAATATCTGGAGCTTTTAGCAACCGAAAGCAAGTCATGAACGTACCTTTATGTATCGCACAATACAGAGGATACAAGCAGTGATGCACCTAGATGATTTTAGATAATAAGCACTTCTATATCATCGCGACAACTCAACATACGATGTTTAACCGGCATAGTGTTTCGGAATTCGCGTTGAAGTGATCGGTGTGATCGGTATCATAAATCGTGCCTGATCCTTCACGTCGAACTTTGCGCGCATCATAGTATGTGTTGGTATAATCTTACTGAGCATCTTGGTCAAAAGTATACAAATGATGCCATGCATATAGTCGTACTTGCAATAGTTCTAGGGTTGCTGAACAACTCATTCTTCATCATTTCAACTAGTGAAATAAAGATGCATGCATGATGTCGTCAGTAACGTCTGGGTGCTGTCCTTTGCCAATGCTGAACGTCACTAAACGCTAGGTAAATAAACACATAACAGGGATGACGTGTCAGTAAAGTCAACCCTTATAGTCACAGTCGTATGGAAAGTTACACGTTTATGTGTCTCATCTTAGAACGTGACATCCACGAAAAAGTTTCTAGCATATACCATCTCTATTCGTTGGAATATCCATAAAAAGCATGCTAAAGTTATTCTGCATATAGAACATCATAATTAACGTATCTTTATGCCAAAGTCACAGAATAGATATGCAGATTCACAGAAAGTTTGAGAATGCAATGGGGTGTATTTTCAGATACCAGATTCAGATTAATTAAAATATGAAGATGTTGGACTCAACAGATACTGTAAGTTTGCGGTCTTATTGTATATGGATGATTCTATCAATGCAACAGAGCCATGCGAAATAGACTATCAAGAAATCTGTTATAGGCTACAAAAATGGAAATCGGTCGTCTATTACGTAAAGTGCGTAAGTTCCACCTGATTTACTGCATCAAGTAAAGGGGTGTTATCGTGTGACATTGACAACCAGCACTCACATAAGAGCCACACACAAAATAAACAACGAATGTATTCTTAGTCATGGACAGGTAGTTAAATATAGCTAGGTCAAGACAAGTGAGTGTTTAACTATGTGCAACTACCGGCGTGTAATGAGACTGCCAAGATCGCTAATTAACAATCATGTCTCCATTATGTGTTTCTATGCAGTTCGACCCCATACAATACATTGCTGATTAAAATATTGTTATCGTATTCGTTACACAGAGAGATTCAACATGGAGGGCAAATGTGATTCGTGTGCTGGTGACGTTAAGAGGGATTACGTTATGCGTCCAACGACACATCGTCATGTTGATGATGATTATGTTATAACTCACGGCAAGTGGTAGCAAAATATTTAAGCACAAATATTTTCTGAATATAATACATTGATTGATCATCGTAATGCTATCAGTTATTGGTTATCATGATTTGATATAAATTGATATTTTCTGTCTTCATTGTTGTATGCCAACAAGAGGTAACTTAAGCAGCTTCTGGCTGTTTGTGCGATGAGGAAAAGCAGGTACCAGATTTAAAATCATGAAACATCTTTCATATACAAACTGAACATTTTGGCCAGTAAAGTTTCCCGTCAACCAATTATTGCAATGAAGCACAATTGTCAATGTCAATGTCGCACGTCATGCATCATCTGATATTCTCTATTGTGTGCATCAAATTTGGCAGTACCCACATAAAATGACAGGTATATTCATGTATATTTACATGATGTACCGGAAAATACTTGTTCAAATATTAAGTAAAAGTAATTTCTGTATTGTTCTAGTTGGATGTTAAACATAACAGAAGTTGAAAATAGACTTTAGTGCTATGACACATTTATTGTTGTATTTGTGCAATACCGCTATGGAAAATGAACTCCCAAAGATGTATGATGAGCTAATCAAAATAAGGAAAGAGAATCACGAACAGACATATTCTAATCTTACTTGCATACTACAATACTCTAAGTAGAGGTCCAGTCGAATTATGCAAGCTGTCCACACTAAGGGATGCTAAGATGAACAAGGTTTAATGGTGTTGATTGTGTTTGATCAAACACATAGAAAGACGGGTGGCGCAAATGTACACCGCGGCTGCAAAAGGGTAGACCTCGTACAAACCTCATGGTTTTATATCGAACAACATTGTAAGAGTAATCCTTGAATGTACGTAACTATGTATAGGATGTTAACAGTTATAACTAGTATGATATATGTTCCAACTCCTGCATTTTGCAACCCGACACCATATATCGTGTTATATTGCAGCATGGTGCCTTGCAATGATAGGCAACTGCGTTTCGTCACCATAATGTTCACTGTACCACAAAAAATATGAATTGTACTGGTCAATAGACCAATAGCTCGTGTTATACAATATACATCAAAATCCCCATCACTTGGACCATTAACAATCTCTGGAAACATTGAGTTGAGGAATGATTTAAAATTGGTCTTAGTTAGAAGATTAATCATGTCAAACTGTTCGATAACTAGTACATCATGGTCCTTGTCCTGAATGCCGTACCATATTTGACTACTTTCTGTATTGAAGTGAGTTAAACATCAGGTCGGATTTACGAATCACAACTGACCACCGTTAGTCGTGCTGGCACCGCAGGAATAAATTACGCAGGCACACATACTAATGGAAACTGCATGTCACTTTTTGGAGCATCACGATTTATTTATGCGTGACTTCTACCTAAAGATATTTGAAGCCGTATAGCATATCGGTACAAACTGCATCGTTATATATTATTATATTGTCTTCGTATACACCATACCATGTACTACGAATTAGAATATCTAATTCTATGATCTGTTTTATTGAGCGTCCATTTACCCTTTTCTTTAGGATCACGATACTGTGCTTTATTCGATACTGTGTTTGATATCCATCTACTACGAAGTGGTGAGTCAAAACATCGGCAGCTCATTTGTTTGTTGTCATCATTAGTCAGAAAAGCGGAAGGTGAGCTTCCTCATCGTTGAGGGATTGCTGTCGCTTTCGTGGCATTTTACGGTCCAACAAATGACAGAATTTCAATCTGGTAGCCAGTTAAAAATGCCGTATTCCATAACATTATCTGTGAGTAGTGGGCATTACACTGGGTTTAGCAATTAAACTAGTACAATGCTTTTTGCTATGCACGTTGCCTCTACCGTCCAACGTATCACATATATTGAGCATCACCAACCGCAACGCGTATCTTAAGCATATATTTATTATAGTTGAGCGCTTCCGTTTTTTAAAGTTCAAGTACATGGATCCGAGTGAATTCATGAGTACTATGGTATTGATATTATGGTGTAGAACTCTCTTTATAGTTTCAAATGCATTTTACGGTATATATGTGATTTATTTTGATACAACCAAATAACCTATGTGTGATTGGGGAGCGCCTGTTGGAACCAACGGTCCATGACGATAAACAAGTCATCACAGTTGGCATCAATTAGCACCCTGAGTTCTAGGAATAGCTTGATACGATGGAAAGGACTAAAGCAAACCTGATCGTTATGGTGTGATTTAGATTTGAACAAACGAGCGTAACATTTGTACAAGGAAAATCCTATTAAGAAAATATTTGTAAATAAGCGAGTAAACAACAGCAAATCAGTGATTAATATCGGCATGACATGGTCGGTTTGATTTATGATTACAGCGAATCGAGAAAAATAATTCATTGCAAAATTTTGTCATTGTATTATCATCAAAATCCAAAAGAACTCAATGAACTTTGGTCTAACCACAAAACTTCTAGCTATCCTATGATTGTGGATTCTAATGAACGGAATGTTTGAAGACTTACTTTTGCGTCTCACCAAAAATTAATCCTGGATGCATCCCTGCACTGTTGCTGTTCATCGCTGAACAGTGTATCAACTTTCATTCGCTGGCTCTATAGCGAAGGATAATAACAGTAATATCATACTAATGGTAATGTGGTTTTTCAAGCCACCAACAACAGCCTAATGCATCTCCAGTGACAGATTTTATTCAGCTTGTCATCTGATGAAAATGTATATTCTCAAGCATATATCACACCCTACTGTGCCAAACTTGTACATATAACATATATATCATATATATATACGTATATATATATATATATATATATATATATATATATATATATATATATATATATATATATATATATATCGATATATATATATATATATATATATATATATATATCGATATATATATATATATATATATAATATGTACATAAATATATATATATATATATATAAATACATACATATATATATATATATAGATATATATATAATATAAAGATATAATTAGATTAATATTATTATATATATAAAAATAAATAAAAATATATATATATAACATATATATATGTATATATATATAGAGATATATGTACATACATATATATATATATACATATATATGTATATATATACATGTATAAATATGTACACATTTATAAAATGATTATGCATATAAATATAAATGAATATGTGACGGAAAATATAAATATATATATACATATATATATATATGTGTATATATATATGTAAATATATATATATATTGATATATATATATATTGATATATATACATAGATATATATTCATATATATATATATATATATATATTTATATATAAACCTATAGAAAAAATTTATCCATATATAAGAATATATATATACGTACATACAGTCACAATCACACACACACACACACACACACACACACACACACACACATACACACACAACATATATATATATATATATATATATATATATATATATATATATATATATATATATATATATATATAAATATATATATATTAAATATATATACATATACATATGTGTTTGCATATGTTTAAGATGATGCATCTACAGTTATAAACAAACATGATGATTGCCTAACATGCATGTATGCATATGTTTCAATTATAAAGATATGTATATATATTTTATAAATCTATGCATATATTTATATCAATATATATAATTTATATATATATACATATACATATACATATATATATATGCAAATATATATATATATGTATATATGCATATTAATGTTTATATATTTGTAAAAGATGCGTGTACATTTACATTACAAATTTCAATATATGTGTATGTATGAGCATATTTTGACGTTTTTATTTTGATATGAGTTTATTCATGCACATACAAACTTAAACGAAGGCACTTATATTTATCAAGATGCGTAAATATATGCATATTTATCTTTGTATTGAAGCATGTATTTGTATATACATATATATATATATACATATATTCATACGTATAGATATTAGTATATTTATTTACGTTTTTATGCATACATATATATTCATGCAAATACATATAGATGCATATAAAAATATATGTATAAACATTCATACTTGCTTATTAATATATATATATAAATATATATATACATATTTACATGTATAAATATACTATTATACATATATATATATATATATATATATATATATATATATATATTTTTATGAATATATGCAAATACATATATATATATACATATATATTCATATTTATATATATGTTTATATATATGCACGTATATATATAGATGTATATATACATATATATATATGTATATATACACATATATATACATATATATGTATATATACGGATTTATATTTACGTATATATTGATATATATATATGTATATATATATAAAATATGTGTATATATATATATAAATTTGCATATATATACGCATATAAGTGCATATATATATACATATGAATTATATATGTTTTATATTTTTATGAAGATCCATCTATATTTACATACATGCTTTGACTATATCTGTTAATACATAAATATAATTGTGACAATTATAAGTATCCGTGATAATTGTTTGTTTTATAAATATATATGTAAAAATTTATATATATATATATATATATATATATATATATATATATATACAGATACATACATATATGAAAAGCATTAATGCTTAAATGTATATATGCATAGATAAATTTTGAACACAAAGATGCTTAGTCTAAATATATATGCATATATATATTATAACACGCATATATATATATATATGTGGAATCTACATATATATAGTATATATATATATATATATATATATATATATATATATATATGTATATATATATATATATATTATATATATATGTATATATATATACATATATATATATTCATGCAAATATATATATAGATATATTTATATATAAAAATATATGTACATATACATTATATATTTAAATATTATATGTGTATGTATAGCATATATTTTATATATATGATATGAGTTATATGCATTTACAAATTTATATATTTGTAAATTATATTTATACAATGCTTAAATATATGCATATATATATATAGCATGTATTTGTATATAGCATATATATACATATATATATGTATAGATATGAGTATATTCATGCATGATTACACATATATATATTCATGCAAGGCATATAGATATATATAAATATATATATATACATATATATCTTTGACGTATATATATATATATATAAATATATATATATATATACATATATTCATATATATTATATTATGTATATGATTCTATACACATATATATATATGCATACATATATATATATATATATATGCACGTATATATATATATATACTTGCATATACATATATATATATGTATATATACACACATTTATATATATATATATATATATATATATATATATATATATATATATATATATTTATATAATGTATATGTGTATATATATATATATATATATATATGTACGCATATATATATGCATATATATATATATGAATATATATGTTTATATATTTTTATGAAGATCCATCTATATTTACATACATGCTTGACCATATCTGTATATATACATAAATATAAATGTGACAATTATAAGTATCCGTGAAATTGTTTTTTTATATATATATATATATAAATTATATATATATAATATATATATATATATATATATATGTATATTTTTATATATATATATACAGATACATACATATATGAAAGCATAAATGCCTGTCAAAATGTATATATGCACAGATAAATCTTTGTGCACAAAAATATATTAGTCTATACATATATATTGATATATATATATATATATATATATATATATATATATATATATATATATATATATATATATATATATATATATACAATTAAGTGCATAGTTATATATATATATTATGTGTAAAAACATATATGTATATTCATACAAATATATATGGATACATGTATGAATATATGCCTGTTTATTTATATATACGTGAATTAACATTTATATATAGTTACACATATATGTTTATATATACACTGATAAAAATAAAATATATATGCTTTAATAGATCGATGTGTATGTGTACATACATGTATCTTTATATATATTTACATATGCATATGCATATATATATGCATATATATATATATGTTATATATACATAAATATGTACGAATGTATATATATACACATATCAATATATAAATATATATATATATATATATGTATATATTTATATATTTATATATATATATATATATATATATATATATATATATATATATATATATATATATATATATATATATATATATATATATATATATATATATATTCTTATAATAACGTTATGAAGGTATCTGGTCTTCTCCTAACCTTTAGTAATACAACTGTACCATAGAGATCTTTCCACGTTAACTGAAATTTAATCTTGCGATACTCACGGTATTTACATCAAACGAAAAGAGCCATCTGCGTTCATTAAAGTTTTTATGGCAGTATTAGCTGTTTGTTTGCACAGCCCCAGGCGAACTTATTTCAAGGAAATAACTCGTTATTCCCCAAGGGATAAATACGCTACACAATGAGGATCGTGGACCAATTTGAATATCAAATAGAGAGCAATACAAAGCAACACAAAGCAACACAAAAAGCTTGATTCCAGGCTAGGAAGCTTTTTCTCACGTGACATATCCTTTGATCAGTATTTCACTCATCGGTCTTATATGAATTTCACTGAGGTTCACGCTGGTACGTTAAAAGTCGTCATCCCACCGCGGATGCGGATAGGCTCTGAAATAAATTGGAGGCTCAAGGGGGCATCATAGAGTCCGTGACGTGGAGCCTGAATGTGTATAATTATAAGTATCCGTGAAATTGTTTTTGTTATATATATATATGTATAAATATATATATATATATATATCTGTTCCACCTGTATCTGCTGCATATGATCGTGCCCACACATAGTCATGTTAATGTCGATGGTGTCATTACTCACCACGAATCGAGGAATAATATGGAAGTGAAACAATTACATGGACTGATAGCCACATTGCAATCACAAACTGGTCGTCACTCTGTGAAAAAAAAAATATTATTTCTATTATGGCTTTTCTCTGAAAACAAACAGCGAGTGCAGCTATTGATAAATCGATGGGAAAAATACTATTCAGAATATCATTAAGCATTTTTGAACAGGATTTATCGTGTAAAATCGCATCACTTAAGTGGTCCAACATCCCACGATTACAATGCAACTTATGTTATGGCACAAGTATCAATGCATATTTAGACGAACTTCAGTAGTACAGGTGCATTATGATTCATACGATGTTCACAAAATATCGCGAAATCCGTCATTTCCTACCTGACAAAAAGCATGCGCTCTTTCGTGGACACATAATAAGGACAGCATTTGTAGCACTACATATGAATGGCGAAAGCATGGCAAAGGTGTCTAGAGTGTTTTAAGATTCCCAAGACGCAGAATAGACCAACAATAGAACTAGTGTACGTGACTATGCATGGGATGCAGAGATTTATATTTTGCATTCTGGCTTTTATCTGTCAGTGTTTTGTTAGCATATCTGTAATTATGCTGAATTCTACACTGTCAATATGCATCCATTTAATTTGCCTCGCGTGTCAGCTCTACAAGTTTGTTTTGCTTTTGTTACCAATAAGATGTTTTTGCTGTTATATTGTAGTGCTATGATAATCAGCAACAAGGGTCAGTAAACAGCCACAGCTAACTTATTTCTCTGGTTGAAAGGGCATACGCAATGAAAAAATGTGAGTAACAGCTGTGAGCAACGGAAATGTTTCTATGTAATCAAACGAAAGCGGTCATAAATCAATTCAATGTAAACAGCACTCACATCGACTTATTTCAGTGCGAAGATTGTCAAATGCCAAGAAAAGCACGTAGCAATCATTCATCTCAGGCACGTTTACACGCGTTATCGCATGTAAGTCCTATTGCGACTGCGATGTGACTTATTTGAAGCGTTTGCTTGTGACAACAGCCCCGCTAGTGGCTTTAGGCAACAGCATCATGTAGTAGGGTTGTTTTTATTGCGTCTTTGTAGCTAGCCCGAAATCATCGTAGTTGACTCCATTGGGCAAACTTGCTGGCGAAGTTGTGGCATCCAGTACCCCGCCTTTGTCAGGGTCCTCCAGGGATCTCGGGTTCATTGACAGGGAAGAAAGTTAGTGGTGAAAGTCTGAGGCAGTTGCTATTTAAGTCGTAGTTAGTTGGCAAAAAAAGTGGCGCGGGCTTCAGTGAAGACTTTGAGAGCAGCCGTCAAAATCTATATATCTTCTTTAGAACTTCATTGTCTTTTACAAGACGTGTCAAATCTGAATATGTATCTACCGGATTCCGAAGTTGGAGACGAGAATTATCATTGGTGACAGGTATCAGTTGTTCGAGGTACAACAGATATAATAACTGACACTATTTTAGGTATTTATTGATCTCGCATATTGCGTACCCGCGAGTTTGTACGTTATAGTATATATGCATGCGCCTATTTCTAAATTAATCGGAATATGTTGCATTCATTGCCACTCGATTCTATGGACTTCGGACCGAGGCAGTAGCAATGTTGATGCTTTGGTAAACCAAACCTTGGTGACGCTTGCCAACGAATATCAACAGAACTAAAAGCTAAACAAACATTGTAGAAAGTAATTTAATCCACAACGAGCATTCCAAGGATGCACATAAGAGAGGTCTTACCAATGAATGTCAACCGAACTAAAAGCTAAATAAACAATGTAGAAAATAATATATGGCGCAACGAGCTCCCAAGTTATGGGCATAAGATAAATCCTGCAGTGATCAAGTTGTGCGTTGCTTTGACCCATAACCAATAATCGTAATTATGCACAGTTCTTGTACGTGCGATATCGATGCAATATGTAATGTAACATTGGCATCACATAGAAGCTTCTGATGTTGTAACTTCCGATATAGGATAGCTGCGACAAACGATAGGTTGAAAAATTATGTTGACACTTCATTTTGAGATACTTATCACTTAGTTTGCGGAATACTTTAGTTTTAAGAATAATTTATGCACTTCATAAGTGCTGGATGTAGCATTAATCCAGTGGTAAATGACTATCGTGAGTACAACTGATTATTTAGGGGCTATATCCACGGGAGTATGTTAAATAAAATCGTCGCATATGGGCGACACAGTAGAGACATTTGAATAGACAAGGCGATTGTCGGTCATAAGAAGACACCTTTTGCAGGGGTTTATACATATTTGTAGTGATTGCCACCGGACACTTTAAACTAACTAATACTTCAGTTGGTTATTGTATATAAGGCGATCTACAATGGCAAAACATTCAAATGCAGTATCAAACAGGTCATATATTTAGAGGATAAGCTATTTTAGCTGCTTTGCAATTGTGTTCGTAGAAGGCCAAGAACCAATTCTTAAAAGCCTGACACATTTTATTAACCAATAACCGTGACATAACGAAGACTCATAGTACCATCCTTATTGATATTTAAACTGACTTCTTTATTGCAAGCATCGACACTGCTCTGTTACACAAGTCACCAAATTATATGATATCATTGCAATCTAGGCCTAATTGGAGATAGATTGAACTTTTCGATATGACATTGTCTATAAGTACTTATAGGGACTGCAGTATTGGTGAGCTACCAAAAACAGGCAGTGTAATGGATCGAAATATTGATAAGTTATTGTGACTAGCTTTCATAAAACACTGCATCATTAATCCTTGCTGTGAATCGTGTGAAGGATGATGCAGCCTCGTAGATGCGTCTAAAGTGAACCCAATCGATATTTATTGTCCGAAAACTTGCCTTACTTTCACCACACTCATAAATCCTCGTCAGCAAAACCGCAAATTTATTCGATGTAATGTCAAAATAGTTTTGCTCTCATAACAAATATGAAGATTTAAGCTTAGTTTTTAGGTCGGTAAAGGTGAGTCACAGTTTGTTCCATATTTTCTGACAGCCAATCTTCAATTATGATCAACACCAGCATATAATCAATTCGATTTCTCTATGCAAACGTACAATCTGTCTTGGCTGATTAACTGTGGATCCTGGTGCATATTCTTGCGGTTCGATTTTGACCTACTACAACAAGCAGTGATTTTCTGGTATGTTACCTCATATAATTGTTAATGTATACCTAGCTAAAGCAGATAATTTGAATTTTCATGACTCATCGTGACTTGCGAATCTTTGAAACGTACATAAGCGCGCAGTTACATCTCAACGGAGCTAGATTAGTGATATTTCGTTACGAATGATTCCGCAAAAACCACAGTTAAGAGGGGTATGCTATTTTTCGAACACCTCCATTTGGCAACCAGATAACATACATAAGGCTATGCTGTTATACTCGCATTGTAAAGACAGTGAACAACTGGTCTTCGCCATAAAGATAGTCATGCCACATGGAATATGAACCGCATTGATAGATAGACCCACAGCTAGAATAATGCGGGATATTTATATATAGATTTATACATATATGTATTCCGAGGAACACTTGTTTGATGTCTTGCTGCTAGTAGCAATTGGCGATATATATATATAAACTTTTATGTTTTTTCGTCTCCGTCGTCACTGTCTCCAAATAGGGGCATGACTCAGTCAGGGCTTCCGTTTTATGCGAGCTTGATTAACAAAGAGTAGCAAGCCTACTAGGACAAAATCGCTTTTCTGGGGCTGCAGCAAATTTGATTAAATATTGGACTTAGATATCTTTTTTGCGATACGTGTTTGATTGCGAATTGCGTCTGCATGGTATTAAGTGGAACCTAAATAGCTTCCACTCAGAAAATCAGCATGGGTAATCCGTCGCGTTCCAAGTCAAAGTCTTTGAAACAGGATTAGGACTGTCTCGGATTTCTTTTACGTTGTAAGAGGACTTTCGCGTTTTCCCATTTTAGTCATCGTCATAGTCTAAGGCATCGGTGATCATTGAATAAATATGTTACTATGCGCAACTATGAAACAGCTGTTTATTGACTATGCCATGTATCATCTGGGTCACAAATGTAAACCAAACACTATGTCGAGCCTGAGAATTATGATGAATTTGTATTTTCTGACATTTAGCAAGTCACTTAAAATACATGTAATCAGTTTTTATTGAGTAGTTGAATTGTCCATTTATTGTCTGTTAATTATATCCAGTATTCGTTGAAGACAATGGTACATATAAGGGTTTGAACCCACAGCGAGCGGGTCAAAGGCCCTGCATCACAATTTAAAACAAGCTGATCTAAATATAAATTCAATGAGAGAGATTAAATCATTCACCCAAGATATGTGTGACATCAATTATTGTGACACAGGGGACAATTTGTTGGTTATCTTTATGGTGAGCGAGTATTATGTGACACGCAGCATTGCAAGGCCGTTGTCGACTGTGTCGTAGGTTAGAATGAGGTCCTATATGATATCAAACAATCAATGTTTTGTAATCATGGGCGTCAATGTATCAATCTTTTTCAGTCACATTATCATCATGATTGTTGGTTGCGCATTATCACGTTTTATCACGATGCCTTTTGTGTTCACGAAATAGAGAAGGCGCATCAGTGCAATTGCCATTTCGCTTGATTACAAAAAAAACTAATAATCTGTCCGCAGCCAGCAGACTTTCCTTACAAACAATCGCCGTTTGATGTGTAAACAATGAACAGAAATGTCCCCCTAATCATTTCTAATAAACAAAGCCTACTTAGATTCGGCATTGTAATTTGCTTATTAAGGGAGAAACCACTGAACCCACAATTGTACTGAAACGCTATGACAGTGTTTTGCTGCCATTACTACAAGCATTACAATAGTTTTTCTGAATATTCTCAAACAGGTTTCATATTAGATAATCACATAAGAAATATAAAGGAAACACTTGGGTTTGCTGAGCAATAATCCTCTGGTGTGTCGTGTGCTTAATGCTGTTAATGGTGTCCATCGGCCCACAGATCACTTATGCAGTCGTCTTCTATACATTATAACATAAGTATGCATGCATATTTAGGATGGCTTACATCTTCATTACTCAAACAAGCATGCCATATTCTTGTCAAACATTGAGTATCGAGTTAGTAAAAACACTCTTCTCCCACGAGGGGCCCGATTGTGCACTGGGGTCTTACGCCAGTGGTCGGAACAAATTAAAGATATATGTTAAAGACGGCGACTGTATCACCGATCATATTGTAAAATGCAATTACTTGGATGATACGGCATTATCGATATTCCTGGTGATGTCGTTAGGCGATGATAAGCGAGGATCTGTGTGTTTGGAACCGAATCGTATAGTTTGAGATGATAACAAATTGTTTGTGCAAGAAGCAAGTCCAAAAATTGTAGGGTCTGTATCAGGATAGTAAAGGCAGGTTGCCACCCTAAATTATTATTTTCGTTACGACGGTGCTTGTACTTTCAGTATAATCCACACAATTTTAGCTGGGTTAAAACCACTCTCCGTGATATGACTTCATATTACGGACACTGTTTTTCGGGACAGCACAAATCAACTAAATGCTTATCTACTGCATACACAGCTGTTGCTTTGATGGTCTTTCTGTAATGACGTTTCTCAAGCAAGTGTCAACTCAGCCGAAAGTTACTTAACAGACGACGTTGCAATACATGAAACTGCCACCGAGGAGCAAGGTAACTCTGCATGCTACTTACTATTGATGAACGCATGCTGCACGCACTCTGTATACATATCCGTCACATGCTACAAAAAATTGGTTAGCCATGGCAACATCGAAGCAACTAACATGGTCCGATGGCGCTGTCGCGTGAAGGTTCATTAATAAATCCATTAGTAATACGCCAACCCTTATTGAATCTGAACCCTCGTCCGCTAATGATAAACAACACGAGTGTATTGAACCATCCATTACACACTGGTATAGCATGCTCTCGATATTCAAACCATTAGCACTTCGTTCGATAAGATTAATATTGTCGTTTGCCTCTGTTAAACATCTACACGCTACGTGTGATTGCTTTGCTGGGCATATTTACCCACAAACGAAATACCCCATAGGCTAGCCTTCAATTGTGTCTGTATAACCCAATAATCGTGTTCACCCTCATTTTAGTCTCACGCCAAGTTTGTTGGGGTAATGCTGGTACACAAAATCTAATGGCATTCAAATGTGATGACACTAACCACCTTTGAGTTCATGTACCCATACCAAACGTGTCACTTTCAATGTGATGTTTTTCTGTTTACGTCCTATTCAAATAACTGTAGCATAAAACCACCACATTACCGTCTTCGCGAGTATCGCCTATCGTAAATATACGACTTCTTTAGAATGGCTTCCAGCCCTCTACCTGAAAGATCATAAAAAGGTATAGCGTGTCGATGACATGCACACATTGTGAACACTTCGGGTGGGTTTCATTACAAATTTTAACGCAAAGAGTACAAGCTTCGATATTGCGACATAAATGCTCACATATGCAATGACTGACACGAGCCCACTCATTTGCTATGACTGTAGGTTTGTTGGGAAGTTATACGAGTAATTATTTAGCAAATTAATTAAGTGTCACCCGTGACAAGTTCCGGGTATTATCGCAAAAGCGTGGTATGCAGCAGAATAATGCTCGCTACTAAGTAGATTCAATATTATATTGGATTCATCTTTTGACGTCATTATCATAATGACAGCGCCACCGAATGCACTGGATAACATCAGCAACAGTCATTAGTCATCTGATTTTATCTCGGCCTGTCTAAGGAACACGATGATAAGAGGTTTTCAAGTGATTGTGCCAAATTGATAGTCAAATCAGGTAAAGAGTTCACCAATCAAATAGGTCACAAATAAGTCAACGTCACCAACTACTACCAGTAGCAACATTGGTTATACATAATGATGAAAATATTCATGTAGAAATTAAATTGTAATATATTGTTTCCAGACAACATACTTGTGGGCAAGTGAGGATATTTACGCAGGTTTAATGTAAGTCAGAGATGTTGATATAAGGTTCCATCCAATTACGTTGGTGTGCACTGGAATAATCAGTTAAATAGAGACATAGCGCGTATATACCTGTTGGGGGATGTACCTTACGGTATAATTTCGTAACACGTCTATGGCCAATTCCTGCTTTCACATTTCCGGGTTTCCATCGCGGCCGCTAGGAGGGTCACCGTCGCACTCAGCAATTTTAACCGGAACTGGGGCATGTTTCTCTGCATGTCAAGCTGTCAGCAATTTTTTTCGCGCTTTACCAGTTGCTGTTTTAAGTTCCTGCGTTGTTGTGCGTATTCGTGTTGCGTGTTTCTATAGCTGTAAAGGACACCAAAGACGTCGGCGAAGGTGTCAAGCGTATTCTGAACTTCTCTTAAGTTCATCTGAACGTTGTCACATCGCAATGAGCACATTGAAGCAGTTCTCAAACACAGAGATAATCATAAAATAGTGATCCCCAATGTTGCCAGCTACATTCACCTCCAGTTGTCCGGGAAGTTTTCTGCAAGAACATCAGTATTCACCCGTTATCTCTTCAAAGTAAGCGTGCGTGACTGTTGCTACACTATGTCATCGCTGTCCCCTTATTAGTGGAAAGTACTCAAGCTGACAACTTTCCTCAAAAGATAGGAGAACCCCTTGCTCGAGTTATAAGAAAACTGAGCTCGTAGATTTATAAATGCCTTCAGCACCGTAAATATTGTGGACTTGGTTGGGGAAGATGATGGGGTGAATATTTACAAAAATGATGAACTATTAGCATAGATGGTCTGCAAGTAAATTTTCCGGACTCCAACAAAATTATTGCATGGCATGCCAACATGTCGAATGCACCTGAGCTTACTGAGGCTTACCGTCTGATTTATTTGATGACCAAGTGCAAATCCTAATCCTGGCAGGGTGGCATTGTTTGAAAGCGAAAGGAAAATGTGTTAGGGAGCAGTCCCAGTCCAAGTAACCATACGATGTATTGCTTCTTCTCTCCCAAACTGGTACCATACAGACTGCTGGATGTGAGTGGAAAGGGTAATTTCAAATGGAAATAATTAGAATATTAAACTAAACTTATAAATATGTATAAATACCTGTGGTACTATATCTCCTTTGAATTTTGTTTCATGTGGTTTTATTGTTTGGTGGAAGAGAGGCACAAAGTTTATTTATTTTCTCATCTTTCTTTGCAGAGATGATGGTGATAGCAAACATGTTGTGGCCTTAATATTTGCAGGGGCTCACTTCAATACCAATGCAAGGTCTAATCCAGCATTACCGTCGGCTTGTCTCCTTGATTATTTTGATGTCTCGCAATTGCAATTACATAGTCTATATACTTGGCAAGTCAGTAATACAGCTGACGGAAACTTTACTGTCATCCACCGGTGTTCTTTTTCGTTTTCTTGCGAACATCGCCTTGCAGCCCACTACGGCGCAAGTAAACATGGGCATGGCTGCTTTCGCGCAGTCTTTATACTCTATAGAACGATATTATTAAACAATTTCCTCTAACTAACACCAATATCAAACGTAAAGCAGCAAATATTCACCGCCTCTTAAATTTCTACGTTCCCCTTCGTATATTGCGTATGCGTTATTGAACAACATGCCCCTACTTCCGGTTGAATATCAGTATCGCCGCCTGGCGGCCTCTCCGAAAACCCGATAATGTGATGGCGGGCGTTGAGTCACTTTGGATATGCAGCACAGTACACCCGCCTATTCACCCCTATATAGGTACTGCGTTTAACTATCTTGGACTTGGAAGTGTCATTTTGTTTAAGCAACGCAACATCAACTCTTGACCGAAAGTTTTATGAGAACTTTCATTACAGTCAACATATAATATTTAACTAGGTATTAAACATACCTTTGATACATGTAAATGTAAATTTTACATAGAAGTAAATCAATTACCACCACCCTCCCTAACTCACTCCTACCCAATAATCTAGTACTTCACCCCATTCATCCATGTTCTTTTGCCAAATTATAAAACTGATTTCCACTAAATACAATATTTCTACAGTTACATTTTTTGAATGTAGTACTATTCATAAGCAGGAGATGTGATGAAAGAGACGCTGCGTAGAGCATGTAATTTACCTTTCCACTTAACGCAAATCCGACTCCCATCGCAAAGCAAATCTCACCAACAGCATTTCCATTCAAAGAACGGTAATATTTATTAGTTTTGTCAAATGCCATTAGGAGCCGCTGTTTTCCATTTGGCATAGGATTGATACCTTGATAAATAGGTAGTATGCACGAAAAGCCCACATTGCCAATGTCAGAGATACTGACTGTCACTTTTTATGATGAAGAAATTGCCGTGTCTAATGTATTTCTTATCAGGTGTATTTTGACTACGAAGCTGTTGGTAAGATTTATGAGCGGCTACAAAACAAAGCAAAACATATACAACAAACCCGTATATGATACTAACGACATTGAATATCGCTTGATCTTCGGCCATATGTGCCCACACAGTCACCTGATGAAACATTGGGGTCACTATATGTTTTACTAACACATCAGGCTTTTTGCCACCTAATTCTTTGGAGTAGCGTGTTGCATGGCTCGGAGGTTGCGCTGAGCAGTTATACTATTTTATTTGACTTTGCACAATTCACTTACAACCACTGTGCTATAATGTATTTTCTACATACTGGCGACAAATTAGGAATGCTCAGTGCCTATAGGAATATTACTCAAGCACTTTATCTGTTTGGGCGTTTTCTTTGTCTTAAGTGACATAGGTTCAAAACACACTAAAATTGATAGTATATGGTGAAAAAGCAGCAAACGAATGAAAATAGTTTAATATTCAACGCACTTGCTTCTTGAATGTTGACCGCATAAAACCGTATACTGTAGAGTGACGGTGATACTTCTGATGTTTACACAGCTTCAATGTGTGACATAATTCAATTTAATTGATGAATGGTGAGTCGCGCGGTCATTACGTGCCTGTGATATATATGGGTTATGTGGTTTCGGCATTAGTGAAAATCAACTGGATATTGTTTTTTTCTGGATCTCACATAATAGCAAGGTTAATATGAAGAAAATATATATTTGCTTACATCAGGCATGACCAGTGAAATACCGTGCAACAGACTTTGATAAGGCTATTCAAACCAGATTATTGCGACGCAAAATCCCGAAGCAAAAATATTTTACATCTAGTGTGTATAGATGAGTCGATTAAAAGTCCATTATTTACAGAATCGTATATTTCGTTGGTAATAGTTAAAGTTTGAAATGTACTAGTGGCATAAAAGTCACGTAGCTGTGCATTGAATTATGCGATTTATTAAATGCTGTTGAAATTGAATTATACCCTGTTCTGCAGTCCATATAAACTACACTAAACAGCACACTTATTTTCATTAGACATTGTACGATACAGCTTTGCTACTTCTATTTGCGCATCAATTATTCTTACTTATTATTCCAGCACTAACAATATATATTACAATTGGCCGATATATTTCGATTTCTGAGCTGAACGATTCGCCAAAAAATCTGATGCAAGCTATCTCGCGCCATCCAAATCCCAAAGCTATCAACTGAGAATGTATTTATTTTTTGGTGATCGCTCCACAAGGTATCCAAGACCTAATTGACAAATATGAAGAAAGCCTTATGCTTGACAGCTTGCGGCTCAGTCTGGATATACAAACGAGTACGCCTGTAGATAGCGTCCATTGTCAGCACAAGGATATCCATGTACTGTTATGCATCCAATGTAACTGTCGTTTTTAGCTCAAGAATATCCATCATTTTGTAAGATGGCTTCGTCTCAACGAGATTTTTCAGCCAATGCGATTTACAAAGCAAATAGTGATGCAAAATAACTTGTCTTATGAACTATATATGGTAATTCGGTCTGTCATTTTCTCGGATATAGTTACATATCAGATTTAGGGGATGTGGGCCCTGTTTACATGTTAATGATATTCAATACTCGCGCCAAGGTCTATGCTTACAACATGCCTTGAACTGGACTAGCATCCCAGATTTGGTATGCGCCAATCAGAAGCCGCGTCTCTCGGGTACTTTTGAGTCATTGTCTTTCATTGGTCAATGTCACATTTTCCAAAGATTCGGTGCTATATTTGCTTTTGTACGCTCTGTTTACCCCTCCTTTCACCAGAACTGAAGTATATTCTCTAGCTTAACATGGAAATGCGCCAGTTTTATACCCTGTCTTGTCGTAGACTCTAGGGCGAGAAGCGTAGCGGAAACCCTGGAGTCTGGAACGCAGACTATATTCTAACCATGTTGTGGAAAATTAAGTTGGGGGAATAAAACCGTTGAAACACATTAATAATGGTAACATCAAGTCAATCGTGAGCTAGACACGTACTCATAGAACCTTTATCTGCACACGTATCTAATTATCTCAATTGTGTTTGATGTAAACGGTTGGGAAATACCAATATCTGCTCACGTAATTGGTCATCACTCACTTAAGAGGTGCTTATCTGGTAGATTAGAACGACTGTCACGAGCAGCTGCAAGTTCTCGCTGTAAATTAACCGTGATTTATGCATGATTTCTGTAGTATGGAGTTTTTGTTTTATGGTTTTCACACTGCACACGTCCCCAGTATGATTGTTTTTATATTTCGAATTATCATTTCACCCATTGCGGATGCTGTACAGTTATAATGGACTTGAAGTTGGATGCGCTCGCTCAACTGGCAATGAAATGTCTAAATAAATATCATGCCCAAAACAATCTTTGACAAGAACCTATGCAAAACTCGTCGAGGGGGTTTTATCTTTAAACCTATAAGCCTATATTTTGTCTGATAATAATCGGTTAATAGCGACTAAACCCCAGTTACAATTTACAGAGCTTGTTATCATTGCTGTCCCCGCATCCACAATCTTAGCAGCTCAAATATCTGACAAGCGGTATTAACATTAAAAACACGTTAAACATTTTAGTGCCATTGGGTTTACTGCGTCCTATATTGCTTGGCATTTACAACTTGATTAGCAGCCTTAAATCACGAGATGCACACATTGGCAAAGTTTATTCGCGTTGAAGCTTCATATTCAGGCTGTGAGAATAATGGCTCAGTAAATGCCTCTCGTTGATATTTCTCTTATTAGGCGCTTAAAGGCCAGAATATTGCTTGCAATATTTACATGCCACCACAAGAAATAGCTGAGCATGAAAAACAAACATTGTATCAAACTTATATAAACCAGTCATTGAAGATCGCAATATCCTCCACAATTTGTGACCACGCCACAGTCATTGATGCAATGATGCTATAGCTATATGTAACAATACGCGGGGTTTAGCAGGTAGGGTTTGAAGGGGATTGGCACCTACCGAAGTTCCACACATTTACGTTGATTTGCCACTATTCAGCGCTTCCTTGTGAAGTCTTAAATGCCTACTTTAAAAACTCTAGATTCACATTAGTGCGTCCGTGTTCCGTGCAGCTCACGACATGAACCCACCAATAAACGACCAAATAGGAACACTATGTGAATGCGGCGAGGGAAGAATAATTCGAAAGCGCGTTCAGGTAACATACAGATGCGTTATGACTGCATAATTATCTGTAACTGCAACGAATATCAAGTCAATAAATGTTAACGCGACAGTATCCGTTTTCTACCCATTGGAGAAAAACCGCAATTATAAAAAAACTATATATATATATATATATATATATATATATACATCTTACTTCCGCATTATGGCGACCGCTGGTCGCCGTAAGTCGGCGGTTTCAGGCACTTCGGACATAAGGGCGACCGGTTGTCGGTCGCCCTAATGAAAATCAGCTTTTTGGATGTTATCACTTCTCCTTTTTTTCAAAAATGCCGTCTTGTTCTTAAAAGAGGCTGATTGTAATGCACTGACCCGAGTTTCCCAAGCATGAGTGTCATTTTTCCTTGTAAATTCTTAGAAAAATGTTTCACGATATATCTTAAACGCGGAAAATTGCCTACTTATGACGACCGGCCTTCTTATCCCGATTTCTTCTTCAAAACAAAGCGTATATCTTCTTGAAATCGAAAAAGTTACAATAAAATGATATTCTCTCTTGCACATATTCGGCTTATTTAGTCGCATTGCTCACTTTTTATCCTAGAAATGCTAACCTGTATATCTTGGTATACATCTCAACGATATATCTGAAGATATTTATAATCCACTTCACTCAAATACAGATCTTGTGTCGGATATTTTTCTTAATCGCCATTTTTGTTTTGCGTTATAGAAGCGTAAAAATGTTGTTCTTTAAATGAGGATACAGTGGTTCCTGTGGGATATTGCATGACAAATCATCGAAATATTGAGGACTGATTGTTTTTCCTGCCCCAATAGCTCTTTCAATGTTCGGATTGACGATATCTTCGCCGTGCAAGAACGGAATATTTGTGTTTGAAGCGAGCCGACGACGCTCCACCTGTGAACCTTGCTCGCTCGAACCACCCTGCATTTACTTCATCAAGGTAAATACCAACCGTCTATATTGTTTGTCGGGCTAAGTGAACCAATTAAACAGATTCGGGGTCACATCATACGATGTTAGACGTCCAATTTCCTTTGTTAAATCCCATTGAGATTATGATTTCCAGTCTATCATAACGGAGAACGTTGCCGATTTCATCATTTCGGGCCATGCCGTACTTGAAAGCGATGTTAGATCGTATAAAGCTGCTTTTAGCTGTCATGATAGCATTGCCCTTTTGAAGAAAATAAATTTGGACTTTTTCTATAAATAGACCTGTAGATCATAACGACCAATTGTTGGTTTTTAGGACCAGTAATGTTTGTTTACAGGTCCGTTTGTTTTTTTTTTGAGGTCCAGGTCTGTATGTATGCCATAGACACATCTGGACTACTGTGGTGGGCCCTGCAGGACCAAGACACTTCTGTTACAGTTCTGTTATAATTAAATATTCTGATCTTAATGGCCCAATATCAGGTAATACTTTTTCCTATATGCCAGTGAATAAATCCACAATGCAGCATATATGATGGTAAAATATAATCTTGATTGTGCAGTACATATCCAGTGTACTCAGTGAAACCATACGAATATATAAATTACTTTCAATAGCTTCAAATATGACTGACTCCCATCTCCATTTCAATATGTCAGATGCAATGTCCTGCAGATGTTAACCATGCCATTTTTGTCACCTATCTCAATTCAGTGATTGGTTCATATTTACCTCCAAAAATCAGTAATAAATAAATCCAAGATTATGCAAACCATCATTTTATTATATTTTAACAGACATTGATATAATGAGTATTCAGCATAGTCATTGCCTCCCGCTGACCAGAACGAAACACAACAATATATGCCTCTTCTGTATCAATGTAAATTCTGATATGAATGCTAATATGTTTGTGGTCAGCCACCTCCTATAATGAACCATATCTAATTAGTTTGTCCCTAATTCAATGTAAATAAATGTTTTTCTGTCATTGAAAGACTTGTTGATAATCTCTCCATCAATAAGAAGCACAAATTATACAATCAGAGTGACAAGTCAGTCAACTTGAAATACTCTTTTCTCCATTTCATCAACTGTACAGAACACAGGGAAAAAAATCATAAACATCAAATGCTGGTTCACAAAGCCAAAAGTGAACTTCATTGAAACAATAATGTGATACTGTTTGGGACACATACCTTATGATCAATGGTATCATAATACATATTGAAATGAAAACCAGAATATTATCAAGATATTATGCACTGTCTTATGCTGTAGCCGGAAACAATGAACAAGCAGGGAGTGGGGAGCCATATAAACAGCCTTGTTCTTTTTCTCTGAGGAGGGGTTGGGGCTAGTATTCGAAGCAATGTAAACATCAATAATTGAGGTTAACATACATGATGATCATCATGTTATCATTATGTAAGTTTAACTGCAGGGTATGTTCTGATAATCATATTTTGAGATAATTTAATGCTTTTACATCAACTCCCCTGCATTTTATACATTGTTTACTGTTATTGTTTCATATCACATATGATAATTACCTTATACTGCTCCTATGCTCTTGCAAACAGCTTAATAACTTTCCATTGTCATCCCTTTCATTTGCAGAGTCAGCTGCTGCACATGTACCAGTCACCATGCTTCCTATGGTCAGCAAACGAAGATCTCCTTGAAGAGCCCCAAGCGAACCTGTATACAGTCAGTGACAGGGCCATCAGTATTGTTGCCTCACCAGTGGAATAAAATACCCTCTTTGAAAAGACACTGAATCCTGTTTAAGTTAAGGACAGCATACCTCTTCCAGAAAGCTTTCAGGACTTTCAAGCAGCTGTGTGAGGTGCTAGTGGGCCTGCTACATGGAATAACAGCTTTATGAATGACACTCTAATATTATTATTATCTAATCATGTTCATATTTGTATGCTACTTGTAATTACTTGTCGTTAATAAATTATTATGGAAAATACATGCCTTGTTCCTTGACTCCATCACACTAATGAGCAGCTTGATATAATCCTTTATTTGCCATCAATACTTGGCCCAGAGACAAACAAATATATAGAGGGACAGATAAAGGCTGGGGACAGGTATATTATCACCTCTGGTGAAAAGCAGAGCCCAAAATGATCTGATTGCATAAATGTTGTTTATACCTTTTTATATATCACCCAAAGAAAAAAAAGATGTTTTATGACATATATTACCTGAAATGAATTCATTGCAAGTGTTTCCTAACTATCAAAAGAAAATAGAATCGCTTATGGCTCTAAAATTCACAGGAAGTAGCTGAAAATTAGGGTATCAACCCATAATGATGGACACTTGGTTGTTATAGTGTTTTGTTATCTGCAGCAAACCAACAATAGCATGCCAGGTGCATGGACTGACCTGACATGCATCTTCAAGACACCTGGGCTCATTCGGTGTTGAAATATTCCATATATTCTCTCGGTCACTACACTTGTGCTGGAAAGTACACTTCGGCCTCATACCTATAACACAAATGGGCCATGACATATCAGAAATATCAGCCTCAAACAAACAGCAGTAATTTGAATACAGACTCCCGAAATATATAGCCTCATATAGGAAACATTTATTGCCCTGTACAGTCAACTGTATCCCAGTATCACAGTTGCCCAGCAATATTTATTTAGCATATATATTTGTAAACATGTATTGACATAATGAAATGATATATCAACGCAGCTTTCTGTTTTTATTAAGAAATAATGGCTTTTTAATTCCAATGATTTTTCATCACTTACAACACCAGGAGACTTGGTCATGATGAGAAGTATAGTTATCGTGACGCTGTAGAAGTCATCCCTCCCCCGCCCTGTACAACCAACACGCCATCTCGGTCCAGCAATAGACCCACCGGCTCCACCCCGTTAATATAACAATCCGACAATTATTAACGGAGTTATTCGAGATACTAGTTTTGCACTTATTGGATGACCTTGACCTTAGTTTTAAATCGAGGCCAGTTCTGCGCATTATTGACGCCAAACTATTAAAGAAAAAAAAATAATGTTAACATACGTACATGAATACATACATACATACGTACATACGTACGTACGTACATACGTACGTACGTACGTACATACATACATACATACGTACATACGTACATACGTACATACATACATACATACATACATACATACATACATACATACATACATACATACATACATACATACATACATACATACATACATACATACATACATACATACATACATACATACATACATACATACATACATACATACATACATACATACATACATATACATACATACATACATACATACATACATACATACATACATACATACATACATACATACATACATACATACATACATACATCAAACCAAATGTTATTTCAAGTAAATGATACATCTGCCTAGTCTAGTTCTCCATATCTTGAGACGGGATGTAGACTAACTTCTGCCAGGAATCATACTAATCCCTCAGACCATACGCGACGCGACATGTCAGTGCGTGTATACACGCGAGACCACGCCAAGAGGCTCCGCGACGCGACAACAATTCACACCGCAACAACAGTTCACACCGCAGCGCTTACCTTTCACAGCTCTGTTATCGCGATTGCAATATTGTGTGCTACGTTAACTTGCGCAGGCACAAAGCCACGCGCGATTGATGCAATATGTTTTGGCATGTCTGCGAAATAAAAGTCTTGTCTAATGTTAAAATATATCTTACCAAATTGCAATTTGTGAGCTTCATGCGCGAGCCAACAGTATCCGTCATGGGAGGTCGGCGGGTGAACGGTCATGTAGGGAAAATTCCAGCCCGTCCAAATTGACGATCACCCATCCTATGGACGTCTCTGGCTAAGACGCCAGTACACAGTACTAGTGCACGAACTGCAACTGACTAAGATCTAAACTTGTCTTTTTTATAGAGTGGGAGCCAATAAGTTACACGCGATCACTGTTGAAAGTGAATGATCGTATCAAGTGATAGAGAGTAAGGCTTTAAGTGGTTCTCTGTTATCCAGGAAGCGAATAAACATGATAACCATTGGACGCTGATTGCGGTAAGCATGCGGTATCAAAAGATGCAACTAAAAAAGATAACGGCACTCACAGTTCCCATCACATTATTATGACCCGCTTCATTGCCGAAGCCCAGGGAACCCAGCGTCATCAAAGGTCAACTTGTGATTGACCGCAGCTGACCTGTGCGACCCCCACTAATCCGCATGTCATTAAGTTGTGACCCGTTGGTCCTAATGGTTGGTCTTTAAAGGCGGAGATTGTTTGTTGATTGCTTAACGACCTTGTCATCCAAGTATATGAAATAAACCAAGTGGAGCTCTCGCCCCCTCAAGGTCGTACTCGATCGACTGTTGGTCTGTTGGGCTAGACTATTAGTCTACCAGAGGCGCTAAGCTCCTATAGAAATGCTTCCTGACTGCCCAGGTCGATATAGAACCAGCCCCTGGGAAGCTTGAGCTCTTGAACCGAACGTCTGCGCATCATTGCTGTTCTCTCAATTCGTTTTCGCACCTATTAGTGACACTGACCTTGATATTTTAATTTGTGTTATCTGAACAACGCCAGGACAGTCAACATTTAGACCAGAGAGCTTCTATAAATTTTACTGACCCTTAAGAGCCTCATACAGCAGGTGATCAATGGGGTAGTGTGACCTTATTACCGCCCACCATCCCCTAATCTAAGTCTGAGCAATGTTTTTAAATTTTATCTGAAAGTTTCAATTTCCTGAGGTTTGCCATTGATATCTTATATAAACAAAAACATAGACGGCAATTTTTACCTGGTTTGGCCAGCTGTTTTCTAAGTTCTGTGATTGTCATCAAACAAATCGTGCACAGATCTCATATTCCACACCGCAACGGCTTATCCTATTTCCAATAGTGATATCTCGTCGGTAACTCACGGGCGGTGGGAAAAGACTCAAGCCGACAGTTTTAGGAGGGGTTACTTTTGTATTTAGACATAATTCACTTTCGTCTGTCTGCACCAAATGTCAAGTGAACACACTACGGAAATGATTTAGCTTTGCCTAATTTCTACAAATTTCGCATAATCTACCTCTTGCTGCGAAACATCCTAAAAGTTGTTAACTGCTGAAATGCAATTTGGTGCCTCCCCCATCCGCATCACCTTGAGAAACGGTCGCAAATGGTAAATGCTTTAAGGGAAATGCTACAGTTCACTGCCGCGCACCCCAGCTGCCGTCTTGTAACCGCGCGTCCTTTGGAGGATACCACCTTTGACGCGCTGCGCGTATTTTCGCGCCCAGTGCGCCCGCGTCTGAGCTGAAACGAGTTGATTTGTGCGCTCATAGCGACGAATTGTTTCCGTTGAGTTTAGATCAAAGTCACACCTCATGTACGACACAATCCAAGTTTAAATAATACCTAAGGTTCAGAAACCAAATATACATGGTCTCTGGCCTGTCCCGGGAATTAATAGTGTCGTTATAAGTTACTAGTCGTTATGTTGTTTGCTATGTATACGACAATGATATGATATTTTGTCCGTAAGTTTTAAAGTTATGTGTTGTACAAATAAACATATACATTCTATAATAATCCATAGCAGTCATTTTTTTCATGGTGTTGTTATCATTTTTAAAAAAATCTGTTCATAGTACATACATTACTGCACCATATTACCAAGTTTACTTCAAAAGTCTGTTGTCATTTGTTTTTATTATGGAGGTTTGAATATTGTAATAGACCGCACTCACGAAATCGGCCGAAAATCCATTGTGGGTTCCCATAGACTACACGTTTTAAATTTCTGTTCATAGTACATATATCACTGCGCCATATTACCAAGTTTACTTCAAAAGTCAGTTGTCAAAATTTGTATGGGGGTTTGACACCATTCTGGTCAGGGTCAATGCACAAATGTGCTATGCAACAAATCGGTTATCCAAAAGCTACGTTTGATATCGAAATATTTGATGGAATAAATGCATACATTTGAAACTCTGTAAGGACTCAATAGCATGATAATTATCCCCAAACCTCATAAGGAAACCAAAAGTACATACGCACGCTTTATTGTGCTTATGAAACTCAAAGAACCCCGCTGCGCTGAGCTGGTGCAAACATTAATTAGCATAAGAACATTAGCAAAGTGAACAAGCAATATAGAAACAGATTAATTAGGAATATGCAAATCCAAGGGAGATAAATGAGAGATGGCGTGGAAGGCCGCCCTGGAAGACCGGCCTACTAAAGGAGAAGAAGTGGGAGAGAAGAAGAAAGAGGAGGGACAAACATTACAACAAGCGTTAACAAATGTTTAATAAGGTGTTGACTCGGTACATTGTCTTGAGCAGTATCAAGGCAACAAAGCGTGACCCCAAGTTTGAGTGACTGAAATGCATTGCTAATGAGTGAAAGAGAGATAGCATTGATAAAGTCGAAGCACCAAATACCGTGGAGCTGAAAGCAGGTCGTAAGATCGCCTGGGCGATAAGCCTCGACGGAGTCCGAATAAGGGTCCGATTCAACCTGAATGCTGTAGAAGCCTATTTAGGCGGGAGGCAAATGTGCCAAAAGGCGGCCGTGAACGTCGGGGTAAACGAAGGCAGGTATAGGTTTTAGGATGTGAGGGATGGAAGCTATGAATATTGTGAGAGATGAGTCGCGATTTTGAAGAATCATTGTGTGTTGTAAATGGAGCTCGAGTCCGGCTTCAGTGAGATGAATATTTCCACCAGACAAATGTCGACTAGGGGCGAAGATAGTCTGGGAAGGAGGGACCACATTTCCTTTTCTTAAGAAGCAAAGAAGCTATGAGAATGGCTGGTAGTACAGTCGCGTCTTCCGGCGACGCGTGTTTGGTGTTATGCGCGAAGGCAGCGTGCCCACAAATCTCGAGAAGAAATGGAAGTGGTTAGTCTGTATTGATGGTCCGGCGACAAGTGCCACCCGCTAAGATGGTCGGCCATTTTAGTATGTATATCGGAGAACCAAGAGGCGCGAGTAGAGTAACAAACGCTGTATGTAAGTCGACCAGGAACGACATGAGTTCAAAGCGGCGATATGGCCTCGTTATCCACCAATAAAACAAGATGCCCATGAAACCATAGGGGAACTTGGCCTTATAAAAATAATCACACAAAAATATACCATCGGACATGTATTGACGGTTTTATAGGCGCTCAAAATATTCATGAAACTTATGTTGCCATTTCGACCGATACCACTTTTTTCGACCTTAGGCGCTTGGGAAAATCGTTGGTTAGATGGCCACATATGTCATTTGAAAATATTTGCAATAAGAATGAGCTACACAATGGTGTAAATTATGTAACGATCTGACCATTATTAACGGAGTTATTCGAGATACTAGTTTTTTCACATATTCGATGACCTTGACTTTAGTTTAGGGTCAAAGTCAAAACAAAACCTCTCGGTTCTGCGCATTGTTGCTCCCAACCATTTTAACATACATACATATATACATACATACAAACTTACAAACCGGGCCGATCGCCATAACTTGGCTTCGAGCCAAGTTAATTAAGCGTTGACGCTCCAATAAGGGCCCCCGTAGCTTAGCGGCACACAACTAAGGCCGGAAGCTACAAAAATCAGTCTGGTGCGATTGGTAAACAGTACAATCAAAATCAGTTTAGTTCTGTATGGAACCCTAGACCAAACATTGTGCAATATTTGAGTACCATATTGAACCATTGGTTCCATATAAAACCCTGCAACAACCATTATTTTGGGGAGTGTAACGTAGGTCACAGATGGTCGTGTGTGTGTAACGCTCAATATTGCATACATTAAATGTGATGTGTAGTTTGCAAACTTAATCAGCGTCGTCAACTTGTTGTTAAGTCCCTGGTCCAATCAGAAGCCTCCATGTTTGTAGATGACCGCACACTTGTATCAATACCCTTTCCCTAAATGTACAAACCGAGACGCATTAAAGATATGACATTGAATGTCGTGGACCAGGTACGCATTTCATCAGACCGAGGGCAGGTATAGTATTTTCATGTGCTATTCAAAAGCGAAGTTGTCTATACATCCGTCGAAGAAGCTATATTGACCAAATTGACCATATATTCCCTCAAGGGAGTTTCGGGAGCGGGCCCCAATTGAAATCAATGGGCTTCATGATGAAATCTGTACTTATTTTCGAATGCGCTCAGGTTAATTACTTAAGCTCATAAACTTAATCGACAGACTTTTGGTAGCATATTTACATTTCTTAGCATTCCCCAAAAAGTATAACATCTTGTATTTAGTTATATTTCTTCTTTATTCTTTCAAATACAAGCAGGACTTACTACCCGCTGATTAATATTTGGTAGCTTCTTTGGTGTGAAGTTCGTTTAATGGGAGTAAAGGATCCGCTAGGTCCTCTCTCTTCACCTTTTCATGACTGACCGGTCCATATCCCACCCTGACCAGGTCTGCTTGGTAATGCAAATTTGTGAGGGATATACAAAGGTGACATCCTCCCAGCCGAAGTACCTCACTTCTGAGAGCCCTGGTACCTCTATACTCGTCTTTCGATCCGTTAGAATCCTCAGTAACTCTTTTAAAGGACCAAATGGACCTCTTAAAGCCACACTCGACATACCTCAGGGACACAAGACTTAGTTTTGGTACCTGTCAGAGCACTCTTAACCCAATCTAGTCAAAATGACTAGCTAACCTAGTCACCCAGCTATCGAAGTTAGTCAAACTCTGTAACGACTAATCACATGGTCAAATCGACTAAGCAACATAGTCACAATGAATAGCAAGGCTGGTCAGGTGTTGTTTGACTAGTTACCTAGTTAATTTGACCACCCTGAGAGCGTTATCTTCTCTTTGTTGGGAGACCGCGATGCGCGGATCACAAGGGTTGGTTACATCACAGGGATTTGCATTGGCCTGCCGGCCGCTATCTTCTATGTATACATAAACCCTTTATGTATACATAGAAGATAGCGGCCGGCAGGCCAATGCAAATCCCTGTGGGTTACATAACCACAGATGCGCGCTGCGTCATACCGGAAGCTTGACCTTTGCGGCGGTTCTTTAACCAGTTGCTGCGGGAAATTGGAAATCTTCAGTTGAAATGTTCTGACAATCGCCTCCATACTATTAGGTGAGAATATTAAATAGTTTACTGTATTTTTGTATGTATTGTCGTGTACCATAGCTGGTATCAGTACTAATGAGCGCTTAGCTTCAACCATAAGTCTACTATGTGTTTTAGAATGTCGCAACCCAACAAGACACCAGCAATAACATCTGTCGAAGAAGCTGTGGATGTAACAGAGGTCATGGGCATGCTGATGGCCGCCATTAATGTGTTTATGTGCCTTACCACATATCGACCAAAAAGACGTTTCGTTATGTACAGAAGGTCATGCTGGTCGTTGATGATGAGGCTAAAGACCCAGTTGATGCGAAGCTTCTTTGTATTAGGGCTAGTATTAACAAGGTCATGCATGTATGTGTTTATTTACAATAAAGTCTTCTTGCGTTGCATATTATTTTGTCTAACTTGTTTTTACACTGGTTCTTACATGGTTCGACCTTTAATCATAGTCAAACTGACCTTCATTCATAGTCAAACTGACCAAATCTTCTAGTCGGTCTGACTAAGTACAATAGTCATTACTACTTACGCTATAGTCAATTTGACTAATGAGATAGTCATAGTGACTAATAGATTAGTCATACTGACCACTCTTTACTTGACTAGGTAGATTAGTCATTTTGACCAATCAATATTTGACTACTGCATTAGTCAAATTGACTAACACATTAGTCGTTTGGTGGACAGTCAATATGACTAGCCAAGTTAGTCAAGTTGACTAGATTACATTAAGAGTGAGTTTATTTTTCACACATTGAGTAAGTTACGCACAATTTCGGCAATTACTTGATGACTTCGCGCAAAGGAAGCGGTCAAGTACATGGAAACTGCAGTTACTGGCGGGCAAACTGAACTGGGCATGTCATGTCGTAATGGCAGTGCGCACGTTTCTCCGACGTATGATTAACCAAATTGACATATTAACTGACGCGAGATATAATATCCTTCTTGACAACGAGTTTCAGCTGGACGTCGGATGGTGTCAGGCATTCTTCACCACGTTTAATGGCATATCAGGCTGGCCAGATCCATGGCCGGTAACTGATTTGAAAACCGATACATTCACAGCAGTTTGTGGCGGAACTATTCTGACGGATTACTTTTATTCAGCCTGGTTATACGACTGGCCAGAAGCGAATCCCTTACAAATTAACTATAACGAATCACTTTATCATTCTTCCTTGTCAACCTGGATCGACACAAATCCTTTTCATTCTATCTGTCAGTCTTCAAACAGCTTCAGTCCTGTTTAAAATTGGAGCAGAGCTGAATGACTAAGTATTCGCCTATCAAAGCACAGTTTCTCATAGGCCAAAAAACAATGCTATCGGAGCCACAGAAAGGTCCTTCTTAACTTTCTGCAACGACATCCGTTTCCAGCCAATCCACCACCACGCTTTGTAGTTATGCGGCGCAGACAGAGTTGCATTCAGCTCCGTCAAGCAGAACCTCAATGTAATTAGAATAATGCACTTAGAATTAAGTTTCCCTGACCCCATTGATGATAATTGGTCACTGTCCAAAGACAAAGGCACCTCTGTTAAGCGTAAGCGCTCGATTCCCCTTACATCCTCCTCGTTAGATCAAAGCTTGGCCTTACGTCACCGCATAATAAATGCTTCTGGGCTGCTTGTTTGGTTCTTTCTCAATGCTCAGAAAGTCCAACGCCCCCCCCCCTATTTTTTTACGGCTGCTTTCAAGCCTTTCTAACACCTCAAACGGTGCGATTTTATTGTACACCCTGGCGGCCTAAGCCACGGGGTCGTAGCACAAATTAGCTGGTCGAAAACTATTCAGCGCTATCAGCGGGTGTTACGTTGACCCGCGCCTTCTGCTGCGCCTCACGTCAGGGCCCTCTCTCATGACAAGGACCTGTGATAGGGGACTTCCAGCTCCTCCGTTGTACAAGGTTTTTATCTCTGAGCTCCGGGAAATATTGGGCACCATCATCTCCAACCCTCTACTCGGGTCATAATATCCGGCGGGGCGGCGCCTCTTGGGTGGTGCACCATGGTCTTCCAGGGGAGGCTATCAAAATTCAAGGCGACTTGAAAAGTTGAGTCTACCACTCCCATCTCACTCTCCCTTTCACAGCTAAAACCTCCATTATTAAACAATTTTCCACTAACCTATCCTATTGAATACCATTGGCTCCTGGGGTAATATTTTATAGATTATTCTTTGTTTTGCCATATTACATAATAGCAATGATCATTTTGCGCTTAAGTAAAAGAACTACGATCTTTATGTGATATTGTATAATAACGTTATAAATAAATAAATATCCCTTGCTGCCCACTTACATTTTACTTGTTCGTACATTAACTCCTTAAATATATATAAAGCAAATTGTTGGGGTCTGCACATTAGGATAATACATGGTGTATGCAACAACAGGCATATGAATGAGACCAGATCAAAAATCTTGGCGGCGTATCTGGCGCGTTGCCTGGACTAAATCGCAATTTATCACATGTAAACTATAAACATCTAATACGTTATGCAATAAACATTATATTTATTCGTACCCTTTGGTACATGCCTGTGAATTGATGAGAAATATTCTTTTAACGAGTTAAATACATGGACGAGGCGCATTGCGGCACAAGCACGGGTCACTGTCGGCGCCGCATCCCGGACTACCGGACCTCTAGCAACTGCCCTTACATATCGTTTTCCCGTCTACGATACCGCAACGTTGAAGTTGTGGATTCATGCCCTGAAAAGGAAGGCGACGCCAAGTTTGACGGTGGATCGCGTGAATAGCGACCATTTTGAGAAAATCGGTTATGTCCGAAAAGGTGCGTATGATACGAAAACTACCTTCATAATCCTGAAAATGTCCAAACTGAAGCGGTCCACTTCGAAGTTCAACTATTGTTCGTACAACCCCAAAGCTACCGATCGCCCTCCACGTTCCCGAGCAGGCTAGAAGAGAGGAGAGAGGAGGTGACAAATTTTTAGTAAGTTTGTGGTTCTGATGCTTGGTGATATAGTATGGCTACATAAATTCCCCGACGTCTTGGATTATCACCTGTTGACAGTCAAGAGAAGGTCGTTATCAGGGACAAATAATTGTCCTGAACCTGGTATCATGGGATGACATTAGGGCCCTACCCACCCGACATTTCCGTCGCGCCGCTATTCCTCGCCAGCTGCCAGACATATCCCGCCTGATTGAAATGATGGGCCTCTAGAGGTAAATCTTTACGAAGTCGCTTAAATGCCTGATCCTAATGATCGTGCTATCGAGTCTTTGATAGCAAGTAATTAGCCTCCTCCTCTCTCGTGTTTATTGCTCGCTGGCACTCTCTCTGTTCGCCTTCCTCACGCGCCTTTTTCCTGTCTCAGCTGATCTCCCGCAGGGTTTACGACATTCATCGTCGTTTAAACCCGTGCGTGGCTTCTCGTGGTCTCTCTCCACTGAGCCTGGACTCGCTTCACTCGGTTGTCCTTCTTCATCCCTCCAACCCACCCCTATTCTAAACCCTTTCGTTTCCGCTTTGTTGTTTGTCGTTGCCTCTCTTCTCCCGACACCCAGGACATCCGGCTTTCCGAGCCATCTTCCATTTATCGTCCTCGCTTTTGCATATTTATGCGTAATCGGTTTCGATATTGCTTGTTCACCTTGCTAATGTTCTTAATGTTATTTAGCCCTACAAGACGTCTGAATAGAAATTCAAATTAACCGTTCGACCGTAGCTATATGATCTTATGCCATTGAATGTTTGCACCAGCTCTGCGCAGCGGGGTTCTTGGACTTCATTAAGCCCAATAAAGCGTGTGTATGCACCGGCCTTCCTATCGGTTTCCGTAGGAGGTTTTGGAATAATTATGAGATAAACCAACAACCAGACAGTCGTGGAAGAACAATCTGTGGAAGGGATACACACCCTTTAAAATCTACAAAGAGGGCGTTCCCGTCCGTGCCGATCATCTTTACCTTCGTTCCTGCAGCATGACGCATATATAACTTCTATTTCAATGCAGCTCGAGGAATTCCCCTCTCAGATAACCTATTGAGAAGGAGCACCACCACGCATAACTACCCCATGTACTCCTCCTACTACTGCCACTATCACCACACCCAACACCCCCACCTACCCCACCACCCCCACCACCACCACCACCACCACCACCACATCCACCACATCCACCACCACATCCACCACCATCACCACCACATCCACCACATCCACCACATCCACCACATCCACCACCACCACCACCACCATAACCACCACCACCACACCACCACCACCACCATCACATCCACCACCACACCACCACAACCACCACCACCGCCTGTCACAGCCTCCAAAGCCACCACTGCCACACCAAATACTACCACCGCCAACACCACCACTACCACCACCACTATCACCAACAATACTTTCCATATCTTCCCCACATAATATCTGAAGTAAACCCATATTGTACTCGAAGCTATATGCATATATCTGAATAAGCTGCATTGCACACTGAACGCATGACATTATCACAATTGTCCTGACCATCAGTCTTATGATGATCCTATGTATGTGTATAAAGAGCTGTATTATCATGTGTTTATGGTACTCACAAAGTTCAATAATGAAACCTTGCCTTTACAACTTCTTGCTTCATTTGACTTGCAGGCTGTTGATTTTATGGCCATTAACGACCCTCGGTTCCCCCTCACAGTCACACTTTGACTTCAGGGCGCTAATTGAATCACTGCCTCTCATTTCCATTTAGGGTGGAGAAATGTACTGTATATTCGATGCTTATGGACTTGGCTGGCATTTCTGCATAGCTAATTATTGAAATTTAATAAATGAACGAAACTATTAAGCATTATGTAATCATGCTTACTATTAGTGACATTGATTGAACATTTTAAACTTTCTTCCTTAAATATATGTCAACAATGGATACTAAATGCATGACGAGAAGATCTCAAGACAACAAAAAAAATGAAAGTATAAAGATTAGTGAAGAGCAATGTCATGTGTAGGTTACATCTTAATGACAGTCAACATGGTCAACACCACAACGCCAAAGACATAGTAAGAGACTGGTTCAAAATGCCGTCCCGACATTGTTTGTCATCCCGACTCCTCCGGATACTCCAACAATCAAGCGAACACATCATAAACTAAGATATGACTTGCAACCAAGGTCAAGGTCAAGACAAAAACACATCTACGACACCATGAACAGTCAAAGGTATGTTCGCAGGAAATTGCCAAATGATGGATTATTGATTATTGATATCACAGCTGATAAGTGTAAAAGGCTTAGTTGTAGGTCTACTTTAATCTCCATATGTGTACTCCTACAGTTGCAGATTAGTGAGGAACAAAGAAATACTGATACTCTGTGTGGAAATAACCATGCCCTCACTCTGAAAGTCGGAGGTCTGAAAGTGAATGTTCAACGTCTGAAGATGGATATGAATGGGCTCCTCAGTCAATCCCCCCAATCCCCACCCACCAAGACTGCTTGATTCAAGAATAGAAAATCGAATATCTATGTGCCTAACTTTACAAACATTTGCCAGAAAAAACAGACCCTTTTCTTTTGTTTCAGCCCAAGAAAACTTCCCTGCTTGATGGGATGACAGCTTTCATTCAATACTGTTTTGATGATATGAGATGTTTCACACTCTGATTATCGTATCAAATTTATCCTGAGTCAGCGTGAAATAACAGTTACCAAATAAGTATTCAACAAGGCAAAGGAGTGAGGGTGGTATGACCACCCTGTCCTTGCTTTGGATCGCTCTTTCTGTCGATGTCATGTTCTCGCGGCATTGGTGAATGGCGCGAATCGTCTCCGGCTTCTCGAATGATAGTAGCGTGATGCCGACCGGCCTACGTGACATAGCATCAACCGCCTTATTCTTCATGCCCGGCATATGTATGATGCGGAAGCGATAACGCATGGTCTTCTTCTTGATGTTTCTGAGGCGGGAGATGGGTATGTTGTCCAGAGTTTTAACAGCGGCTTGGGGTCTACCGCTAATATCAAGTTGTCCCAGCCCATCAGGAAATAGAGCGCCAACGTCCGTGACGATCTCTTCGTATTGTCGTGAGTAATCGCCCCCTGATGTGGCGGTCGTCCTCGTGGACAATGAGACGCTGTTGTAACCGTTCCATGAGTATAACATTGTATTGCGCTTCCCCTTATATAGGTACGCGTCGCTCCTGGTGAAATGGGGATTGAGTGGAGTGGGTCTCGCGGAACACATGCTCCTTCAAGGTTGCTTGGAAGTCGACGGTGCGTCGCTGAGAAAGTGAATTAACTTGTTGATCGCGGCCCTCATGGTCACGGATACGGGTATCGCTACATGATGTTCTTTATCAACAATAAACTCTGGAAGCTGTCAGCAATCTGTCGCAGGCTACACGTGTTTTTTGTTTACATTTTACTGTAATGATATCGTTTCAACTTATGCAAACCCCACCCCCCCCCCCCCCCCCCAAAAAAAAAAAAATTCACTCCTCAGATTCGAACCCGTGATGTTGGATTCCAACGGACACCGCGCTACCAGCTGATCTACTGAGGCCATGGTTATTCTGTGGCAGACATTGTTGTACACCTTTCTCCCGCCAACACCGGTGACGCATTAGTGACTCGCCGTGTTGTCCATCTCAGCGGGAGCTTGGTCTGGTTAAAACTAACGGTAACGAAATCCCGCACCCAGCGGAGCATTGGCAAGGTAGATGTTTCAGTTTAATCGAACAATATGAAGACCAGCATCGCATAACAAAGCCATCCACTGTACCCTATATTGAACGACACATATCAACCCCTCATCCCATCCCGCCCCTCCATGCTCAACATCTAGACTGCCCGTTACACGATATTATACATGGAGGTTGTGCATCATTATTTCAGTGAAAGGGTCATGAAATGATTGTTTGCTGACAGGACTGGTAGATTCCATTAAATCAACACGATGAAACCATTTAAATCGTAATTTTATGATCCAACTTAGCACAACTATGACTATGAAGAGATATCTTGAAAGATCGGTCGTCCTTATGCGGAGGTTTTACTACAGAACACAGCGGTCGTCCTAAGCTTGTAGACATGCAACAACAACCAGCGGTCGTCGTATGCGTGGATATTTGCGATGTTGGTTTTAGGGCGACCGACCAAAAGTCGTATATCTCCCAATATTTCACATAAACTTCTAATATTCGACAATAGGGGTTATATGACGTCCAATACTGCAATTGTGGATTGTTTTTTGAAAAAAATAGGTAATCAAGAGATATATCACCAGTCGCCCTAATGCGGCTTAATAAAGCGGTCGCCCTAAACCGGGAAAAAGAGTTATATATATATATATATATATAGATATATATATATATATATATAGAGAGATATATATATATATATATATATATATATATATATATATATATATATATATATATATATATATATATATATATATATATATATATATATATATATATATATTTATATATATGTTTATATATTAATGTATGTATATATATGGGATCTATATGAATATATATATATAAATAAATGTCTATATATATATATATATATATAAATATAAATATATAACCATATACATACAATTATATATATATATATATATATATATATGTGTGTGTGTGTGTTTGTATATATATATATATATATATATATCTCTCTCTATCTCTATATATATATATATATATATATATATATATATATATATATATATATATAAATATATTTGTATACATATGTATATATATATATATATATATATGTATACGCTGTCGTGCCGTTAACAGAAATGTTTACACAAATTTCGGAACTGATTACCCCTAATATTACAACAATATGTGCTTTAAATATGTGGTCTATGAACATAGTGCCATATGAATGCAGATGATGTGACGAAAGAGATTTTGCGTACAGCGTGTTATTTGCTTTTCCACGTACATTCTACTCCCATCGCAAGAAAATCTCACCAACAGCATTTTCAATCAAATAACGTGGTATCTATGAGTTTCCCCCAATGATATTACGAGCCACAATGCCAAATTCTTTCCTTTTGAGATCAGAGAAACTGACTGTCACATTTTATGATGCAGCAATTAATGTATTTCTAATTGGGTGTGCTATGACTAGGACGTTGTTTGTAAGATGCAGGTGCGGCAATAAAAGAGAGCAAAGAATAACCACAAACATGTACATCCTACTAATGACATTGAACATCGCGTTATCCGCTGCCATCTGTGACCACACAGCAGTCACCAGATCTAACATTGGGGTTGCGTATGTACTGCAAAAAAACCAGGCTCTGTTCTACGCGATCGCTCGGCGTAGCGCAGTGTATGGCTCAGAGGTTGCGCTGAGCCGTCATACTATTTTATTAGACTTTGCAATAATAACTTAAACCAAAACGCTATAATGTATTTAAACATGATTAGGATTTTCAGGGGAGGTCTACGTGACAAACTTGAATCGCTCACGTAAATTATGCGAGTACTAAGTCTGGGAGGGCGTTTTATTTATCTTGGGTGACAAAGGTTCAATACACACTAAAATTGATAGGATATGACGGAAAATCTAGTTCAATATTCAACACATTTGCTTTTGAATTGTTGACCGCATAAAACCTTATACTGTAGATTGAAGGCGGTATATCTGATGTTTACACTGCTTCTATGTATGATATAATATAGCTCAGTTTAATTGGTGAGTGGTGAGTCGCACAGTCATTACGTGCCTGTGGGATATATAGGCTATGTGGCTTCGGCATATGTAAAAATCGAATGGATATTGTTTTTCTGGATCACTCATAATAGCAAGGTTCGTTGGAAGAAAGTATAGATTTGTTTACGTCAGTGAAATAACATGCAACAGACCTTGATAAGCCTATTCAAACCAGATTATTCCGACGAATAAACTCGAGGCAAAAATTCATAAAGATTGATCAATTTTGGGTATATCACTTACAGAGTCGTATATTTCGGTGGAAAGTGTCCCAAAGGCATTGAAGTTGCGTAGTTAAGCATAAAAATATGCGATTTATGAAACGCAAGTGATTAGCATTATACCCTGTTTTGCATTCTATATCAACTGCCATAAACGTCACACGTATTTACATCATATATTGTACGACACTGCTGTGCCAATTCTGTTTGCGCATCAATCATTCTTACTTATTAATCAAGCACTTAAGAGATATGTTACTATCGCGCGATAGGTTATTCGCTTCTTCAACTGAACGATTCGCCAAATAACGATATCCCTCAATTTTATATGGGTTTATATCTGTGAAGTCTTTCTTGGGTTGGGTGTTCTTTCATTATCAGCCGATATGTTTCCCCACAAAAATTATGCAAGCTATCTCGTACGCAATCAAAACCCCAAAGCTATCAATTAAGCACTGTTTATTTCATTCTTTGTGATCGCTCCGCTAGGAATCCAAGATCTAATTGACAAATATTAAGAAATAATCAAGCTTGACTTCTATTTCATGTTACAGCTTGCGGCTCAGTCTGGATATACAAACGAGTACGCCTGTAGATAGCGTCCATTGTCAGCACAAGGATATCCATGTACTGTTATGCATCCAATGTAGCTGTCGTTTTTAGCTCAAGCATATCCATCACTTTGTAAGATGGCTTCGCCTCAACGAGAAGTTTCAGACAATGCGATTTATAAAACAAATAGTGTTGCCCCATAATCAACGCATATATATCAGCTAAAGGTGATCTGAAGTCCAATAAGATATTGGTCACTCATATATCTGGCATGCAACTTTCACCAGCGTTCACCGATGGAAACTCTCTCGTAACGAATTAGGTATAGTAACACATCATCATGAAGCCGCCGTGCTATGTCAACAATTGAAATGCAGATCGAACTACCATGCACCACTAAAAATCACCCAAAAAGAACATCAAGTCGATCGCGCACTTGACACGTCCTTATGGAACCTTTTTACAGCAGACATATCCAATTACCACTATGGTGTTTGATGTCAATGGTTGGAAAATACCAATATCAGCTCACATAATAGGTTATCACGCACTTGAGTGGTGCTTATCTCGTGCGTCAGATCGTCTGTTACGATCAGCTGCAAGTTCTCACTGGAAATAATGTATGACTGTTTGTATTAGGAATTATCGCGAGTCACATAGCTTGTTATCATTGCTGTCCCCTCATCCACAATCCCAGCAGCTCAAATATCTGACCAGCAGCACTCACATTACGAACACGTTGTACATATTAGTTTCCACTTAGTGCCATTGGGTTTATTGTTTCCTGTTTTGCTTGGCATTTACAACTTGATAAATAGTCTTTAATTACGAGATGCACACAATGACAAAGTTCATTAGTGTTGAAACTTCAGATACAGGCTGTGAGATTAATGGCTCAGAAAATGACTCTCCGTTAAATATTCCTTACTGATCACGTAAAGGCAAGGGCGTTGGTTGCCATTTTTATACGCGCCACCACCTCAAAATAGCTGAGCAAAAAACAATATTATATCGAACTAATGGAAACAAGCCTTTGAATATCGCATTATCCGCTACAATTTGTGACCTCGCCACAGTCCTTGATGCAATGCTGTGATCGCAATAGGTTATCTCAGGCTCGATTCAGCAGATGGGGGATAAAAAGGAGTAGGTACCACACATTTATGTAGCTTTGCTCCTATAAGTATATATATATACATATATATATATACGTATATATATACAAATATTAAGATATATATACATATATGCACATATATAAACATATATATACAGATTAATTTATGTATATATATGTATAGATATTTATATACATATATAAATGTATATATATATATAAATATATATGTATATATATATATATATATATATACATAAATATATATGTGTATATATATTAACATAATTTTTAAATAATATGCTAATTCATTTTTCATACATTCGTTACAATATATATATTTTTGTATATATATACATATATATTTACGTATATTTACATATGTAAATATATATATGTATTTATACATATATATGTATTTGTCCTTATATATATATACAAATGTATAAATAAATGCATGTAAATATATACATATAAATATATATATATATATATATATATATATATATATATATGTATGCCCATATCTACCTGCATTCTATATATATATATATATATATATATATATATAAATATATATATATATATATATATATATAGATATATAATATATATAAATATAGGAATATTAATATTAAAATATATATATATATATATATATATATATATACATATATATATATATCTATGCATATATATATATAAATATATAAATATATATATATGTTATTAATATATATGTATATATATTCATATATATATATATATATATATATATATATATATATATATATATATATGTATTCATATAAGTGTATATATATTCATATATTTATATATATATATATTTTATATATATATATATGTGTATTCATATATATGTATATATATTCATATATATGTGTATATATATATATTTATATATATATATGGGTTTATCTATATATATATATAGAAATATAAATGTATATATGTATTCATATATATGTATATATATTCATGTATATATATATATATATATATGCATATTTATATATATATAAATATATAAATATATATGTGTATTTAGCAGATTAGGACTAAATGCATATATTTCTGCATCCACAATTGTATCTGATATGTATGGCCAAAAGGAACATTTGCAAATCCTTGGATATGATATATATATAAGAGGGTCATCCTCATACATTTGTATAGTAACCGGTGATATTCAGAAAATATATGCAATATGAACAGGCTCCAGATAATATTTTACCTCGCCTACGCAAATGCGAATCAGTTTTATTTATAAATTCCGTAGGCAAACTTTACCAAGTATTGAAATGATCATCTTAAAGATAGGAACCAACATCAGAGACATGTATTGAAATGTCTGTTACAAAAGTAGATTGACATCCCATCCTGCAATGCACCATATGCAATGGTAGGACCAGTAACAATAAACAACTTCTGCAACACTTTAATAGATTTGATTCACTGCTTATTGACGTGCTGTAGCAGCGCGTTCGATACCTTAAATGTGGCATGCTATTGTATTTCGGAAATATGCTAATGAATGGACAATGACATTGCATACTAAAATTACTCATTAATCATTCTTATGACGTATGATGGCCGCTTGTTTTGCACAACCAATTATGTTGAGACTGCAATGAATTGTAAATATTTGAGATGGTCGCACAAAACGCAAAACGCGTCAGTGCACAGTGATACCCATTTTGAACCTTACATTATTCCATAAAAGGCATTCAATTTGGAGTGACTATCTACCATTAAAACATTCAACAAGTTTCTTGTATTGGAAGCTTTTATTCCTTACGCACTGCTCAGAGCAGAAAAGGCAGTGTGGAAGATATCGATTGCGCCCGTAAGGAAGAGTGTAGACAGGTGGAGTTCGACTAATATCCAGTTGGTGGCTTTCAAAATATTTAGCAATGCATGGTGCAAGCACATTTTCCCTGCGGCAGAAAAGATTCAAGCAGTCAATAGCAGCAGAATACTCCATAAGTCAGTCAAGTCGATTTTATCATGGCTCGTACGGCATACATTCTTGGTAATGTATCTACAGTAACAAGATCTGATCCTCAAGTACCCTTTGAGCAGAATAGTTTTGTCGACCAAAACATACATCTCTACTTGGTTAATTGCAGCACTGTTTGAATGTCTTCATCTTGTCCATTTGTCCTTTTGATACGTATTCTTTATATCAATTGACAGGGTGTCAGCGGACTTTCAACACAGTGATTGACATATACTGTATTGCTGAAAGTTTTTGCTGTGCCTCATGCAAAAAAGAACTTGTGACAACAACTATGACTTAGAACTAATGCGTCAATTGTCGGATAAAGTGGATCGAGCAACACATTTCAGCAATACGAAAACAAAGAGGCCGTCGCAATAATACTAAATATGGGCAATGCATACTATAATAATTGTATATTCCGATGATATTTGAGTGTAGAAAACGCATGGAGTTAACTGATTGATCGAAAAGGCAGAATGCCAATGATACATTTGCAAGACTCATCACAACATCTATACGATGCGTGCGCGGAATTATACACGCCGACTTCAAGTGCTATGTGTCGGGCAAAGTCCAGCATTACCGATGAGCAACTACTAAAGTAGTGAACCGTTGATCTGCGTTACGTGAAGTTCTGTAATTATTTTAGCTACACTCTTCCAATTGATCGTTCTTCATGTAAAATGCTTAGGATATTAATCCAAATTTACGTCGAATAAATTGGTTCATCACTGGATGAGCCTGAATTTCTGCTTTTGTACATGCTTTGTATTTCAATATCTTTTGCTTTAAAGAGGCTGTTCAGCCCCCTTATTTGTAACGAGCTGCTCCTCTGGAACGAAAACCAAAACTCGTTACGCGGTGCTGCGTTCTCAGAAAATCGATCTCTTCCTCGGCTGTCGCATTTATGTTGATGGAAATTATCCTTCCTGCTTGTCAGTGTAATGCTTTGTGCAATGATTCTCACAATTTTAATAAGTGAATATTTGATAACATCTACATTTTGTAACCAAAACGGAAGTATACATATCGATAGCGAGGTAATTGTAGAACGCATAATGATTTACAGCTAACATTCGTTGGTCCATGGTTTTAGGGGGGCACTGTTATAGATGGAACAACACAACTAAATAAAACAGATTTTTACAGTAAAGCAATTATGTAAAAAAAATTATCAGTATGACGTTTCAATCCAGTAAAATGTGCGGCACAAATTAAAAGAAGAAATTATTTATGCTACTTTGCGGAAGTGTCATCATTATCCAATTTAGGTTCTTGTGAGAGCTATTTACGTCAGAAACATATTTAGTAATGATGCTTACTGCTAGCTACCAACATTGATCGATCGATAAACTTGCGTTGGTTGTGCCTAGTTTATACATTACTGCATTGGCTCGCTTCAATAGTGGGTATTCCGTCACTTAGCCACAAACCTGTCTGAGCATACGTAACAAAGATAAATAAATTACCACTATCATTATCTTATACTTAGAACTGTTTGTATACCTGTAAGATGTTCCCGCGGAGATGCAATGTTTTACGAAATGTCAGTACTAATATGCGCAATCTTCATTTGCTTCTCCGGCATATCGGCTACGATTTTAGTGCCACATTGAAGTAATGGTGACAGCGCCTGAATTGCATATTGTAGATTTAGTTTACAAGTGCCTCATAAAGATGAATCAATGCTCCCTTAGAGCGACTAGTGAACGTCCGTCTGTTTATTCTGAGGACTCTAGTGAGTGTTATTGTATATATAGATGCGATGCCCTCAAAGGGTCGTGAACTATTATTAATGGTTTTCTGAATGGTTCTAGGTAGTGGGAGAAGCATACCTGCTCCCATTGCACCTGGATCCAGATAATGTTTGGTAAGCTAGCGTCTAAGCAAGGTTTATGCGAGCCTTAAAAATCCCTATATGATGAATACGTGACCTTGCATAGAAACAAACGGAAAAAAAACTAGCCCAATTGATGGACTTGGCTGATACATCAAGCTGATCCGGATTACTCAGTTAATTTGGTTCTCATTTTAATGTTTTTGATTGTTTTTGAAAATGTAAAAGACAATCAATGCTGCAGTATATTTGCCCTGGCATAGACTATTACAGTTCCGCTTCATGCCCTGATGCCATTTTAAATTGGCATCAAAGTTGTTCATTACCATATTGAGTGCATATATTTGATATGTGTTGAGTTGCTTTGTTATTTTGTCACGGGCATCAGGTATTTAAAGGCTAATAGATTTGATCGAATTTCTCTGACGTATAGGCATAGAAAAATGTTGTTTCATGACAAATGACCAAACACAACTGTTATCAAGCCTCGAGGAAACAGTGCATGGTAAAAACAGCATTATCTCGAAACATTTCACTTAAGATAATCGTTAGCGACAAGTATTGACATAAATTGTATCTGCAATTTATAAGGATGGGCAGTAATAAATGACAACAGTTACTTAAAGAACAATTAGAACTTCCAGGCTCGGCAAAACGCACTTAGTAAGATATATGACAACCTACATTCGAACAAAATATGCTTATCTGCAGTATAATGGCGGTACTGTCTTACATTTTTAGCGTTTCAATTACTTCGCCATGGTGCCATATTTCCTTTTTAAAACGGTACTCATAGAAGGTATTGTGCATGTAGGTAAAAGATGTTGAGTCGTTATCTAAAACGAGCATCTTGTTTGTGGAAAAAATGTCAGATATATATGATCTTAAAATAGTGCCGGACATGAGTGCAAAAGATATATTTGAAAATTTATATATATATATATATATATATATAGATATATATATATATATATATATATATATATATATATATATATATATATATATATATATATATATCAATATATATATCAACATATATATATATATTTATATATATATTATATATATATATATATATATATATATGTATATATATATATATATATATATATATATATATATATAAATTTATATATATATATATTCGGACATTAATGGAAGGCTTTTGGAACAAAGATGTAAGAGAGATTGTAGGAAGGGATTGTGAATAATAAAAACCGTCGATTTAATGAATTAGCCGATAGTAGGTCTTCCTCTACAGAAAATTGTGGCATATGTTGAAGCGAAATTAAATGACATCCTTTAGAAATTAATTGACCGTGGTAAGCTGACAATTTCACATAAAAAACGTGGTTATATTGCAAATAAATCAAAACGGCCCGTTCAATGTTCTGTCGATGGCAACATTCAATTGTTGAATCGAGAGGAATAGCAACATGAAGATAAATAAATCAGGGTAAATCCAACAACCGATTCGATTATTTCATGAAAGTATTTAGATACTTCCTGGAGTTTTTGTCACAGGTAAATTACCTCTGTGTGATTCATTTCTTAGAAGGACAGATTCGACCGGGGCTTCGCTTGTTTGATTTACGTGCGACTACAAAAGAGGGTGAGGAATAACATCAAACATATTCATGGTATAATGGGTTACAGCCTTTGGAGATCACATTAAGCACAACCACTTATGGCTGTGCCACTAATATCAGATCAAACAATGATTTCAGAATTTCCAACAATTGCATCCTAGACACTCTGCCTCTCATATTTGGTGGTGGGGATGAGTTTGCTTAAACCCATTGTGCTATTCGAATTTGCTTTGCTTTGGGTTTCTTAAATATTAGCTTGGCCTCGCATAGCTCATAGCGGAGATTCTCGCATGCAACTTCTAAATACTGTTGCCTGACAAATACATATTGAAGGTCAGATCACTTGCAACGGACGTGTATTGCCATTACACTATTTGTAAGGCTCCATAAACTCTGTGATGGAAAACAGTTGATGTAAATGACCGTTTTCTGCACATCAACATTCACATTGACGTCCATGTTGATTTGCTGCAACTGTGCAGCAGACATGCAGCTTAGCTCCATGCTATAATGGTTGCTCATTATTGCGGATGATCCAATGAATTTAAATCAAGCATCTGAACTGACGAGATATCCCTTATATTAGACTTTTTGTGTGTGGTACATTTCAGAAGTCGTTCAAGCATTACCCAAGCATTACAGCACTTTCACTAATAAGTATAAAGCCACAGGTTGTCTTATGAGTTATGGCTGCTCTCTCCACTCTAACATAATCAAAAACTTGTCTTCCTTAGCATAGCGTTTGTTGATCAGCACAGATTATTTTTGCAATGGAAATCACTTGATGAACAAATATAACTTTCAGCTACCCTTTTTGTTGCGGAGTCAACCATCATCTCAGTCGTGACAGGTTAATGAAGTAGTCAAATCATAATTATTGATATTTATCTGTTGACGATTGGTGTACTCATGCATGGTGCATCAAAGTTTGTTATAGTCGGAATTACGAGGTAGCAAATATATAGTCAATGAACATGTTGTTGCCGACTAATAAATAAACTCAATGTGGGGGGGGGGGGGTTCAGTACGTACGTCTCCGCCTTCACCGCACGTGTCTTTTGTAAGCAGCAGCATATTAGTCGGGTCAATATATGGAAAAAAAGGGGTCAACCCCCAAAAAATTGCAAGAAAACGTTTCTTGGTTGTTTTTGGTTCCTGAACATCTGTAGATTATCATACTAAAAGTTTACCAAACTCGGATGACCGGAAAGTGGGTTAATTAGGCAATTTCCCAAGATGGCCGCCAAAATTGTTAAAATGCTTGAATATTTTTGGCTGTCCATAACTCAGCCATTTTACACCCAAAACTGATTATGTAAGTATGCTTTCTAATGTTTTTGAGGTCAACCTTTCACCTGACATCCCGATAGGGGTGCAATAGGGGCACCCCTACCTCAAAACTGGTATTTTGGGTACATATTAGGGAAACCTTATATTTCCCAATCAATTAAGGAATTGCAAGAACTATTGTTTCTTGGTTTCTCGTTGTTCTTTAAAGTCTGAACATTGAGACAGCAAAAGTTCCCTAAAATTGGAGGGTAAATCTTGGTCAATTTCAGGATTTTTAGCCCTGTTTGGTATTTGTTTGAAATGGCACCTTGGTTCATGATTTGTTATTTCTCACACGAAAACGCTTTTGGAGTTGGGTTTTTTTCCATTTCAGCTCAGTGTCATTGAGACAGAGTTCTGATGAAGGTGCCCTGTTCGTTAGGGGAAATCCTAACTGAACCCCACCCCACCCCGCCAACCTCCAATGAGGCCACTCCCCCTCCATCCCGGCCGATGTTATCTAAAGCAATCACATTTATAATTGGCATTTGTTTGTTACTGCCTGCATACAAGCCCTTATTATAATGACTAACAAGGATAAGAATACAGGTAAATATTGATTTTCAATGTAATTTTTTACTAATTAGCTCTCCATATGATTACAGTGCTGCCATCTATCCTTTCATCAAAGACTTAAGATCAAAACAAAAGCAGTTCATTATTTCATTATCTCTTGTTAACACAATATTCCGGAAATCAACAAAAACAAACTGATCATGTAGACAACTCTGATATTACCAATTATCTGCTGCATCTCCTGACCCTGAAGGTAGGTGAAACAAGATTAAAATAGGCCCATTTCAGGCCTGAGTAGATAGAATAGTCATAATGAAAGTGAAGCCATGTGGTTCAATGGCATGCCTACATTATATGGGAAGCCAAAGCTAGAAATATTCAAAATTCAAAAGCAGTGAAAATTGTAGAATTCTCTAAACAATCATTTACCTCAAGTGAACAGCACAAAGACGCCACAGTGTCAAGGATGCAACGTGATCATGTAGACAGTACTAAACTGATGCAATCCATTTGCCAAGGATTCTTCATTAAAGAAATGTTGTGACTGGTGTAGTGGCCAACGCAGATGTCAATGTACATGAATATGGAGCTGTCGGCAAGGCCATAGTACAAAAAATGGTTGGGCAGCCAATATTCACTTATTCCTTTAAACGAAAGGACAAAGCCAAGACTCTTGGTGACGCATCGTCAGTAAAAGTGAATACCGAACAAAGGATAAATTCTGAACTCCTGTTCCAGAGATTTCTTGTAGTTTCACAAGCTGGCGACTTGACACTGCAAGATATCATGGACTACGAACTTAGTCCATATCCTCCTGCCCTATTCGCGGCAAAACATGTGTTCCAGATGGCTGACAAGCCACAATTGGCTGATGCTCTACGGGATTACGCAAATGAATCCTCCAGCTCCAGCAAGGCCGTTCTAACAGATTCGACGCCAGATTCCGAACATTTTGTGCTTGACGGAGGCTGCTTACTTCACCGTCTGTCTTGGAAAAAAGGGATGACCTACGGGGAAATTGCCGAGGAGTATGGCAATCTCACCCTTTCCATGTATGGACAAGCCACAGTAGTTTTTGAAGGATACAGTGAAGAGCCTAGCATCAAGGACAATGAACATCAGAGACGACGAACGAAATCACACCCGCTTGTGTCTTTTGAAATAAAGTCTTTTCCTCTGGCAGAATGGAGGATTTCATATCAAGGGACTCTAATAAACAGAAACTAATCCTCCTCATCAGTGACAAACTGAAACAGAGGGGTTGCGAAGTCATCAATGCGCATGGATATGCAGATGTTCATATTGTGAAGGCAGCAACAACGTCTGCAAAAGTTCGAGACACAACTTTGATTGGGGAGGACACGGACCTTCTGATTCTGCTTCTACATTACACTGAGAGGGACAGCAAGAAACTCTACTTTCGTTCGGACAAAAAGAAAGCAAAACATGTTTATGATATTGTCCGTCTGAAGGAACTCTTAGGAAATGACATATCTTCACAGCTGCTGTCTGTACATGCTTTTACAGGTTGTGATAGCACTTCCAGGATTTATGGTATTGGCAAGAAATCCCTTTTCCACAAAGTGATGAAAAATGATTCTCAGATAAGAGCTTGTGCAAAGACCTTTACTACAGCTGGTCAGGATGTGGCAACAATAGTTGATTCAGGATGCAAAGTCGTTGTTTCTTTGTTTGAAGGAAAAGCTGACACATCTCTGGTAACCCTTATAAATACATTGCTTGCTTAAAAAAATTCAACTGCTAAATCATTTGTGAAGCCCGAGAAATTGCCCCCATAGGAATCTGCGGCAAAGTTCCACTCTCAACGTTCATTTTATCAGATCATGGTGTGGATGGGAGAAGGATGAAAACATGGACCCAAAGGACTGGGGCCGGAAGTGTGAAGACAACATTTTTGTCACCTGTTATGACTGACCAGAAAGCGGCTCCAGAAAGGCTTCTCAAGATTATCCATTGTAACTGTACAACAGGTTGTAGTAATACTCGATGTAATTGCAGGAAGTACGGTCTTCCATGTACTTCTGCTTGTGGACCCTGCCAAGCTGAGTCATGTTACAATCCGCATAATAGTGATTCTACCATAGACGGTTCAGAGGAAGAAGATTGTGATGATAATAACCATGCTGTGTTTTGAACAATTATATTGTGTGAATGACACTTGAACTTGATAAGAAAATTCAGGTGTGTACTATGTCAATTATTTGGGACATTTTGGTAATTTATGATGTGTGACGTATGGCGTAGAACCATGACTTAGATGGTTCGATAGCCCTTTACAAGTTGTGGTTCCTTGTATATGTACATCTGACTGATTATCAAGAGCCGAAATGTTTGTTTTCTACCAGTTCTGGCGGTCTTGATCTATTCAGCAACCCACTACGTCATGATGATGAAATACTACGCCATAGGGACATCCAGGTGAATTCATCATGACCTTATTTGAATCTAAAGTATCACATTTATATATGTTTGTAATACATTTATGGGGTCTAAAACCAACCATTAAAAAGTTTGCTGTACATTCATAATTCAATGGCGGCCATATTGGATATTATGTAATTTCACCACTTTCCGGTGGCTCAAATTTGGTAAACTTTTAGGATGCGCTTAAGTACAGCTAATTAAACACAAAAAGACAAAAAAACCTTTTCTTGCAATTTTTTGGGGGTCAAACCTTACTTTGACTCGCCTATATTCATTTTTGTGAAGGTGGAAAATATAAGCCCCTCTGTGTCCATTTCTATTAACAAAACGTTCAATGCTTCGACATTGGCCAAAACTGAGATTGGTGCAAGCGGCTATCTCACTAATGCAAATAAGTTGAGCAATGTACAGTGGTGATTTGCCGCATGAATTCGCATTCTACAAATGAAATGTTCCAGTCGCAGATTCTTGAATCAGCGACATCAAATATTGGGTTAAGCACTCTTACCAGTTGGCGTTATGCGCTGTATTTTTGCACATAAAAAAAGGTATAGTATTATGACGCAGTCACATACTGGATTCATTGACTGTAATTTATATTGCCGCAAGATTTTATACAATCACCCAAAGTGCATACCGTGCAAATTTGTTTGCAAAGTTCGGATTGAGCAACATTGATCGTTGAATGTGCTTACATATCCTATTGGTGTCTGTTGCATCCAGCAACCGAGGGTTGGCACGAGAAATATCCAATCTTGCGAGGTATAAAGTATGGTCATATACATTGTACGTGTTTATGTTTACACTCATTAACTCTCCTGATAAACTGAATGAAAACAGATATGCAGTTTGGCATAACCAATCATGAGCTTGTTAGTGAATATATAGCTGCACAGATTATAGGCTGATACGTCGTATTTTTTGTGTGTTCTGTGATAGATAGGAACAGATTAAATGCTTAGGTAAGTGCGTTACTCCTGCTCTTTGCTGCAATTAATGTCATTATGTGCCACTACGTATTGCATGGGCGCCAGATAAGTAGTCCGTTGTTTTGCCGGTTTTAGTCATGTTCTCAGCATTAACTGCCGATATAATCCCGAGAGCCAATCAGGGACAGTATAGATTGCCTCGCGGTCTTATATTGCGCCATTCTGCTATCTCTTATTGTATCAGGCATGACGCACTCGGTACATTTAGGAATAGCAACAAGTAAAAACAGTAAGATAAGGATTAAGTCATGCGGTAGTTAAAAATCTCGTATAATAGATATCAACAGTTTTAATGCTAATAGACTGCAGAGCACAACATGTATCTCACTCCTGCTGCATAAACCAGTTATGCTAACCCATATATCCACCATAATGTAACAAAGCAGCCTGTTTAGCATTCTGCTATATTGGTCTAACCAATCATGCTTGACAAACTAGATAGATGGCTTGCTATGTCCGCTTCCGCACTGATCATATGTAGTAATGTTCGTATTATTTGCATCTCTCTGGGTTCAGTTATCTATCATACTATGATTATTTGACAACTTTGTTGATTATAATCCAATCTATAATCCTGGAATCGGAAAACAATTTAGTTTTATATTGGAATGGGCGATATCATGATTCAAAGGTGCGATCAAGCAGGGCAGTCATTTGACGGCATTCGGTTATACAATTATGTTTCCAAAGACATTGTTGACTGTATTAGATTAACGAAGAGATCGCCGGGTGTGTCGGTAAGCACTGTAAATATACCGCTGGCGTACTTACATACCACATGCGCCTTGCATAAAACTGTATATAATCGCGGCATCCAAATCCCAATACTGTGTTAAGGCAGCGTTTAAGCTGAGTTTATGGCCGCTGTCTTAGCCGTTACAAATGAACAAGCAATTACGATGTTTAAGGATCACATTGTGAGCGGGCTGATTATTAGACCTCTGATAACTCATTTAAAGAGTGACACAGATTCCGAAACGAACAGGATTTGAATATTATGCTTTGAATTTATTTATACTACGAAACTATGATGTAACTGCACGTAGAGCTTAGATATTACAGATAATTAAAAATGTGGTATCTCTTGTGCTCGGCAGATAATCAAAAAGGTTAGCACCATATCAAGCAACGTTGCTTAAGATGATAAGGTAATAAGAACCAGCTGTTAACGGAGGCGACATCTGCCAATATTAACATGTCACTTCGTCATATGAGCCGCCGTATCATGCTGCAGTATGTCATCATCCCAGAGCAAAGGAGACTAAAGATCAAAGGCTTGCCAGTCGTAGTTATGAACACATCAACGATATCAACTGATTGATCGTGAACAGACTGTACCACAGCAATTCAACCATGTTGGCATGTCGTTGATTAAAGAAGTCATGGTTGCAAGATTACAATACCTAACTGCTGCATCAATAACTTACAACGGCAAACCTGTTCAATCCTAAATGTAACGTAAATTGGCATAATATTGTACCTTGCACCAAGAATAACGAATAGGTTTATCAACAGATGAGTTTTCATGTAAGCATTTTTCTTTATTCAGTGATAGGGTTATGATAGTTATGTAGCATAAAGCACTTGCAATTTCGTTAACATTAAACTTCCGTTCAGTTGCATAGTTGGAGTATGCGGAATCTATTTGGAGCAAATGGTTGAGTTGTACATGAATAGCAGGTAGATGTACTGCACTGTTTGAAAATCATGAAATCAACTCCTTAAAATTGTCTCATGTTGAGTTGTACATGAATAGCAGGTAGATGTACTGCACTGTTTGAAAATCATGAAATCAACTCCTTAAAATTGTCTCATGTTCTTTAAAATGCTTTATCAATGCGGTCGTCATATTTACTCACACAAACGCATTTCACATTGGACAGTACATTAAAGGCAAATTTCAATGTTGTGAAACTTCCTGTCTGTAAGCCGTGTTTCTGTTACCTTACAAACACAATGTGAATCACTTTTCGCGGCAATATTACGCATCAATATATTATTTAGATAACCAAATCTTGAATTAATGAATTTGTTACTAGAGGGCCTATTTGCATGTCTACTGTTGAACTGGTGTCCGATATACGGTGCAGTATTATTCTGATTGTTGAAATAGTAAAGCACAACCTTTAGTAGTAAGTTAATATCCCTAATGGCATGCGCTATTTATACTGTTGATCTGTATGCATTGCGGCAAAACAAACAATGTCATTCACTGAACAATTGCTGTCTCTTTTCGTAACGGTAGCTTGGAACCGCAATCAATTGTATTCTGTAACAGCCGAAGCAAGTTCCTACTTTCGCATTTAACAGGCGTTATTGTATCTGCAGCTAGAGAAGAAAGCTGGTTTTTTTTCGGTAACCAGAATCAATCTATATCGTCATTCCAGGGGATGATCAATTTATCAAATATGACTTAGAGTCCTAGCTAGAATTCATAGGAAGTACTGGTATATATAAGCTTTGATATCACTCTGCAGAATGTGTCTTAATAATGACTGACCTCTTAGAGGTTTTAAGGCGCCTGGTTAGCCAATAAATTATCAAGTACAACAAACTCATAAAACATATGGCACTAGGAAGCGTATTTTCAAGTAAATGAATATTTCTGAAGGGTCAAGAGTCTGCCGACATAAATAATTGATGCAAATAGCTATTACTGAAAATAGAATCATACGAGTCACATTTTCGCAATATACATTGCAAATTATAACAGTCATATTAGCGCAAATAAGCAAAATAGCAGGTATACCTGTAGTTGCTATGAAATCGCGTCGTGTCATGTAGCCCCGTTAATTAAACAACAATGACGAGCCTACATGGATGGGCGCCATTACTGTTGTGTTCGGAAAACATATGATTCTTGTGCCTTGGAAAGGATTTATTCGATTAAATCATGTGGTAGAAGTTTCATGTTTGTACAGTTGTTTTATACTTTATTTTTCAACCGAACATTGGCTAATAGCCGTCCAGGTTATCAACAAGCTATAGGTTTCAACGATCGATTAAATGATTCCGCCACTGCAGGGTGCACTTTTTTCAAGTTGAATAAATCTTCTTCATACTCAAGACGCCATATAATTCATTTATGGATGCGGATGTAGATATCTAAAATTACACATCATCTGATTCGGATGTAGATACATTGCCCTACCAGCAACCCCTTTATCGTTTGCATTAGATATGGCGTAAAGAGTACGGCATGCGCACTAACAAACTTCGATCAAGTGCAGTAGAGTCTACGTTTGTATAATTCTGTTATCATTAATTTGACATTGTTTGCTTACTGTATCTTATATAGATAACCTTTTTAACATCTGTTCTTATCTAACTTTGTCACAACACCTTAGTGTCGATCGATCATTGTACGAAATAAAATCCATTTATTGCAGGATGTCAGCCTTAAGCTCAATGGAGCTGTTTTGCACTAGCACTGAAGATAATACCTGAGGTTTAGTATTATAATAATATGAGATGAATTACTTTTCAGACCGAACTTCATTATATATCTCTGTAAATGAGATTCGCACAGATGAATCCATTCCTTGTAAATATCCGTTCTAGCTGTATGGGAGATATCTCGCATACGTCAACAGAAAAATGCTCCCGAGCACAGAGCTTGCCGCGCATATTGATTTAATTAAGCATGCATCCGCATATGTGTATCCTTCTCAACAGTGCCCAAACGCTACACTGCCGCTGAGCGCGTTTTGAAGGTAAATATTGAAGTCATAAGTGCAACAGAATCGAGCACATTCCGTGCAACGATCTTACTGTTTATATGTCCCTCTGGTTAAACTGTAACACAGGAGCTCGCACATTAAGTTTTAATACTTATAAAGGTCCAATACTTACACGGCAATATATTGCCACCGCAATGTTGTTGATACTTTTGATTGCCTTTAGAAGATAGGCGATTTCTTAGAGGTCGTATCACATCTATTTTTTACTTCTTTATGCTCAAGCAATGAGTAACCGAAAGCCCGCATTGCATTCGCCTGAAATTGAGCGATTATCCAAACCATCAGACGCCTTATTTATGGGACCTTAAACGGAGTTAGATCTGCGAAGTCGTCTTGGGACTGGGGAGCAACCGTCTGTCATATGGCCTAGGAGGACTATAGATTGGCTTGTAATCATTGAGGCCTTTCCAATTTGTCACAGGGGAAATCTGATGTAAAATTGTTCCTCCTGCATCCAATTTCTTTACGATTGCATTAATGCCACAATGTAAGCTCAACGATGAATGAAGTATTTGCAGTAAAAATCAAATTGACACATGGTAATAAACATTCAACCTTGAGTTCGTGGTGCACTTAAATATAGAAAAAATAATCCCCCATACGGTCAGATTCATAAAAAAGTCAACTCAGCTTGCATTTTTGTGGAGCTGCATAACTACTTAAATGTGAATTTGAGACATTATGACGGAATGACCTTGAAGTTACCTGAAATTATTAGTTTGTAATGATTTATGATGGGCGCTCCGACAGACATGCGTTGGTCTTTACATAGCTAACACTTGAGGGCTGATAATATTGATTTTCCGAAAACATACAGCGGCTTCAGGCAATTATTTTGGTGCAATGTAATCGTTGCCTGACCTTGGTGATGTTTGTTGATTTGCACGCCTGCGTTGGTCACTTATGATGAAACTGAAACATGGCCCGGAACAGCAACAGCCATGTTGACAGTACTAAGTATGCAAACTGCGGCATGCCCATCTCTTGTAATATGATATTGGCGCGTTTTTTGGCATTAATAGCTTTACATGCCCAGTCGTCAATGTATTGAAATCTCATTCGAAACATATGGATAAAATTGCAAACAGCTTGCATTTCAGCGTGCGCGGCTGATATCTTTTACCCCAAGTTATTTTATATAAACGTCAATATCACAGCAAAGGTGATCGGTGTGTTATAATAACATTCTGAGGTACAACAGATTCAAGTTTAGTCTTTACTCTGATCAATGGTATCTATAACAAGGGTTAAAGATAATATGACAATATGGCAATGTACTGACATTATACGAGCGCTAAGCTTTGGCGGATGTATAAGCTGCTTTGCCGAGCATGATGACGCTGCTTTGCAATGTGTAGTTTATTCAAGACAGGCATGGAATGAGTACATGAATGGCAATTACAACCAGCAATATATATGTTCTCGTCAATTGGCGTGACGTAGGTAATAATTCGACTTAAGATTGAACTTGTTTACATGTACATATAATGTACTTCGCTGTTCTCAATGTAGCATTCTGTCAGTGCAGGTCTGTAATATGCATCAACATGAGTAGCTGGCCCTGCCCATCACCTCTTGCTGCTGCTGATGCTGCTGATGCTGCTGCTGCTGCTGCTGCTGCTGCTGCTTGATGATCCTGGAATGACATTATACACCACTGTTCATTCCAGCTGACTGTTTTCTTATCGATTATACGGAATGTACTATTCTCTTTCTTCATTCCTATGCAAAGAACATGCCGTTTTCGACATTTGTTCAAATATGATAATGCAAGGATGTGTCTATTTAACAAAATATCCTACGAGATGTATCGCTCGGACGATGATATCGTGTTTGTCAGACGACCTAGATACAAAGAAACCCGTTAAGTGTTTATCGGCATGCTTTTATTGCCTTAATACATAGAAGTGGTGTCAAAAGTACTACCACCTAAATGCGATTCGGTCTTGCACATTCAGTCATTAATATTAACTTATTGTTAGCGAATGTTATAGCAGTGAAGGACCTTCACAAGATAAAGTATCAATGCAAACGGTGCATATCGACAATAACAACATGATTGGTAGTATTAGTTATGCCATGCGAATGCCACATAAAATCTATTGCTTGATCTAAAAAAAATATTATTTTTGGAGACATGATACAGGCTGCTAATGCACATATAATGTTGAAAATAATAAAAATTTACGAACTAGTACTATCGCAGGAGGAAACAACAGCTGGATTTAGCAATACGGTTATATGTTAGTAATGTATACATCTTTCAACTAAATAATTTGGCATAGAATAAACATGAGTCATCCTTTGCTTTATAAGGGAATGACCATATATTGAGAGACAAATTTACAAAGGTCTTTACCAGGTAACATTTAGGGCATTCCACTCCCTGTAAATGGCAATGTTTATCTAGTTGAATTGTATCAATACTCTGCTAAGAGATAAATGATAAGGCATATTTCAAATCGCGCGTTTATGGAACATACCATAACGCGAAAAAAAGGGTCGACGATAAGGTCATACACATTTGACACAACTCACCTTGTAAACTGAGCGAAAACCGGTATGTTATTGGGCACACTCTATACTGAACAAACACTCAATCACCAAATAAAACCACACTCGGGCAGTATACAACTGTGGGATTTAGACTACTTGACGAAAATAAAGCTGCAGAGATTAAAAGCTGTTGAGGAGCTTTTTGTGTTTTGCGTTGGAAAATGAAGTATCAAATTGTAGGGTAAGCACGTTAGCCCCGATCTATGTGGCAATCAATGTCAATATATAACATAATCAATGTCAATATATAATAGATAGATATATATATATATATATATATATATATATATATATATATATATATATATATATATATATATATATATATATATATATATATATATATATATATATATATATATATATATATATATATATATATATATATATATATATATATATATATATATCGCATGGTACGCATGCACGCGAGATACAGCAGTATGAAGTATCGCCTGTTATAGTCACGTGCTAGGCTTGAACCGTAGAAAAATTCAGAGACCTAATCACGGGAACAATCGATGGCCTGGCGACAGCACGTGTGATTGTTCTACATGTTATTGCGTCAGACACGACGCATTCTATGCATAAAAAAATAGCCATATATAAAAACGTTAGGTCAGGATGCAGTAGCGACAACCCTTATATAATATATGACAGTGATAAGGGTTACACACCACCGATGAATTCTTTTTACATAAATCAGTTTTGGTAATCCATTTAGCCACAAAAACGTAATATAACAAACATTTTGGCATTTTACTGTATGTGTCTTATCACCATAATAAGCTTGTGTTATTTAAAGCACCGAATAGTGGTTTGTTATAGAAACTTTCGCACTGGTCAGATTTGATAATAATCGATCTCTCTATGGTTCATTTAGAAGTTTTAATAATCTTTAAAATCAGATGTCATAGACTTTTAGTAGCCATATTTATGATTTTTGTCGATAAAAAAAGCACCACATTATGCAGACATTCCCATTGGTCAGACCTAATTACAGATAACTACAGTTCTCTAGAGATCTGTTTCATAGTTTTGTTTCTCGATTTGAGGGTAGTGGCTTTCAGCCTAAATGATAGAGTTCTTATTACTGTCTACGAATTATGCCACGTTTCATTATGTAACATACGTGATATCTAGATTATTAATGGTACAACATTTACGACATTTTGTATGTGCTTTATGTAACGTTAAATGAGCGGTTTTGTTTTTCTTTACACATATCTATTACAATAAGCTCAACAACGCGTTTACTTGATAACTCAATGAATATGATGGATTAGCTACTGTCAAACTTATATTCGCACGTTGGCGTTGATTATGTGCCATTCGATTGATTTGGCTTGAATCGACAATCAATTAGAGTCGTCATTGTCGTGTTTCAAAGGCGTGAACATAACCAAGGTATCGTCGGATGTGTTGGTAATATAACGCCCACTCTGCGGAGCAGATTATGCAGTGTAGCTGAAGTAGACTACCCGCGATTTTGTGCTTGCGTGCTTATTCGCTGTCTGCGTGCTACGAAAAATGTATTTTACGACATCCAAATCCCAACACTCTGGTACAGCCAGCGTTTAAGCCGAGTTTATGGTAACTGTCGCTGTCGTTGCCCTCGGTTACATAAGCTGCTACAATAGCGCAATCATTTAGGATATTGTAGAATTGGAGGATCAAATTGTTATAAGATATCAGATAACGCTTCTAAAGAGTAATACTTCTTCCGACGTGGATTAGTGTTAAAAATCATGCTTTGGCTTTGTTCATATAATCAAACTATGATAAAATCACACACAGAACTTAGATGTAAGAGGGACTTGAAGATGGGGAAACTTTTATGTTTGGCAGAAAATCAAAAGTAAATCCGATATTGAGAAACGTTGCGTTTCTGCCACCATGAACATCTCATTTCGTCACATGTATCTTGTGGCAGTATGTTATGATCTCAATGCTAATGAAGCTAGAGTTTATTGGTTTGCCAGTCGTATTCATGAGCACATCAACGGTATAAACTGATTGATCGTAAACATATTGTACCTAAGTAATTCAACTGTGACATCATTTGGGCATGTTATTGATCTGACATAAATTCTTTTCATTGCCAGGTTCTATGTTGTAGAAACAAGGTGGCACAATAACGACACTACCTATACTGAATGCTTGACTTATAACGGCGAACCTAATTAATTCTTTAATTGAAGTTGACGTAAGTTGTTAAGTTCGAATAGCTTATTATTGTAGCTTGCAACATGAAACATGAAAAGTATTAAAGCGCCAATCAAAAAATGAGCAGCATGAAATGTATTTCGGCTTTTGTATGAACGGCGCTGATCTAAAAGGGTTTGACATCCCGATTGCCTTTGCAGCAGAATTTAGTCTGCTGTTGCGATTTTGGACAATCAACGAATCGATTGACTTTTGCATCATACCAGCCCGTATTATTAGAACAAGACTATAGCACTAGCTAATTGCATTTCATTTTAATATTACGTATTAATATATATTGCTGAATAACCGGTTTCTTTAGTCTAATAGGTTAGTGCAAATATATCCGTAAACTCTTATGATGACGATTCAAAAGGGCAATAATGTGAATTATAATGAATTCTATGCATCAATAAAAGGCAAATGTGTTAGCGCTGCCAATTATGAAATGATGACTTTGATAGGTTATGCGATTACTGCAGTAATGCAGGATATACCATATATTTCCAAGATTCTATTACGTAGTCAGAATAGATATATGGCGGCATTCCTCTAAGGGTTGATTGATCAATATATCAAATATGATTTTAAGTCTTTGATAATCGTCATTGGAAGTGCTGATATATATATGAGCACTACGATCAATCTCCATGACGTGACCTTAATAATGACTGATTTGTAAGTGGCGTCACGGCACTAGATCAGCCCATAAATGAGAAATGGATTTAGAACATCGACCTCATACATCATATGGCGATATGCGGCGTAGAGAACGGAACAGCCTATGTCTGCTTATATTTACGAATTCAAGGAACTTATCTCGCAGAATAATTCAATGAATTGAAGTATCATTCTTAGCGTGTCACAACAATCTTATTTTGGCTTAATTGCTTATTAACTGCATAACGAATATATATATTTGAAAGGTTCAGGGCCAGCAGACTGACCAAATGATTACAAATGACTACTCAATTTAAATACAATTTTACAAACCACAATTCCACAATTAACATTTAAGTGAGTAAAACATCAGACCTGCTTTGTGAATTACATCTAAACAACGTTAGTCATGATTGTACCATAATGCACCACAGAAATGAGTACAAAAAGTCGTCAGTTCATTGGTTTGTTGTCATCATGAATCAGACTCATGGAAGAGAGCTTCCTCGCTATTGTTCAGTTGCTGTCACTTCGGTGGCATTTTATAGTCCTATGAATGAATGAATTTTAATCAAATCGATGCTACAAACTAGTAGCAAATAATAGATGCGACAAGTTTAACTTGTGCAACTCGTGCAGCGTATCATTAGTCGGCTACCAGTCACCATTTAAGATTAGACGTCCACGGGAAACGGCTGATTGGTGAAGGGGTCTGCAAAACTAGTACTGAGCGACCTATGAATATTTACAAATATTGATATAGACACAATATTATTTAAGTTATGATCAGCTGTTTTTTTAATGCAGAGTGAGTGTACTCTATAGAAGCGCCCACACGCGCCTTGTTTTGGAAAATATGGTCATATTTCGAGATAGAAAGCGCTTCATTATCAGGACGGCAATCTATCATGAAGCGTGTACCGTCATAGTGTTTTGTAAATTCGGTTTGAATGCTCAGTTTGAGCCGCAAGTTAAATCTTACAGGACCATCATAGAGCTTGTTCGTATAATGATTCTGTTATTGTGAGCCTGGGTATAAGGATACAAATGATGCCGTGTATATAGTCAAACGACGTTTCTACTGGGGCTTTACGATGGTTTGGTGTTGTTAGATACCTCGTTCTTCATTAATTAAATCTGTCAGATATAGTTATACGGATAGCACTACGCATCATTTCGTCGGACGTTTATCGTTCTAGATCGACATCAATGATTGCGTCCATTATTCTAGTCTATCAGCTCACAGTAATGATAGCGTGTTAGTCATCGTGTCAGTATGTGAGATATTGCTGGATTACTCAACCAACACATTACGTATGAGTGGTTGTTCAGGTGCAGCCGGTTCATATGTAAATATTTGGTCCTACCCTTCCCACTTTCCAACTTGTGGAGAAGATTAAGCACGATGTTGTTTTCACTGCTGACATACATACATGCATACATGCATACATACATACATACATACATACATACATACATACATACATACATACATACATACATACATACATACATACATACATACATACATACATACATACATACATACATACATACATACATACATACATATACATACATACATGCATACATACATACATACATACATACATACATACATACATACATACATACATACATACATACATACATATACATACATACATACATACATACATACATGCATGCATGCATACATACATACATACATACATACATACATACATACATACATACATACATACATACATACATACATACATACATACATACATACATACATACATACATACATACATACATATTCAGAATACATACAACATGCATTCATACATGCATATATATATGCATACATACATACATACAGAAATACATACATATACATACATACATACATCCATGCATGCATAGACATACATACATACATACATACATACATACATACATACATACATACATACATACATACATACATACATACATACATACATACATACATACATACATACATACATACATACATACATACATACATACATACATACATACATACATACATACATACATACATACATACATACATACATACATACATACATACATACATACATACATACATACATACATACATACATACATACATACATACATACATACATACATACATACATACATACATACATACATACATACATACATACATACATACATACATACATACATACATACATACATACATACATACATATACATGCATACATACATGTATACATACATACATATATTTAATGCATTCGATCATTTAATATGTCTGGGTTCTCATCCAGTTTGTGTTCATATCAAATCTGAATACTCGTAGCAAACATTTACATGCAACCGGCAGACAGTATGGCGCTTTTCGATTACATTCGCCCCACACACGGGAATAGTTTGAAAGCACATTGACATCTAATAAATTACATAATACGGACATATTTTGAATTAATATATATCATGCTGGGAGCTATTTGCAAATGGTATATTTGAGGATGCAGCTTCTGCAATGCAGTCATTCTGTTCCACCTGTATCTTCTTTCCATGCCGCACTCAATCGTGCCCACACATCTTCATGTTGATGGCGATGGTGTCAGCGAATCGATTATGGAAATATTGCAATGCAGTCACCTGTATGTATCTTCTTTCCATGCCGCACTCAATCGTGCCCACACATCTTCATGTTGATGTCGATGGTGTCATTACTCACCGCGAATCGAGGAATAATATGGAAATAAAACCATTGGATGGACTGATAGCCATATTGCAATCACAAACTGGTCGTCACTCTCTGGCAAACAACAATGTAGTTTTTATAATTGCTGTTCTCCGAAACAAGACAGCACGTGCAGATATGATTAAGCCTCTGAGCAGCATTAATCGTGTAAAATCGCACTAATATATTTTGGCGCAATGACGATATTACCGATTAAAAAACTCTCCTTCATGTAAATCGCTGGCTGCCTCCATAGAAAAAGTATCGAAATTCGCTTATCATCAAAGTCTAATAGCAAAGTTGCCCAGCAACCCATGATTACAATAAAACGTATGTTATGGCCAAAGTGCTATTATGCAGAACTGCATGCGACCTTCGTTGCTGCATCACGTCATTAATCGAACCTTGCAGCCTGCCTGCACTGCTTGCCGATTCGTTGGGCGAGATGTATCGGCTGTCATTCTATCGCTTTGGATCGTTAATAACAGTCTTATATTGGCAGTATAGTCTTGTTTTTATCGGTATGTGAGCAATGATTGAAGTTTACGAGGTCAAGAGATCCACGTACTAACAAATTTTCTTTTATATACATCACCAACAAAACTGTTTGCTTCTTACCATGATCAATATTGCATTAAAAATGATTTGATGAGTTGAGTTCACAGAAATTGATAACACCATACTGATTGACACGTCCACAACGGGAATCGACAAGCACAAATGTCGTTAAATGTTAAAAGGATGGCATTCCAGTTAAAAAAATATTGGTGAAAAACAAAATATGCAAAAAATTTATTCGCAGGGGAGAATGCTATGAATACATTGATATCATTAACGAATGATATCAGCACAAGAAGCCAGCTTAATAATAACCCTGCAATTTTTCTCCATAATACCATGATGTGAAATAATAAATGGAAAAAGATAATCTCCGTCCGACACCCTTCCTTAATCTGCTCAACCGTTGACCGTTAGCCGTTATCACATAATGTTCATCATATATCGGAAAGCACATGCATACAATTCTTTTCGAGTACTACAAGATAACCCAGTCATTCGGAATTGTGTGTACAAAGTAACAAACATGACCAGCAATTCCTAACTTGACCGACGCTCTCACAAGATGTATTTGCTGTCATATTGTAGTGCTATGATAATCAACAGCAAGGGTCAGTAACCTGTGAGGAACGGAAATGGTTCTATATAAGCAAATGGGAGCAGTCATAAATCAATTCACTATATCGTAGTAATCATTCATCTCAGGCACGTTATAACACGTTATTGTATATAAGTCATATTGCTACTGGAATATGACACATGGTATCTTAGGCGTTTGCTTGATACAGCAGCCCCACTAGTGGCTTTTGGTGACAATGACACTTTGTTTGACTGTTTTAATTGTCTCTTTGTAGCTAGCCCGTAATCATCGTAGTTAACTCCATTGGGCAAACTTGCTGGCGAAATGGTGGCATCCAGTTCCCGGCCTTAGTTTAGGGTCCTCCAAAGGGATCGCGGGTCCATTAGCAGGAAGGTTTGAGTTTGTTATTTAAGTAGTTATTTGGCAAATGAAGTGGCACGGGCCTACTTCGAGAGTAGCCGTCAGAAAACTCTTGAGAAAGGCATGCACCCTTGTTGTACTTGATTGTTCATTAACTCTTTGCAAGAATATCCACCAGGATTATAAAACCTATGCACATCTAAAAACCCTCAGTTATTGATAACCATACCCAAATCGATAGTATCATAATGGTGATAAGTATGTTTACTTCTACATTTAAACCTAATTCTGGTATAACATTTCCAACATATTAATAATGATTATACAACACCGTGTTATTCTAGAAACCCCAAAATGGCCGCCAACGCACTAACAGTAGCACTAACAGTTTTAATACAAAAGTCTCAAATATTTCTGATGAACTCTGAACTCGTTTTTATTTTGCTTTCATATCAATACTGATTATTTCTGTTGTTTTCATTTGTGTCATCAGCAAAAAATCCTTAGTTGGTCCAGCGATTGTAATACCATAAAAATACTTCATAACACTTGCCATGAACTAGTATTAATTACGCTTATCAGCTAATGAACGTCCGGTTCTGTACGTTAGTATTTCGCTAACATTTTATCTAGCATATTAAGCATTAATAACGGACATGAATATCCTACGCATACCCTGTGTGTATATAATAGTGAAGTTTGCCTTTGGACAAGGTATCAGATGTTCGAGGTACAACTAATATCATAACTGATAGTATATTAGGTACTGATTTATCTCGCCTATAACGTACACGCGAGTTAGTGAGTAATAGTATATATACATGGGCCTATTTGTTGATTATTTGGAATATGTTGCACGGCCGATTTAATGCACTTATGACTGATGCAGGAATATATTAATTCTTTAGCAAACCGAACCTTGGTAACGCTTGCCAACGAATCTCAACCAAACTATAAGCTAAGTTAACATTTTAGAAAAATAATATACTGCTGTAAAGGTATGGGCATAAGAAGGATCTGGCAGTGCCTATGCTATGCGTTGCATTGAGCAATAACCAATAATCGTAAGTATGCACAGTTCTTCGAAGGATCTTCTGCAAGAAAGCTTGTGCATATACGTGCGATACCAATGCAATATTGACGGTAACATTGACATCACATAGAAGCTTCTCGCGTTTTATCATCCGATATTGGATAGATCCAATATTCGGTAGGTTGCAAATTATCGTGATACTTCATTTTAAGATACTTCTAAATTAATTTGCGGAATACTTTACTTTAAATATTAAGTTATGCAACTTTATAAGTGCTGAAGGTTACATAAATCCTGGGGTAAATGACTGCCGTGTGTATAATTGCTTATGTAGAGGCTATATCTCCGGGAGTTTGCTCAATGGAATCGTAGCATAATGCCGACACAGAAGTGACATTATTGTTGTGATAGAAAAGTTACGGCACTAGATTAGTCCTTACATTAACAAAAGAGTAGGAACATCGACTTCATCAAGCATATGGCGATAGGCAGTGTAGAGAATGTAACAGGCTATCTCTACTTATTTTATGAATTAAAATAGATCTGGCTGAATAATTCAATGACTTTGTGAATATTTCAAGTTCTTTGCGTGTCACACCAATCTTATTTTGGCTTTGTTGCTTATCTATTGGATTGAACGAGTCGATGAATATATATATATACGGTTCAGGGCCAGCAGACTGACCAAATGATTACAAATTATACGAATTACAATTTCGCAATACACATTGTAAATCAAAACAAAATAGCGCAAATAAGACAAGTAATAGGTTAAACTCTAAGGAGTATTATGTCGCGTAGTCTCCGGTAGTCCCATGTAAACAACAAAAGTGATGAGCCTACATTGATAGGAACCATTACTGTTTCGTTTGAGAGACCATACACATTTTGTTTTACACGATTTCATGTTTGCATCGCTGTTTTATATGCGCAAAGAATAAGTGCTTAGATGTAACTTGACTAAACTACCATTGTGCTGTTAGAATAACGTTTGAACAAGTAAGGGACAGCACCACATAGATCAAATAGAATGTGGTCTTCTCAGTCCTAGGACTATTCACCGAACTTCGGAGAGAGGGAGTAGTATTTTGATGCTTTGCAAATCTTACCCTTTGCAAATCTATATGTGACAAATGAGGCTCTAAGATCTATCTTTTGGTACCACCTATATGATGCTAATATCAATTCACCTTAAACATTTGTCTTAAAAAGCTTGACACAACATATGCATATGCTGATTAATAAACGTGTACAGTTCTCTCGTTTTAAAATGGTCGTGAATATGTTGTGTAACTTCGTGTGCACTTTCATATCAAATACGTTCAGGGGTAAATGAATAGACATTGAGGTATATTTCTTTATCTAGAGGCTTGGTTTTGTTAGATCTTATTCTTTGAACACAGAATGGAATTTATTGATAGGATGGACAAAAGGTTTACTAGATTGAAGACCAGAAAGTCTTTTTTCAGTAGGTTAATTCTTTTGGAAATGATTGCAACAAGTAACTGTACGCAATCACTGCGATATCATTCAGTTGGTAATTGCATGTGTAGTGGCTACCTGCAGTGACAAATCATCAAAATGCCGTTTCCAAAATAAGCAGCTAGGTATGAAACGTCTGCTTTGAAGTGTATGTTTCCATTGTACAGTCCAGAATGTTTGCTCATTGACAAAATTAGTTCATCTGAAATGCTTGTAGCTTATGATTTATGACAATTATCTCATTGTGATAACGTCATGGAAACCATTTCAAGGGTAGCTAGAACATAGTTGAATAGATCCACATTGGTTCTAGCGCAGTAAAATGATACATCAATATGTACACGCAATTAACAATTATTTTCCAAGCCATTGATTTGAAGCATATTTGACACTGGCATAATGATTACAAGCTACATATCAATTCAAAGGACTTCCTATTGGACCCAAAGCAAAAGGGAATTTAAGCTTGGTAGTTTTATCGGCATTGTTTATATCCATATTTTTTAATAGACAATATATAACAATAATTAACATCGGCATAGAAACAATTGTTTGTCTCAATGACACTGTGAAATCATGTTAAATTGGGACCTACTACAGCAAACAGTATTTTTCCGGTATGTTACCTCAAATAATTGCTGGAAAGTAACTGAATTTAACATCCGCGTACACACATGCTTTCGCAAACTGCATATGATGTCACTTAGCGTCACGATCTATTCATGCGTGCCTTATAACAAAGATAATTGAAGCTGAAAAGCGTATCTGTGATAAATGTCGCTACATATTGATATGTTTTTGTCGTTTACACCAGATCTTCCATGCATTACGTGCCGTAATTTCAAATTCTATGACTGGTGTTTTGAAGCCTTTGTTTACCATTTGCTTAGTGATCACGCTCAATAGGCTGCGATGTTGTGTTAAATATCCATCAACTCCCAAGTGGTATGAGTAAATAAGTGGACTATTTATTGGTTTTATCATGAACCAGACTCATGGAAGGTTGCAGTTTACAGTCATATGAATGAATTTCAATCCAATTGGTGATTGCTACAAACTACGGGCAAAGTAACGATGCAGCAAGTTTTATTTGTGCAACTCATGCGGCGTATTATTAGCACGGCTAACCGCCACCAATTAACATTACACGTCAATAGGAAACTACTGATCGGTAAAGGGGTTTCTCTATAAAATCAATTATATTTATATGCACAGCTTATATAATAAAGGAATCTTTTTTTATCTTAACACTGGATAAATCACTCAGCGCAATTATTACCTCTGTGCAGGTGTCAGTGCAAATATACCATTATAATTCTGGTCTATTACTTAATGATGTCATAAAGGCCATCGATGTTTGCCTATATAGTAGACTTATTCGACGTTATGATGAAGTTTATACCGTATTAGATTACAGACGGTACAATCTAGACCCCAAACGTGGCCATCCAAAAGGACGAGCAATACGTATAATACTTAAAGTAATTCGCAATTGGTATCAAGTTGGAAAGCGTAATATCAATTCTACATTATATCGACTGGGTGAAGCTGCCACATTGCTAGGGTGTTTTGTACTAGAATCCCATGAGACGATCATGCATGTGTTAAGCGCCTCTCCACCAATGACATTTTTCATTACCGTAGGTCAGGTAGTTGTTGCCAAAACAAGACCAGCAATTATTTGAAAACCTCGCGTACTTTAAGTTGACTACCATTGAGGGCTTTGGAGACGTCCATCAAGTGTTCTCCATGTTTTAATATTTCTGACCTACGAATATTTACAAATATTGATATAGACACGGTATTGATAAAGTTATGATCAACTGCTTTTGTCATGCACCGCGGCTAAGTTCCAACACTCATACGTCTCTCGGTGCAGAGCTGCGAGTAATATGTCTGCCATGGCTGCTAACCGTTTTTCTATTTGTTCACAGAATGTGCTGAAGTTACTAGTCCGCGTTTGGCTCTTGTGAAATATTGCTCATGCTTACGCTGGTTTTTATTTATATACTTTGCAGTTACCCCTTTTAATTGAATCCACCGTCATCATTTCGGATATTCAAATTCTGGTTATCTAGTTCATCTTAATCCAATATATAGGCGTTAATAGTTGAGGCTAAACTGACGTATCACATTCATCTACATCTATTACCAACGAAATATGAACCCGACGCTTAACCTCAAAGTTTTATTTCACATGAACTCTTTAAGCAGAAAAACCGTGACATTATTCAGAAGTAGTGGGCATTACACTCAGTTTAGTAACTGCTCTATACGTTGGGTTCACAAACAACGTATCACATATATTGAGCATTATCAAACACATCATGAATCTTAAGCATATAGCAATTATAGTTGAGTGTGTCAGTTGAATTAAGTACATGTTTACGGATCTGAGTGATTTCCTGTGTCCGGGGGAATTTATGTCAAGGTGTACAAATCTCGTCAACGTATCCAATGCATTTGGCTAACAGCTATATAAACAGGACAAGGACAATAGAGGGTGAACTATGACGAAGGAACATTCAGGTCATACGTAGCTACAATATTACCTTAACGTTGCGTACACATTAAACACTCACGTGACTTGGCCAGAACATCGCATAGGCGCAATATAATTGCGCTTCGACCTAGCCTTTCATGTTAAGCGTCCAGAGTAATAAAAGTAATACGTTATTGGCTATTGCTGATCCGAAACTTTGCATGTTTCTTCGGTATTGCATCTACGACAAGTAGCTGATGCATCGTTTACTATTGGATAAGAACAACAAGAGCAATACAAGCATTCGGATCGACTGATACCATTTGGTCACGTGATGAATCGGTTAGATTACAATGGCCTATTTGCTGTAGCGATTCTGACCAAAACGTTAAAAAGGTTTCTGGTCTTCTCATAGCTTGAGGGATACAACTCTTCCATAAAGTTCGTTCCACATTAATAACAATTTAAACTTGCGATACTCACGATATTTACATAGAACGAAAAAGGGCCATCTGTGCTCATCGAAAGTGATTGTTACGAAAATAGCTGTATGATTGCAGAGCTCCAGGCGAATTCATTTCCAAGAATATTCTGGGGATAAATACACTACACAATGACGAGCGTGGAAGCGCGGACGTAATGGACCCATTTGAATATCAAATAGAGTCCGGTGAGAGAGCAATACACAGCAACACAAAAAAGATGATTCCAGCTCTGATGCTTCAATTGATGAGTGTCCCAGTTCATGCGGTATTGGGTCATTATCTATGGAGGATGGTTGGGACCAAAGTCAATACATACAGTCAAGTGGTACTATTTTCAGCACTGACAAGCAGCAAGCATGCTAGCATCTTATCTTCACAAATACTATGGCGAAGGCACTCTAGCCTATCGACTTGCCGTGAGTCGGAGCCTTACCACAACTGTCTACAGGCGTTATTTTATGATACATTTTTACACGGATGCGCCGTGGCATTTAGGCCTTTTCTTGAAGGAAACATGTCTGTTCATTCGGGTTTTTACTTCTGCCTGATTCCGCACGCAGTAACGCTTGTGTGTGCTATTTGCGAGGTAAATTAAGGCTAGACAGCTATTTTATATATGACAGGCTCAGTGATCAATATTTCACTCAAATGTGTCATATCAATTTCATCGAGGTTACCCTGATTCGTTAAAATTTGTCATCCAACCGCGGATGCGGGTTGGCTCTCTCAATGGAGGCTCAAGGGGGAGTCATGGAGTCATTGACGGTGAGCATGAGTGTGTATAACTTGGAGAGTAGTGTACAACGTTTGATGATTTGTATCAGCATATTGGTCACATGCCATGTTGTTTAATACGGTCTTACATGCTCCTTAACAGAGTCGAATGGTCGTTTATTTACTCAGTAATGTCACCTGCAATCGTCACAAATATGGCTATCATTTTAAATTGTAATTCTGATAGCTAGAAAATGTCACCACTGCAGAGTGTATCCGGTCGGCGTGCAACCATCGCATGAACTACATTGTCAATTATAAATGTTTATCAAAACTGTATTAATAGAAAACCAAATCAGGAAGTAACACCTATGTAAACAAAATACATGCAGCACACAATATATATAGGGAGAAGTACTACAGAGAATACATAATCAGCAGCCACTAGCATTGTACACATCCAAATGTTGTATGTAAAAGGCTATTGCACTTCATCATCGCTTGGCAAACATATTTGCGGTAATTGAAGCACCAAAGTCAAGGTTTTCTTTTGTATCTATCTTGCAAGTTTGGGAAACCCAACATTTCATGGGTGCACCGATGTATCTGGAGAAATATTGCGGTCAATCCAGGCCATGCAATCACACATTTGACAAACACAGTGACAAATCATATCATGCCAAGGGCGACTCGATTCTCTTCTGACAGAAGCAGTAGCTGTGCTGGCGCTCTGACAAACCGTACATTATCGATGCGTACCGACTTATGTACCGGAACATAAATTATCCAAGAATTATACATGATGAAGATGTGACGATTTGTGATAACGTAAGCATTCGAGTGTCATCCGAATTGTCAGCCGGCCTTTAGATACCCGAACACGCATTGTTCCTACACTCTATTTACATACATTATTCACTATTCTTTGTAAGAACACTGACTGTATATACCGTCACTGACAATACATCTTAGGCTATATATGCCATCATTTACAATGTATAACCTATTGCCCATCGCTATTGATCAGGTCCACTCTAGTCTCGCTGACAGCAAGCCGACAGCCCAATTCTATTGATTAAAACCAACCAGCAGTTTGTTTACCACTATTCAGAACAAAAGGATCAAGGTCGATAGTTCATTGAATATCATGAGTAAATCTAACTTGTCACTGAATCGATAAACATTGCCGTAAAAAAGCGTTAATGGCTCTGAAACATTCATGGCGTGTAAGTGTAAAGGTATTTCCCAATGGATTTTCCTTTTGGGATGCATTAAACATAGCTTTATATACAAATGTATATGTGCAGGATGATTGTGACAATCTCAAACTATGATGATTTCATGACAAAAAATATTTCGGAAGGTTGCTTATATATCTGAATCATAGAGCATAATGAATCCTCGTTCCAGGGTCCATCCGCAAATGGGAGCAAAAAAGAATCATTAAAATAACACGAACAATGAATCCTTGTCATTGTACATAAACTGAACCTAAATCTTTCACAGACAACATAGGGCGTTATTCAACTTGAACCATTGAAGCTATAGGTAAGCATATGTTGTCCATAACATTTGCATGCCCGTCATGTACGTGTGGTGCAAATCAGAGCGATAAATAGCAGTGATGCATCAAGAGAGTGTGTGATATCTGCTGTATCGATTCAATTCGGGCAGAGTGAGTGTACTCAGCAGCAGCGTACACGCGCGCCTTATGGCAAATATGGTCATCTGTCGCGATACACAGCGCTTCATTATCATAACGGCAACCAATAGTGAAACGTGTACAGTCATAGTGTTTTTGTAAATTCGTTTTGAATGCTCAGTTAGAGCCGCAATTTTAATCTTACCGGACATTTCGTTTAAAAAAGGGTACATCAAATAATTTGTCTGTATAATGATTCCGTTCTTGTGTACCCGGGTCAAAAGTATACAAATTATGCCATCAAACGAATAATGGGTTAGTCAATTATACGCGTCAGTATGTACAGTGATTATGGCGTGTGCTGGATCGTTCAGTATGTAAGATATTGCAACCAACACATTCATGAGTGGTTTCAAAAGTGCAGTGTATCATATGTAAATCTAAATTATACAGATGTATACATACTACATACATAATATAATTATTGGTACCTACCCATTCAACTTTTCCACTTGTGGAGAAGATTCAGTACAATACATACAGCATCTTCGCATGCATAGGCATACATACATACATACATACATACACATACACATACATACATACATACATACATACATACATACATACATACATACATACATACAGACAGACATACATACAAACATACATACATACATACATACATACATACATACATACATACATACATACATACATACATACATACATACATCATACATACATACATACATACATACACATACATACATACATACATACATACATACATACATATACATACATACATACATACATACATACATACATACATACATACATACATACATACATACATACACATACATACATATACATACATACATACATACATACATACACATCGACAGGCATCATTACAGTAGCCTATCGGGTTAACCTCCAGAGTTCCTATATTGATAAGCTATTTGTTCCTGCCTTGTGTTCCTCCCGCTTTGATCTGCGAAACGGATCTGATGCGCTCTCACCATTATTTCGTTTTTGGCAGAAGTATTGATTTCAATTTGACATAGTGCAGTTGTCTAGCTAACCCGGACACTCTATGAATAGTTAGGTCATCTAGTGCACATTCTTTACGTTGTCAGCTAACACTCTATGACATGAGCAATGAAATTGATTTAGAACGATCGGCCACTTGGCGAGACGGACGAATTGCAATATACGTTCACGTTTTCCTGCTTGTGCTGAAACTAATAGAATGCTGCGCAAAAGTTTCACGTAAAACAAAGGAAACAGCAAAACCAGTGACCGACAGAGTGCTCTATTTGCTTTAGCAACACTGAAACTGAGAATGGTTCTTGTCATGGTTGGCAATAAAATGGTTTCTCATTAATACCCGATGCCTCAGACACTTCATGTCAGTATTTTTAAACCCACTGAAATATTTTACAGTTATGAGCAGGGTGTTTCCGTATTCGTTGCACCTAGTCGTGCCCAAACATCGTGATGTTGATGCTGGTGGTGTCCTAACTCACCGCGAATCGAGGAATAATATGGAAGTAAATCAATAGCATGGACTGATAGCCATATTGCGATCACCAACTGGTCATCACTTTATGTTTAATACCAATATAGTTTTTAAAATTAATGTTTTCCGAAAAGAGACAGAGAAATCGTTAGAAAAGTAAAGATATTATTAAGCATTTTAGCAGCATTCATCGTGTAAAATCGCATTAATTTATTTTGGCGCAATTACAGTATTACAGATAAAAAAACTCTCCTGAATTTAAATCAGATGGATGTTTCCGCGGAATAATTGTTGAAATTCGCTTATCATCAAAGTCTAAAAGAAACGATGCACATAAACCCATGATTACAATTAAAGTTATGTTATGGCACAAGTTGTAATGTAAAACATTAGGCAAAGTACAGTAGTTACAGGTGCAGTACGTTTCATACGATGTTCACAGAATATCGTGAAATCAGGCATTTCCTTCCTGACAAAAAAGCCTAGGGTGTAACGCTGTTTCATGAACACACAAATGAGGGCAGTATTAGAAGCACTGTACATATGAATGCCGAAAACATGGCAAAGATATTCCAGAGTTGCTTAAAATTCATCAGAGGCAGGATGGACAAACAATAGCCTTCGTATACTTGACTATGCATGGGATGCAGATATTTATATTTTGTAATCTGGCGATTATCTGTCAGTGTTTTGTTAGCATATCTTAATCCTACACCAGTGTCAATATGCATCCATTTGATTGCGTCACGTGTAAGCAATACGAGTCTGTTTTGCTTTTGCTAACCATAAAAGTAAGATCCTAACACATACATGATATTGCGAGTGGAATAATCCCTAAAATAAACACTTTCAACCTTGCAAGGCATCAATTTATCCCAAATACAAGAACTATCCCTATTGGTTTTGTGATGCATGCTCATGCATCAGACACCTAAATTGCGAATTCAACAAGCGTGTCTGAAGGTTATATGCAAGCATGGTTGATTCTGCACTGTCGCCAACTATTCGTTACAGTTTATCAATCAAAAGTGTTTTAACAAAAAGCGCTATAGACCCATGGACCATGTCATGCATTATCCATAATTAATAGGTGTTATTAGGCTGGAATGCACGCGACCTTCGTCACTGCATCACGTTATAAATCGAACCTTGCAGCCTTCCTGCACTGCTTGCCTATTTGTATGGCCATATCTATCTGCGGTCATTCTATCGCGGTTAATAACGGTATTCATATTGCCAGTATTGTCCTATTTACCGTTAGCTGTGCAATGATAGACGTTTGCGAGGTCAAGATATATATTTACTAACTAATATTCTTTTATATACTAACAAATATTCTTTTACCAACAAAACCGGTTTTTTATTAAAATGATGAATAATGCATTAAAAGCTGTTTTGATGAGTTTAACTCATAGAAATTGATTATGTCATGCTGGTTGACACATATATAAATGGCAGTCGACAAATGTCAATGACGTTATATTTTAAGAGAAAAGAATTCTGGTTCCAAAAATCATGGTAAAAAAAATATGCACAGTTATTCACCGGGGAGAATGCTATGCGCACGAAGCGAGCTAAACAATTACCATGCAATTTTCCCCATAATACAATGATTGGAAAATATGCCGAGATAAAGTACCCCCCCCCTCACCCCCCGCACCGACCCCCTTCCTGAATACACCTTGTTCCATCAAATATTCAAATGTTCACAAATCGAATTATTTGACAATGGGTTTGGTCAAAACTAAGGCTTTACAGCGCTTGCGAACGCCTACCAAGCATCATATCTATCTTGTGTGTATTCAAATGGTTCGATTACGTTACATGTCTACAGCGACAACAAAGGTTTCAAACGCACACATCTGCTTAACCTTTGACCGTGGCCCGTTATCGCATAATGTTAGCTCATCATATATCAGATAACACATGCATACAATTCTCTTCGAGCAATTCAAGATAACTTAGGCATTCGGTATGATGTGTACAAAGCAACAAACATGACCAGCAATTCCAAACTTGCCCGACGCTGTCACATGATGTATTAGCTGTTATATTGTAGTGCTATGATAATCAACAACAAGGGGCAGTAAACAGCCACAGCTAACTTTTTTCGCTGGTTGAAAGGGCATAAGCAGTGACAAAATGTGAGCAACAGACGTGAGCAACGGAAATAGTTCTATGCAAGCAAACGAAAGCGGTCATAAATCAATTCAATGTCAACAACACTCAGATCGACTTATTTCAGTGCGAAGATTGTCAAATACCAAGAAAAGCACGTATTAGTTATTAATCTCAGGCAAGTTGTAACGCGTTATGGCATATAAGTCATATTGCGACCGTGATGTGACACATGGTATTTGAAGAGTGTGCGTATGACAACAGCCCCACTAGTGGCTTTAGGCGACATTGTTTCTATGATCTCTTTGTAGCTAGCCCGTAATCATCACAGTTAACCCCACTGGGCAAACTTGCTGGCAAGGTGGCAGCATCCAGTACCCCGCCTTTGTTAGGTTCCTCCACAAAGATCTCAAGTTTATCAGCAGAAGGCAAATAGTTGGTATGAGGCTGTTGCTGTTTAAATAGTTGTTATTTGGCAAATAAAGTAACGTGGGCTTCCGTGAAGACCTTGAGAGCAGCCGTAAAAATCTATATATCTTCTCTAATCCTTTATTTTTTTTTTACACGACGTGTCAAATCTGAGAAGGTACTTACGGGAATCAGAGGTTTGAGACGTATCATTGTTGAAATAACACGGTAGTGACACAGTAGTTTTTTTTATCAAAACTGTTACTAGCTGCAATTCGGCTAATAAAGACTGACAGCATTCGTTAGTGAAAGCAAAAAAGAGTTAGAGCACCAATGCTCAATCGATTTGTAATAATTTTCCGACGATTTAAGCACGAAACGGCAAAAAAAGTACAATCGCTAAATAGTAGAAATTACAGAAGCAACGACTTACTAACACTAATGATAAAATTGCTGGAATATATTTCTTCATTAATATCAATCTTATTCCACCACGACAGCCAGTATTTTATCTACTGTAATATTGCGACCAGAATCATTTGATAAAGACATGCACCTTTGATGATAGAACCTACGCACATCTAAAGGCCCTTAAATATTGATATCCAGGCCCAAATCATTAGTAGCATAATTTTGATAAGTGCGTTTACTCTTATCTGTGAACGTGGATACAACTCACGTCAAATGATGATATGGACCTTGGTATAACATGGCCAATAGATATAGCTCAAACTATCCAAAGCCTGAAGTTGACATTTGTGGCCAGCATATTAATAATGATTATAGAACACCATGTTATTCTAACAACCGCAAATCGGCCGCCACACTTTGTGTGACACGGACAGTTCTCATCCGTAGGGGTCGAATAATTCTTTTGAACTCTGAACTCTCTTTGTCTTTTTGATTTCATATTAATACGGAACATTTCTGATGCTTTAATTTGTGTCATCAGCAAAAAGCCCTTTGTTAGTCCAGCGATTGTTATACCATAAAACTACACTATACAATTTGCCATGGACTGAAAATTGCGCAAGAATCCGCTAATAGACGTCCGACTCTGTAACTGAGTACTTTGCAAACATTTATTCAAGCACATTAAGCATTAGCAACTGACATGAATAGCTTGCGCATACCCTGTTTACACAGTGATGTTTGCCGCCAGGCAAGGTATCAGGTGTTTTAGGTACAACCGGTATAATAACTGATACTATTTAAGGTATTTATTGATCTCGCCAATTACGTACACACGAGTTGGGGATTAATAGTTTATATACATGCGCCCATATATAAATTAATCGGAACATGTTGCATACATTGCCACAGCCTATTCAATGCACTTCGGACTGAGACAGTAGCAATGTTAATGGTTTGGCAAGCATCAAGTAACGGGCATTCGTCATTTGTGACGAACATACATTTCGTAACACGTTGGATTAGTACTATAGACTTAAGTTGTAATCAAGCATGTGGTATGTTTAATCAGTTTTTCAATTAACTCCCCGTCTTACAAGCGAATTTATTTCAGTTAATTTCTGACACGAATCCATACAACAAAATTAAGCGTTCACATTTTATATCTATTCTATATTAATTATAAAAACAGTACAAGTTAGAGTTTAATGCGATGAGATGCCAATGGGTCTGCATGGCACCGGACCGCACTATGTAACAATCAATCTAACATTTTATCAACAAGTTATTGTTAAGTTCTGTTCTCCCAGTAAATGCGAATGTTAATATTCTGATGTATGTTGGAAATTCTGAGATACGGTTTAAGGCGATTATTAACCCGTTTAAATATATGGATAATGAAGTGTGCTTCACATTTGAGTTGTCCTCAATTATATGGCTCATTGTAAGGACAGTAAACTACTTGTCTTTACCATAATGTCAGTCAAGCCAAATAAAATATGAATCGAACTGATAGATAGACCCAAAGCTGGAATAATGCGGGATGTACTATATATACGTCAAGATCCCCATGACAAACAGAAATATTCGATGACATTGAGTTAATTGGTGATGTAATAATACATCAGTCTGGGGATTAAAATTTGCCTAATGCTGCCTCACAAGTAAACTTTCATTTCTTATTCATTATCAGTCTGTATATACTGGCTGTATAATGAATGCTTTGTTAGAGGTTTAAGGTGCCAGATAAGCTCATTTATTTGCAATGGATATGGACCAGCTACTTTTCGAGCAAGTGTTCAAAAGACGAGTGGCTTTTCATCGAGTTGTAAATATAAAATCAAAGATGTACCGATGTAGATTATTAAAACTTTTCAAACACCATTTCAAACGTTTCACTTACTTCACTAATGCAATCAGCCCACCAATAGTAAAATATGTAAATCAGCTAACCTACTGGCTTAAACGAGTCAGCAAACAGTGTAAGACATGCTGCCTTAAAAGATTTTGCATGGAAATGCCTGAAATTGTATGGTTAAGATCTACATCAAATGTCTCCTGGCGTTGTTGAGGTAAGGGATAAAGCGAATCAGGGAATTTTATTTCTCTCGAAAAATATATATATATATATATATATATATATATATATATATATATATATATATATATATATATATATATATATATATATATATATATATATATATATATATATATATATATATATATATATATATATATATATATATATATATATATATATATATATATATATATATATATATATATCCGTGTGTATATTTTTGTTTGTATAAATATATACTTATAAATACAAATATACATATGTGTACTTTGGGGATGATTGGTTTGATGTATTGATGCGAGGTGCAAATTGGCGATATTTGAGCGTCTCCGTCGCCACTGTCTTCCAATAACGACATGACTCGTTCAGGGCTTCCGTTTTGCGCACGCTCAATTATCAACGAGTATCTGTCCTACTTGAGCAAAATCACTTTTCTTGGGCTGGAGCGAAATATATTAATAGTGGATTTCTTGGAATTAGATATCGCTTTTTCGATTCGTATTTGATTGTGAGCTGCGTATGCCTGATTGTAAGTAAAACCTAAATAGCTTCCACGTAGAGACTCGGAATAGGTAATCCTACCCGCTCAAAATATTTGAGCCTGGTGTAGGACTGTCTCCGATTTCTCTTACGTCGCAAGAGGACTTTGTTGTCTTCCCATGTTAGTCACCGTCATAGTCTATAGCATGGGTGACAATAATATAAATCTGTTACATTGCGCTTAATCAGTTTGTATTAGTATTAAATTGTGGGTTCATTGTCTATTTAATATATTCAATAGAAGACAGTGGTACATATAAACGTTCTAATCCACAGCGTGCAGGTCGAAAGGCTGATCCAATAATGAATTTAACGAGAGAGATTTATGATTCACCTAACATATGTGTGACATCAGCTTTTGTGATGCAATTTGTTGGTTATCTCTATGGTGATCGAGTATTATGTGACACGCAGCATTGCAAGGCAGTTGTTGACTGTGTCGAAGGTTAGAATGAGTTCCTATGTGATATGAAACAATCAATGTTTTGTGATCATGGGCGTCGATGTATCAATGCGTTTCAGTCACATTATGAGCATGATTGCTCTCTGCGCATTATTACGTCGTGTCATGATGTCTTTTGTGTTCGCGGAACAGAGGAAGCGTATCTAAGGATTGTTATTTCGCTTGATTACGAAAAAAAATAATAATCTGTCCGCAGCCGCAGACTTTCTCAACAAGCAATCGCCGTTCGGTATGTGCACAATGAACAGAAATATCCCCCTAATCATTCCTAATAAACAATGCCTACTTAGATTCGGAATTCCAATTTTCTTATCAATAAAGAAACCAATAAACCCAAAATTGTACTTAAAGGCTATGATTGTGATTTACTGCCTTTATCACAAGCACTAGAATAGTTTTTCTGAATATTATTGACCTGGTGTCGTATTGGTTCTTCGCGTAAGAATTTTCATACTTGGAAACACTTTGGTTTGCTAAAAAATAAAACTCATGTCGTTATAGACGTGATTATTGCTGTTAACGGTGTTCATCAACCAACAGATCACATATGCGGACGTCTTCTGAACATACTAACATAAGCATGCATGCTTGGATGATACGACATCATCGATATTGTTGGTGATGTCGTTAGGGGACGATGGGCGAGGGTCTGAGGGTTCGGAACCGAATCGTATAGTTTGAGGTTATTGCAAATTGCTTGTGTACGAAGCAGGTCCAAAAATTGTATGGTCTGTATCAGAATAGTAAATAGCAGGTTGCCGCCCTTACTTATTTTTTAGATAAGACGAAGCTTGTACTTTTAATATAATCCGCACAATGTTAACAAAGAAAAAAACACTATCCGTGATATGACTTCATATTAGGGATCCGGTTTTGTGGGACAGAACATATCAGCCTAATGCTTATTTACTGCATACACAGCTGTTGCTTGGATGGTCCCTCTGTAATGACGTTTCTCAAGCAAGTGTCAACTCAGCTGAAAGTAACTTAACAGACCACGTTGTGATACAAGAATCTGCCACCGAGGAGCACGGTAACTCGGTGCATGTTACGTATTATTGATGAACGCATGCTGCACGTATCTTGTATGCACATGCGTCACATGCTACGGTTGGTCATGGCAATATCGTAGCAACTAAAGTGGTCCAATGGTGATGTCGCGTGAGGGTTTATTAATACATCGATTGGTAATACGCATACCCTTATTGAATCTGAACCCTCATCCGCTAATGATTTCTGCTTGTTAGTGTGCAATGATTAAGTCGGGTACATCTGCGCGGACTCCAGTATACAACAAGAGTCTATAGAACGATCCATTCCATACTGGCAAGGCATGCTTTCGATATTCAAACCAATAGCACTTCGTTCAATACAATTAATATTGCTGTTTGTCTGAGAGTAACGTCTACACGCAACGCATGTTTGCTTTGTTGGTCACATTTACCCACAAACAATTTACCCTATAGACCTTCCTTCAATTGTGTCTGTATAACCCAATAATCATCTCACCTTCATTTTAGTCATACATTGAGTCAATGATGGGTTGCTGGCACACAAAGCTGATGTGATATGTGATAACACTAACCACCTTTGCGTTCATATACCCATACCAAATGTGACACTTTCAATGTGATGTTTTTCTGTTTACATCCAATTCAAATAGCTGTTGCATAACACCACCACATGACCGACTTCGCGAGTATTGCATATCGCAAACATAGGACTACTTTAGTATGGCTTACAGCCCTGTACCTGAAAGATCTTAAAATGTACAGCGTGTCGGTGACATGCAAACATTGTGAACAATCAATGGATTACATCGAATTGCAACGCTATGGGTGGGTTTCATTAGAAATGTCACAGCTAGCAGGTCCGCGTTACACTGGTAGGTGCGAATTAATCAATACAAAGAGTACTAACTTTGATATTGCGACATAAATGCTCACAGATGCAATGACTGACACGAGCTCACTCATTCTCTTTGACTGTATGTTTGTTGGGAATTTATACGATTTATTATATAGCAAATTAATTAAGTGTCACCCGTGAACAGTTCCGGGTATTATCGTCAAAGCCTGGTATGCAACAGAATAATGCTCGCGACTAAGTAGATTCAATAATATAAAGGATTCATCGTTTGACGCCATTATCGTAATGACAACGCCACCGAATGCACTGGATAACATCAGCCGCAGTCATCAGTCATCTGATTTCATCTCGGCCTGTCTGGGGGACACTATGATAAGAGGTTTTGAAGTGATTGTGCCAAACTGATAGTCAAATCTGGTAAAGAGTTCACCAATCAAATAGGTCACAAATACGTCATACTTGTGGGTAAGTAACGATATTTACGCAGATTTAATGTAAGTCAGAGGTGTCGACGTAAGGGTCTATCCAATTACGTTGGTGCGCACTGGAATAATCAGTTATATAGAGACATAACGCGTATATACCTGTTGGGGGATGTACCTTACGGTATAATTTCGTAACATGCCAATGGCCAATTCCTGCCTTCACATTCCCGGGTTTCCCTCGAGGCCGCTAGGAGGGTCACCATCGCACACAGCAATTTTGACCGGAACTGGAGTCATGTTTATCTGTCTGTCAAGACGAAAAGCCCCCATTGCCAAAGTTCTTTCCCGTTGAGGTCAGACAAACTGACTGTCACTTTATATGATGCAGAAATTGCCGTGACTGATGTATTTAGTATCAGGTGTTGACTAGGAAGCTTTTGTTTAGATTTAGAAGAGGCGACGAAAGAGAGAAAAACATAACAACAAATCCTTTACATCATACTAATGGCATTGAATATTGCCCTATCGTCTGCTATTTGTGACCACACAATCACCAGATGAAACAGTGTAGTCACTATATGTACTACTAACACCTCAGGCTGTTTTCAACGTGATTGTTCGGCGTTGAGTGGTGTATGGCTCAGAGGTTGCGCTGAGCAGTTATACTATTGATTTTGTTTTATCTACTTGCAACCACAGCGCTATAATGTGCTTTATGCATACTTGCAATTTTCCCGCAAGGCCATCGCGGCAAATTACGAACGCTTAGTGCCCTCAGGAATATTACTGGAGTACTATTTCTTGTTGGGCGTTTAATTTTTCTTAAGTGACAAAGGTTCAATACACACTAAAATTTATACGAAATGTTGAAAAAGCAGCCAACGAATAAAATTAGTTTTACATTCAACGGATTTTTTTTTCAAATGTTTACCGCATAAAATCGTATACTGTAGAGTGAGGGTGATATATCTGATGTTTTCACCACTTCAATGTGTGACACAACATAATTCAATTTAATTGTTGAGTGGCGAGTCGCGCAGTCAATACATACCTGTGAGAAATATGTGCTATGTGGTTTGAGCATATGTGAAAATCGACTGGATATTGTTTTTCTGGATCACACATAATAGTGAGATTTGTACGAAGAAAGTATAGATTGGTTGACATCAGGCATGACCAGTGACATAACGTGCAACAGACTTTGATAAGAATGTTCAAACCAGATTATGGCGACGCAAAATCCCGAGGCGAAAATATCTTAACGCTAGTGTGTTGATATATATCGATTATAGGTCTATCATTTACAAAGTTGCATTTTCGGTAATAATAGTTAAGGTTTGAAGTGTACTAGTTGCACAAAAGTTATCTACAGAATTGTCCAATTTATTAAACGCAGTTGAAATTGCACCATACCCTGTTCTGCATATAAAACTGCCATAAACATCATACGTATTTGTATAAGATATCGTGCGACACGGTTTTTGCTACCTGTTTTGGCGCATCAATCATTCCTATTCCAGCGTTTAAGATATATATATATACAATCGGCCGATATATATTTCGATTCCTAAGCTGAACGATTTGCCAAAAAATCTGATGCAAGTGAGCTCGCATGCTATCCAAATCCACAAGCAATCAATTGAGCATGGTTTATTGCATTCTTTGTGATAAATCCGCAAGGTATCCAAGGCCTTATTGACAAATATGAAGAAATCATCAAGCTTGACTTTTATTTCAAGCTGCAATTGGCGGCTCAGTCCGGATATACAAACGTGTACGCCTGTAGTTAGCGTCCATTGTCAGCGCAAGGATATACATATACTGTTATGCATCCAATTAAGTTGTCGTTCTAGATCAATAATATTTATCATTTTGTAGAATGGCTTCGCCTGATCGAGATTTTTTCAGCCAATGCGATTTACAAAACAAATAGTGATGGAAAATAACTTGTCTTATGAACTCGGTTCGTCACAGAGTTATCAATACGAAAATTGATGATTGACCTGTCTGACAATTCATCCTATGCGATCGACATACCGGAGCTCTACATACTCTCCATAAATATATATCTAACTTCGATTAAAGCTTCACTCAATGAAGACCACGGTTGATATCACCGTGATTGTTACCATGTCAGACGACCCTTTATTCCGAAGCCATTAGTCAAAACGAATTTCTTAGCAAATCGATCGCAAAGGAAGTACATTGGAAATTGTTGCCCTATGATAAACACATTTATATCAACTAAAAGTGATATAAAGTCCAATAAGGTAGTATATCTGGCATGCAATATACGCCACCGTTGCCTGATGGAGACTCTTTCGTAATCTATCAGGTATAGTTACATACCAGTATTTAGTCGCCATGCTATGCGCCCAGCGCATTGATCAAAATGCAGATCAAATACAACCCACCATTAAAAATCACTATTAATGATTTTGCAAAGCATTAGAGCGGGAGAAGTATAGATGCCGTTCATTGAGCGTTGCCATGAGAATTTTGTAAACAGTAATCTCATTAAAGAGAACTTCCTGCAAATTAAATATCAGGCTATCGCTGAGTAAAAGTGTCTGCAACCCAAATCTCTTGTTTGATAGGTAGTGCACAGGGCTCATACGTCATAAATCTTACACATAGTCACTTAATTGTCCACATAGCGATTACGTCATGACGCCGCTGATCTCTGTCAAATGCATGCAGTAGGTATTGCCATTCCAGTTCCTCATACGTACAATATATCTTATTCAACATAGTCACTTAAGGCTTTCAACGTCCACATATATCCAGCATGTTACGCTGATATAACATATATCATGAAACCCCGTATACTGTATGTTTGTAGAGCCTATGTCAAATGCATGCAGTAAAGGAATTGCCATTCCAGTTCCTCAATATACTACAATATATCTGCTATTCAACATATCTTGGTTGCAGGGACGAAAGGCTTTCAACGAAAGCTCAAAGCTGCATATATCCAGCATGTTACGCTGATATAACATATATCAATCAAACCCTCGTATACTGTATGTTTGTCGGATGTTGTGGTGGCCTGCAAAATGTTCAAAAGGTTATAGTGTCAATATTTGTCATCTAGCATCGCTAATGAAGTCTTTACAGTAACTCATTAGTGATCTGGAGAGCTGTAGGGAAAAATATATTGCCCCGCTAAGCATCCTTAGTTTGCTGTCCTTCCCCGTCGGAGATCAGAAATTAGACGCAAAGTAAGATCAGCCTGTGAACAACTTTCACATATAAGCCATCATAGGCATGATGACGAAAATTTGCAGACATGCCTCACCGTGAATCTTTCTTAATTGAGCACTCTTGGGATTTAGGGGATGAGATATTCTAACCATGTCGTGGAAAATTAAGTGGGCGAATAGGGAAAAGTCTAAGTCAATCGTGCGTGATGTAAATAGCTGGGAAATACCAATATCTGCTCACGTAAGTGGTTATCACTCACTTATCCGGTGCTAATCTAGTGCATCAGAACGACTGCCACTAGCAGCTGCAAGTTCTAACTGTAAATTAACAGTGATTGATGTATGATAATGCAAACGTCTCCAGCATGATTGTTTATATATCCCGAATTATTAAAACACCCATAGCGGATTCTGTTGAGTTATAATGTACCTAGAGAGTTGGATGCGCTTGTTCAACTGACAATGAAATAATTGGCTAGTGAACAAACGCCGCATTGGCTAAGTAAGCAAATTCGTCACGAGTCACATGTTAAAGAGCTTGTTATCAACGCTGTCCCCTATTTCACAACCCTAGCAACTCGAATATCTGACAAGCGGTATTCCCATTAAAAACAGGTTATACATATTAATGCCATTGGGTTTATTGTGTCCTATTTTACTTGGTATTTAAATCCTTTAATCACGAGATGCACACATTGATAACGTTTATTTGCGTTAAGGCTTCAGATACAGGCTTTGAGAATAATGGCTCAGTAAATGCCTCTCGTTGATATATCTCTTATTAGGCATGTAAGGGCCAGGATGTTGCGTGCCATATTTACATGCCACCACACAAAATAGCTGAGCATAAAACCAAACATTGTATCAAACTAATGGAAACCAGTCATTGAAGATCGCATCATTCGCCACATTTTGTGACCTCGTCACAGTCACTGATGCAATGCTGCTAAAGCTATATGTAACAATACGCGGGGTTTGGCAGTTTTGAGGTAGCAGGGAGCAGGTACCTACCGAAGTTCCAAACATTAATGCGGCTTTGTCTCTATTCAGCGCTTCAAGAAGAGTCTGAATTGCCTACTTTATACACTCAAGACTCACATTAGCGCGTCCGTCTTACGTGCACATTATTGCGACAGCTCACGACACGAACCCGCAAATAAGCGAGGAAATACGAAGTTCATGTGAAAACGGAGAGGGAAAAGCAATTTTAAGGCGCGTTCAGGTGGCATATAAATGCATTAATGCTGCCGAATATTCTGTAAATGTCACAAATATCAAGACAATAACAAGGTAATTTCAGTTTTAGATACAGCGATGAACATTTTGCTTTAAAGTATGTCTAAACCTCAGTGGGCTTTCTGACAGAGAGTATGTTTACCATGAATGATATTCCCAAAAATAAATACCACTCCGTGGGTGCATATTGCCGAAGAGTATTAACTTTACTCCATAAAATGAAGTAGAAACAAATGATATATATATGCATCATTAGAGAAGGGTAGCAATCAATCCCTCAAAGAATAACAAATTGTACATTGACAGCTTCTACTAATGCCGATATTTAGTCCGATTGGAATAATAACAATAATTTTGTTAACATCCAACTTGACATTCGATGTGCGGCTTCCGCGAAAGTCAATCAACGTCCTGCATGTGCGATTGTGTTCAGGCTGCAATGTGCAATTAGCTCGACTTGGCGTCCAGGAAAAGAACAACCGTATACAAATATTTGAGTAAACACGACTAATACGATTGCGCTTGGGCTAGTCATGACATTTGTTGATTTGCATATTATGTTTTATTAAACAAAGAAGAGACGCTAGGCTCTTACCCAAAACTAACACCACACACTTGAAACCCACAAAGCAGTGATGCTTATTTGTTTTTACCTCGGAATATAATGAGTATATGTCATATGTTTGCAAACAATTTTATGACCAAAGCACCATTTCCGTAACCGGACAACGTTTTAATAGTCCTCTTCGTGTAACGATGCGTTGTATATTGGCTTCTTTATTGGTACTTCCAAAATTTGACTGATCCTCAATATTATTCATACCAAATTACTCTAGTTATAAAGCACCACAGGTCGGTCAGAGGTAAAAGTGCTGATTTGACTATTACCTAAACATCAATAATAAATGTACGCGTTTAGTACTATTATCAATTCAATTGTCCAATGACATCCGATTGGAATCCTATGAAGCTGCTTGTTTAGCATAGAGTAGCACCGTAGTGCTTATAATTTTTTCGATGGCATTTGCAGGAAGGGCGAGAAATAAGATGTCGTATCACATGTGTTTCGTACTTCTCTATACGCAACAGGCACTCGTACTTAGCATATAATCAATGATTAACCCATGCCAAATGTTGTTATCGTCTGATATTTTTGTCTGAAAATGAACAAATAGCCAAACCACCAGACGCCCTCATTATGGAAACTCATAAGCTAACCGACCAGCTAAGTTACCGCAGACTGGGAAGCAACACTGAGTCAGATGGCCATGGGGGATCATAAATTGGCATTTAATCATTCAGCCCTTTCCAATTTGTCGCAAGGGGAATCTGATGTAAAATCGCTCACAAGGCTTCTGCTTGCGTTAAAGCCACAATCTAAGCATAGCTTTTGCCATTCGCTGTACTAGCTTGTCAATAAATACGACATCTGCAGTGTAAACCTCATTGACATATATGAATAAAAACCTCAGGCTTTACCTTCATTTTGAGGTCGTGGCGCAATCAGAAGTAGAATAAAGCATCTACAAATATAGTCAACGTCATACAGAAAAACACTCCGCTTGCATTTATATGGAACCATAGATGCGCATAAGTGTATTTAGGAGATCAGGACTAAGTTCCTAAGTGGTGAACCTCACCAGCAATGGGAGATGCCAACCGCTTACTCGCAAGGGTTTACAAGATTTATCACCTACCTACATAACTCTAAACTGGGCTATTGGCAGTTGAATAAATGTACGGTCAATTTGAAATGTGCAGATATTCCTGCATGCACAATTTTATCTTATATGTATGGCCGAAAGGAACATTTGCATATCCTAGGATGAAATATAGCTAAGAAGGTCAAACTTCATGCATTTGTATAATAACCGATTATGTTAAGCACAAATATGCAATTTGGACAAGCTACAGGTAATATTTTACCACGCCTACACCTTTACACAAATGCCAATCGATTTTGTTTTTATCAAAAAAAAATTGTTTTCCGTACCTATCAAGGCAAAGTTCACCAGGTACAGAAATGATCCTCTTCAATATGGAAATCAACAAAAAAGACATGTCTTGTAATGTCTGATACAAAAATAGATTAATATCCCATCCTTCAAAGCACCTTATGCAATGGTAGGACCAGTGGCAATAAACAACTTTTTCAACACATTTAATAGATTTGATTCACTGCTTATTGACTTGCTGTAGATGGAGTGCAATTAAATGAACTCGATGTAGTCTCTATTTCCTCATATGTACTTACATTAAACAACATCTTCATAACGCTACTCGAAAAGAGTGTCGATCAAAATGTTACTATGCAAGGCATTAACAAGTTAGACAAAATAGAAAATTATCTTGCATAAGTGCTGTTTATCATATGCACGTGGTTATCAATGCTAATCGTTTGTTTAATATTATGATATATGTACATCCATGGTCTTTTGTTATGCGCCGTGGTTAACTGAATCACATGATGCGCGTTTGACACCCTAAATGTGGCACGCAATTTTGTTTTGAAAATATGCTTATGGAAAAGACAATGACATTGCATACTAAAATCACTCATGAGTCATTTGCTCATTCTTATGACGTTTGATGGGCACCTGTTTTGCAAAACCAACTATGTTGAGATTATTATGAATTGTAAACATTGGAGCTGGTCGCAAAAAAGCGCAAAACCCATCAGTGCACAGTGATAGCAATGTCCGTAGTCAGCGTCCAGTTGCTCCAGGCAATGATTTGGTTATAATTTGATATTTGCCTGACTTCCGTGCAGTTTGCTGATTTACAGGCCTGTGTTTGTCACTTAGCAGTCATATTGATGCTACCCAGTATGCAAATTGCGGCATGCACATCTCATGCGATATTAATGTTAGAGTGTCGCGTTCATTTTGTAGCTAGTATTACACCCTGATACTTGCTAAAATAATGGATTAAATGACTCTGTTTGATAACTTAAATGGGCCAATGGGCAATGTATTCACTGTCTAGTATTTTAGCTGGACAATTTAATAGACAGTTTTATAGTGATCAAGGGTTGATGAGTTCTTAGCAGCTGTTGCATTAGATGATAAATTGTATTGTATTGTACATTCAATATAGTTTGTGCGCCTCTGCTTTGCCGCTTATTACATCAAAGCACAATCATAGTTTTCAAATGTTCCCATATCATGATTAGACGGCTGCGAAGCTGATTTCTTTGTTATATCAAACGGCTGCAGTTACGTATGCACAATGACATGTTACTGTATAAGTTTAGGACCGGGTCTTAAAAACAGCAGCGGGCATATTTCATCAACCAGTGCATTTATCCCGCCAAATTGACTATTTGTGTTATTTTCGCGGACATGGACGGCCAAGCCCATCGGATATTTCCCGAATGCCCGTTCGCCCTTATGACTAGCGCCACTGTGCGGTACCCATTTTGCACCTATGGTTGTGCGAATTGCGGATGTCTTTGTTCGTTAAAACTCATTTATCTCCACTGTGTATTCTATGATGGAACTAAATGCTAGTCACGTTACTCCGCCACCTATGTGCATTGACGTGAAGCATATATTCGCAAATGTGCGAAGTCTTGAAAGAGTCAGTGTTGCACATTGAACTATCATATTATTGTGCTCAAACAGGCGAACGTCGACGAGTTTCTTGCATTGGAATCAGTTATTACTTACGCACTGCTCGGGGCAGAAAAGGCAATGTAGAAGATGTCGATTGCGCCCGGGGAGAAGAGTATAAACTGGTGGAGTTCGACTTATATTCAGTTAGTGGCTTTCCGTATATGAATCAATGCGAAGTACGAAAAAAATTCTCATGTGGCAGAAAAGCTTAAAGCAGCCAATAGCAGCAAAATACTGCATAAGCCACTCAAGTCGATTTTATCATGGCTCGTGCGGCATAAATTCTTGGTAATTAACAAGATCTGATCCTCAAGTACTCTTTGAGCAGAATTGTTTTGTCTACCAAAATATATATCTTTCCCCGGTGAATTACAGCGCAGTGTGAATGTCTTTAATTTGTCGATTTGTCCTATCGATACACATTCTTTATATCATTTGACAGGGTGTCAGCGGACTTGCAACACAGTGATTGATTTATACTACTGGAAGTCTTTGCTTTGCTTCATGTAAAACAGAACTACGACTCAAAACTAATACTTCAATTGTCGGATTAAGTGGACCGAGCAAAACATTTCAGTAATACGAAAAAAGTTGCAATTATACTTTATACGGGCAATGCATACCATAATAATTGTATATTCAGATAATATTTGTGTGTAGTTAACACATGGAGTAAACTGACTGATAGAAAAGACAAAACAAGTCTCTCCACACACGTAATACTTTGCGTTCGCGGAATTATGTGCGCAGACATCATGTGATATGTGTCGGGCAAGATCTAACATGAATAACGACAAAAGTAGTCAACAGTTGATACACATACTTGAGGTTCCAAGATTGTTTCAGCTACACTATTCCAATTGGTCGTTCGTCATTACAATGCTTCGGACATTAATTCAAAATTTAGTCGCATTTTGTCGTCTACATTGGTTTCAAAATGATGTTGATACTTCATGTGCATATATTTACTTATATGCATGATAATGATAATTATTCCCAACGCTAAATTGTAGTGTGTCATGAAGTTATTTGCCCGCTGTGAAATTATGTTATAATGACAACTGCATAATAATCGTAAGATAGATGGCTCATGGCTTTTGTGATGCACTGCTATCGCTGGTAGGACAGAACTAAATTTAACAGATTTCTACAGTAAAACTATCATGTAAAAATATATCAGCATGATTTTCAATCAAGTTGCGAAACATATTAAAAGATGGAATTATTCTAAAGAACGTCCGTCCGGTTATTCCGAGGACTCGGTTGAGTCTGATTGCTTATATAGATGTCCTCGGAGGGTCGTGAATTATTATTTACGGTTTTCTGAATGGTTCTAGAAGGAGGGAGAAGCAAACCGGCTCCCACGGCTCCTGGATCCAGCTAATGGTTGGCAAGCTAGCGTCCAATAAAAGTTAATCCGAGCCTTACAGATCCCTATGTGAGGGATATACGACCTTGCATAGAAACAAATGGAAAACACTCGAACAACTGATAGACTGGGCTGATTCATCAACCTTTTCCAGATTTTTCAGTTAATTTTGGATCACATTTTAATGTTTTTGATTGTTTTGAGAATGTAAAAGGCACACAATGAAGCAGCATATTTTGCCCTGGCGTAGACTATTACAGTTATGCTTCATGCCCAAATGCCAGTTTTAAACTGGCATCAAAATTGTTCATTGCCATAGTCAATGCATATATTTTATATGTTATGAGTTGCTTTGTTATATTGGAACGGACCTTAAGTATTTATAGGCTAATAGATTTGATCGAATATCTTTGACGTATAGGCATAGAGAAATGTTGTTTCAAGACAAATGACCAAACACAATTGTTATCAAGCCTCGCAGAGATTTAACATGGTATCGTAAAGATGAAATAATTATTTAGAAACATTTCACTTAATGTAATTCTCAGTGACAATTATTGACATACATGTATCTGCAATTGACAATGATTGGCAGTTATCAACGTCAACAGTAAGTTAAAGAACAATTAGAACTTCCTGGTTAGGCAAAATTAATTTAGTACCCAATTTGAGACCATAAATTGGAAAAATAGGCTTAATTAGTATTGCCACTTTTAGCATTACAATTTTTTTAGCCATGGCGTAATGTTATCATTTTGAAACGATGCCGATGTAACCACAACTGCTTTCCACACAGCTATGTTATATTGTCGGAGAAAGCATAGTTCATGAGGGTCCAACGATGATGAGTAATTATCTTATATTCGAGGATCAAGTTTGCAGACAAATTGTTAGATATTTAAGAACATGCTGATCATTCAACAAACATTGACATAGTTCTGACCATTCCATTGTTAGTGCATATAGGAATATATATTATCTTCAAATAGAGTCGGACATGTATGCAAAAGACAGATCCGATCCTTCCAAGTTGGATTGCAGTGAACAACTATTACTTGTTAGACGCTACACTTCGGAAAGTAAATTAACTTATACAATCGAAATAAACAAATGTTCAATAGCAATTTACCACTTTATCACAATGACAACAATGGCACAGCAACATAGTACAATATGACATAGTCAGTGTTTATTCCATTGTTAGTGCATATAGATAATATATGTTATCTTCAAATAGTAAATATATAAATAAATATGATCGGACAAATGTATGCAAAAGACATATCCGAGAACTATATCTATATATGCATTCCAATATATACTATATATAAACATATATTTTATATACATGCATATGTGAACATCGGATATATATATTAATATATATGTAAATTACTACTTGTTTTAAATATTTGGTGTGAATAATGAGCGACGATTACAACCATTCATGACACTATTATAAATTATGGATCGGCGTAAAGTTTCTAAATTAACTTATACATATCGAACCAGGAACGGTAATTTATACACAATGTTTCCTGCCCATATAACTGCAATTTATACATTTATTATATATCATATATATACACATGATATATGGTATATATCTATATATCAATATATGAGGTAGTATATAGGATATAGATAGTTGAATATATATAGATATATATATAGCAGTCCCTATTTGGTGATGGTTATATATATATAATTATATATATATATATATATATATATATATATATATATATATATATAGGAATATATTAATATATATATATATATATATATATATATATATATATATATATATATATATATTTATATATATATATATATCCACATATATATATATATATATATATATATATACATATATATATATATATATATATATATATATATATATATATATATATATATATATATATATATATATATATATATATTGATATATGTATTCTGAATCAGAACATTTTGAGCTTAGCATGCTGAGGGAACATTGATGAGCTGCTTCCGGAAAGGCGGAAATGGTGTAAAATAACTATGCTGGCGTCGCATTCACCTGTGGACGATTGTCCCAATCTTGTTATTGAAATCCGTTCGTTATGCTTGTTATAACACATTCAACACACCGTTAAATCACATGACGGATGCTTTTATGTGTCTCGGTTGGCGATAACATAAATAAATTCTGCATATTGCAAAGCACTAGAAGCCTTGTAAAACTAGGTTTGGAGCGGACATTAATGGGAGGCTTTTGCTACAGAGATGTTAGGGAGAGAGAGAGGAAAGGAATTGTGAATGATAAAAACCGTAGAGAGAATTGATGACCTGATAGTAGGTCTTCCTCGAGTAAAAAAGGTTGCATATGTTAAAGCCAAGTTAAATTACATCCTTTAGATATTGAATGACCGTGGAAAACTGACAAAGCACATAAAAATACTGCGGTTATATTGCAAATAAATCAACACTGACCGGTGAAGTTTCTGTTGATTGCAACACTTCAATTGTTGGAATGAGAGGAATATCTACATGAAGAGGAACAAAATAGATCAAGAGAGGATAAAGCCAATAATCGACTCGATTATTTTAAGAAAAGATGCTTTATCTAGAATAATCTGCATGGGATAATAATAATGAGCCTATAAGAATTCGATACTGCTACAGGCAATAAAATGCTAAGTGCCTTGGCGATTTTAAGTAAAAATGAAACGAAACATCCACGTACAGATGAAGAATTATTGTTTTGTTGCATACTCATTTATTACTCTCGTCCCTAAAAATAATCACCATTTGGTTCAGACTGAAGAATCGTAATGGTAAAATCGAAAGCAAAATGTTGCGGGCAACATTACAAGAGATGCTTAATCTGGCTTACCTGTTAACGCCACTTTCCACTTGGCACAAAACTACCTGATGACAATCTAGCACATGGCAATCACATCAACAGCAGCGATGTTTAGATGACTTTGTGTATATGAGTTTTCTCTGAATGACATGTTGTGTCAGTCCTCATTGTCTGACATAGCACCTATGTTTTTATAAATAAGCTTCAATCACGAGATGCCACTATGAACGAAGTTCTTTCCCGGAGAGGATTCAGGTACTTCCTGGAGCTTTTTGTAACTAGTAAATTGCCTTTTTGTGATCCATTTCTTAGAAAGAAAGAAAAGACCGGGACGTCTCTTGTTTGATTTACGTGCGACTACAAAAGAGGGCCAAGCATAACAATACACATATTTATGGTACTAATGGGTTACAGCCTTTGGATATCACACAAAGCGCTACTATTTATGGCTGTGCCAGTGACATCAGATCAACCAGTGCTTTCAGAATTTCCAACGCGTGCGCCATGGACACTCTTCGTCTCACATTTGGTGGTGGGGACGAGTTTGCTTAAACCCAATATCCTTATTGATTTTGCTTTGCTTTGGGTTTCTTAAATGTCAGCTTAGTCTCATATTGCTCAAAGCGGATATTCTTGCTTGCAACGTCTAAATACTATTGCCTAACAAATACATAATGAAGGTAAGATCACTCGTGACGGACGTGTATTGCAATATATGTAAGGCTCCATAAACTCTGTGTTGGAAAACAGTCGATGTAAATGACCGTTTTCTGCTCATTAACATGCACTTTTACATCCAGGGTGATTTGCTGCAGCTGGACAGAAGCATACATACAGCTTAGCTGCTTGCTATAATGGTTGCTCATTGTTTCGGATAATGCAATGAATTTGAATGAAGCAACGGAACGGTCGGGATATCCGTTATATTTATTGTCCTGCATGATACATTCCTGTAGTAGTCAAAGCAATACCCAAACATTACAGCACTTTAACTTATGACTCAACAAGTACAAAGCAACAGGTTGAACTAAGGAGTCTTGGCTGCTATCGCGCCTCAAACATATATTGTCAACTTGTGTTCTTTAACATAGCGTTATTCGATCAGCACAGATTATTTGTGCAATAGTGATCACTTGCGTTTACATATAATTTCCAGCTGCCCATTTTGTCAAGGAGTCAACCATTATCCTAATCGTGACAAGGTTATGATGTAGTCAATTCATATTTATTGCTATTCAGCTGTTGACGATGGTTATCGTCATGGTGTCCGCAAATTTGTATACGGTCGGAATTACGAGGTAGCAAATGTTTGGTCAATTACAATGTTGTTGCCGACAAATGAATTAAAACACAATTAGGGAGGAGCAGTACATCTCCGCCTTCACCACACGTATATTTTGTATACAACAGCATATCAATTGATGTCAAGTTGAAAAATATGATCGTATATAATATAATTATGAACGATCACACACATTCCATACTGTGTATATTTGTTTGTGAAAGTTGGGGTTACGCAAATATGATCTTAGAATGTGCCAAGATGACCTATTTGTGTCCGTCACATCACGCCACTGTGAAATTGCTTGAGGTACATCCCAACTCACGAAAATGAGTTGGGGTCATATAATTTAGGATTATATTAACTGTACGTATTGCTGCTCTCACAACTCCCTCCATAAACTGAATGAAAGCCAATTTGCAACTTGACCCACTCAATTGTGAACTTGTGAAATTAAAGCTACACATATAACAAGATGGTAATGAGCATTTACGTGTGTTCTGCGTTATATAAGGACAGATGAAATGGTGAGCTAAATGCGTTAGTCCCACTCTTTGTTGCAATCAACGTCAACATTTACAACTATATATAGCATGGGCGCCAGATATAGCGGTACGATGTTTCTGTTGTCCTAGCCATGTTCTCAGCATTAACTGTAGAAGCATCCCTGGGAGCCAACAAGGACAACATTGATTGCCTTGTCAAAGTACCTGGTATACATTGTGCAATTCTGCTACCTCTTATTGCATCAGGCATGACGCATTCAAATAACTTGGAAACAGCTATACACTTTTACGGTAAGATTGGGATAAGGTCATGCGGTTGTGAAAACCTTCAAATAATAGATGACTTTTGTAAGGCTGAATAAACTGCAGAGGCACGACATGTATTTATTCGCTGTTGCATCAACCCCTTTTTGCTAAGCGATATTGCAAATTCGTTCGGCGTAAGATGTGTCACAATATGCTGACTTTCACATTGGTCAGACCTTGGATAGATGTCTACAGTTTAATCGCTCAGTTTTGTTGCTCGATGATAATATTGGCTATCCACAAGAAATGTCTACAGTTAATGGTGTGGCTCTTTATCCAATGGGGGTTTTATCTTGATTATCGACTGTGTAGAGTGGACCGTAATATGGCAGTTTGTCGAAGTCGTAGCTTTCAGTTACAAGAACTGCTACATTTAGGTAATCAATTCAGATATTGGAGAATTGGAGGATCACATTGTGGGTTAGCTGATGGTGATATCTTTGATAACGTATTTGAAGAGTGACTTTTAATCAATTTATGATATCAAACTATGATTAAACCACACGTAGAGCTTAGATAGAACAGAGAATTGAATAAAGGAGAATCTCTTGTGCTCGGCAGATAATCAAAATATCTCCTCATAGCCAGGTTCTTCGTTGTAGAAAACATGATGACAAAATTACGATATAGGACTTCTGAATGTATCGGTTGTCATATTTACTCTAACAACACATTTAACCTATGACAGTACGTTCCAGGCACATTGTTATACTAGAACACGTCCTGCCCACAAGCCGTGTTTCTAATTTGATCGTTAATTTATTGTACGTCTTTAATTCGTCGTGCAGTTCGCTGGCAAGCTTAAACATGCTGTTTTTGCGTGTAGGTACTATGTTCAATAGTCATCATTATGCGGGCAGTCAATGCATGAAAAAAGTTACACCGACGGTAAATACCGTTTCATGCGCTTTCAATGGGATACTTCTTGAAACTAGACGATTATGATAAGGATGATATCGTAGTTAATAATGAGATACTGGGTTTCAATTAGCATTGAGAGCAATATTTCGGCACTCAGATACACGATGCAGATTAAAAGAATTGACATCCCGATACATTTAAGTCGTTTAATAACCTCATCGACGTTGGATATATCACAATTTCATAGACCACTTTACTTAGCTGGAATAAATCTATTGCGACATATCCTCTAGGGGATGACTGATCGATACATCAAATATGACATCAAGTCGTGGCTAGACCTCATAGGTGGTACTCATATATATGAGCTTTGATATCACTCTGTATAATGTGTCTTTATAATGACTGAATTGTGAGAGGCTTTCAGGCGCCAGATTAGCCAATGCATTAGAAATGGATTAGGTACAACCACCTTACAAAGCAAAAGGCAATAGGCAGCGTATTCCCAAGTTAATGATTTGAACTTATAGAGAAAATTATAGCACAAATAAGACCACAAAAAGATAAAACTGGAGTTGCTATTATATCGCATCGTCTCTTGTGGCTCCGTAAAGTAAACAACATTGATTAGCCTAATGGGGTGGGTGTCATTACTGCTTTGTCCGGACAAACATGAACATATAATTTTTGTGCCTTAGAAAGAATTTATTCGATTTATTCATGTGGTAGCCGTTACTTATTTGCAAAGTTGCTTCATACTATATGTTTTGTTCTTGCATTTGCTCGCAGACGTCTAGCTTATTAACAAGCTATTATTTTAGGAGATCGCAAAACTGATTCAGCTACTGTAGGGTTCACTTCTCTCTCAGTGTCTATATAAAATGGTACGACAAGTTTTGAATATATCTCCCTCTCACTCACAGCGGTCCTTAATTGCGATCAATTTCACTGCGGATGTGCGGACCAAGGCGCCATAAATTTCATTTACGGATGCTGATGTAGATATCTTAAATATCACTTTATCTGATTCGGATGTAGGCGTAGATACATTGCCCAACCAGCAACCCCTTTATCGCTTGCATTAGATATGGCGCAATAAGGACGGGATGCGCTCTAACAAACTTCGATCCAGTGCAATAGAGTCAACGTTTGTATGGCTCTTTGATCATTAATTTGACATTGTTCGCCTACTATGTATAACATATGTAACCCAATCAACAGCTGTTATTATATAGCGTGGTCGCAAAACCTCGGTGTCCATCGACCATTGAAGGTCATGAAACCCACTCATGTCAGGTGTCCGCCAGAAACTAAATCGAATACTGAAGAAAATGACTGAGGATAGGTATTATGATACTATGGGATGCAAAACTTCTCAGAGCGGTCCTTATTATATATCTCTGAAAATTTGTTTGCACAGATGAATCCATTCCGTGCATGTTAATATCCTTTCCTAATTTTTGGATATATGCATATGTAGACACGGCAATGCCTCCCAGCACAGAGCTTGCAGCACATAATGATTTAATTAAGCATGCATCAGTATGTGTGGATCCCTCTTAATAGTTTCCAAACGCTACCCTGTCACTGAGCGAGTGTTGCAGGTCAATAACGCAGTCGTAAGTGCTACAGAATCGAGCAAGTTCAGTGCAGCGATCTTACTGTTAAAATGGCCCTCTGAATAAACTGTTACACAGGAGCTCGTACATAACGTGATAATAGTTACAAAAGTCCAATACTTACACGGCAAAGCCCGTTTTGCTATCGCAAGCAATTGAGCGATTAGCCAAACCATCAGACGCCTTATTTATGGGAATCAGATCTACAAAGTCGCCTTGGCAACTGTCTGGAATATGGCCAATGAGGACCATAGATTGGCTTGTAATCATTGAGACCTTTCCAATCTGATGTAAAACGGTTCCAACCTCTTTGCGATTGCATAAAAGCCACAATCTAGGCATAGTTAAGCCGTACGCGCTAAGCGATGTATGCGGTACCTTCAGTAAAAACCAAATTGACTTAACTTTCACCTTGAGCTCGTGGCGCACTTAAATATAGAAAAAATGTCACATATATGGTCAGCTCCATGCAAAAGCTTGCATTTATGTGACGCAACATAACTGCTTTTAGGTGAATTTGTGATGTTTGTTGATTAACACACCTGAGTTGGTCAATAAGCCCTGATGAAACTGATATTTGGCCCGGAACAGCAACAGTGATATTGATGCTACTTAGTATGCAAATCGTGGCCTGCACAACTCTTGTAATATGGCATAACAATGACGCGTTCAGCCACAAATAGCTGAACATGCCCGGTCGTCAATGTACTAAAATTTCATTCGAGACAAATGGACACATATGTGACCGTTAAGTTATTTTATGTAAAAGTCAATATCACAGGCAACGGACCGTGTAGCATTTAAGACGCTCTGCATGTTACAATTACCCTCCGAGGTACAACAGATCCAAGTTTAGTCTTTACTCTGACCATTGGATGTAGCTAATTTCAGCTGGCTGTCTTTCTATCAGTTATCCGGAACGGATAATTCTGTTTCTTTATATCTACGTAAAAAAACATGTCGTTTCTACGTTGTAAAATCTAGCTTCCAACATTTGTTCAAATCTATGACATCGCATGGTTGTATTTAATTAACAAAATATCGTACGCGATGTATCGCTCCGACGATGATAGCTTGTTTGTCAGCGACATAGATACATAAGATAAAGTGTCGATAAAAAACAATGCAGATGGACCGTAACATCATGATTGGTAATATTGTTTTTGCAATTTCGACATTTAAGCTGTTTGATGAGCCAAGCAAATGCAACATAATATATATTGCGTGCTTGATTTAAAAGAATATATATTCTTTGAGATATATTGCAGGCGATGAATGTATGATGGAGAACAAAATATTAAAATTCAAAGCTAGTACTTTCTCAGGAGGAAATCATAGCTGACTGTGGTTATTTGTATAATTTATATTAACAATAGAAACCATAATGTGGCATTTTAGTGTTGTAATGGTAACTGTGATTGTATAAGATGATTCAGGCCATGAAAGGTAATAGGCATTTATGCTTATGGGGGCCATCTTGATCATTCAACATTTGTAACATCGAAAACATTTGATTAAATGACCTGGTACGACATCCGAAGGTAACCAATAAGCAATTTGTGCGCTGTTTTTCCGGCAGTATTTCAAGTCTATGAATTTTGGGGCTGTTATTGCATCAGTTGATGTGTGTGTGGGTACATTTGACACAACATGTGCGTGCTTCCGTTTTTGGAAATACTGATTCTGATGCTTATAAAACCCAAGCACACTTTTAACTCCAAACATTAACAGTTCTACTAATGACTGCAAATGCTTCGATGTCAAAATCGGCAGGCTGCGAAGATGACTCATTCCTTATTTCAAACGACTGTTGCAGCGAACGGTCAAGGGCTAGTTACTGTACCTGTAGTGAACTGTGTCTTAAGACCTACCCGGGAATCCTTCATGTACTAGTGCCTTTATCGCGCTCGCCCATAAGCGTATTTTGTTATCTCGGCGGCCCAGCCATAATGTCCGTATGACCAGTATGCCCATCTGCTGTACCCGTTTAGAACATTGATTGCGCGACACTCGGGTGCATTTATTCTTCAAAACGTGTCTTGATTAGAAACATGTCATGAAGCACCTATTTTTACTATGCATATTTTCTTGGGGCTAAATGCTTATAACATAACACTGCCACCTTTGTCCCATAATTCCAAGCGTATTGTCGTACATGTACAAAGTCTTGCACCTTGAATAGGCTCCAGGAACGCTACATAATTGCTTCGGTGAACCAGGCATTTAATATAGCTACATACTTGGCATTCAATGTGGTGTGACGTTCGACCATTTATGCATGTTAGAAATCACATTATTATGCATAAACAAACAAAATGGATGATTGTTGCGGAGTTTCTTGTATTAGTAGCTGTTAGTCCTTACGCACTAATTTGGATAGTGAAGGCAGTGTAGAAGATATTGATTGCGCCCGATGGGACGAGTGTAAACTGGCTGAGTTTGACTGATATTCAGTCAGTGGCTCTCGCATTATATAGGAATGGATGACATAAATGCAGTTCCTCCGCAAGAATCTTTAAGCAGTCGGTAGCAGCAGAATACTTCATGCGCCATTCAGTTCGATTTGAACATGGCTCGTACTGCAAGTGAGAATGTTTGATCCTTTTTTTTCGACCACAATATACATCTTTACCCGTGAAATACAGGACCGTTGGAATGTACTTGTCTTGCTTATTTGTCCTGTCGATACATTTTAATTATATCTATTGGCAGGGTGTCAGCGGGATTTCAACATAGTCATAACCATAATGCAATGCTGGATTTCTCTGCTGTGCCCTCATGTAATAAATAACTGGTGATAGCAGCTGCTGCTAAAGAACAATATTTTAATTGCTGGATCAAGTTGAAGAGCAGGATGATGATCAACAAAACCAATAATCTATTCCATAGATATAATTTTGCACTTTATTTTAAATTGATGTATCACAATTATTGTTTATGTTGGTACCTTGAGTACTAAATAAACATATATATAACAAAAGATGTTTGTTTTATCTCGAATAATCTGCGTTAGGTTATTAGAATCTATGTAAAAGCGAGAAATCATTGTTTGATTGCATTACAAATTAGTGTTCTCATCCCTAAATGAAATCATTCATAACTATCATGTCAACCTAGCACGTAAAACTCTTACTATCAGCATCGATTTAAAATAACCATGCGAGTAACCCTGAATGCCACATTGCTTTACCGCTACGTGTACGACAAAGCAACTATATATTGATCAATAAGCTTCAATGATGAGATAAAGTTTTTTACTGCGCATAAATTGCCTTTATGTGATTCATGACTTAGTAGCAGAGAATCGAACGGGCTTGTTATATATATACGCCACAACATAAAAACAAACATCTTCGCAATAGAAATGGGTATCTGTCTTTGAAGATCACATCAAAAGACAGTATTTATGACCATTCCATTGTCATGACATTACAATGTGCTTTTTCCATTTTTTAACGCTTGCTCCCAGGACCCTCTGCCTCTCAAGTTTGATGATGGAGACGAGTAAGTAAACAGAAATAAAGCTTTTGCTATGGTAAATCTCAGCGAGTTCTCATATTTCTCTATCTCGTATTATCGCATGCAAACATGCAAACATACTGTTGCCTGACAGATACAGAACGAACGTGAGATCATACAAACTGACGGAATATCTATCGTATTTTAATTGTGTTGTAAAGTACACTTCAGTTAAGCTTTTCGTCGGTTCAGCGTCATCACAATGCCTAAACATTACCGCATTAATTATTAACAAAACAAAAATTCTTTGTAGTGATGGCTAATATCTCTCTTCCAGCCCAAATTCTTTGACGTGTCTTCTATAACATAGCTCTTTAAATGAGGCTGGTGCAGAGGAATTGCGCAATATTCAGCGATGATTTGCCAGATGAAATCATATTAAGGAAGTTAACACTATTACTGTTTTGAGCGGCATTTTATGCTCAGAAACAAAGTATGATACGAATTCTCGCACTAAAACACTTACATCACATAAATATCAATTATACCACGTAGATGGTGGGAATGTTTCAAGGTGGGAAACCCCACCTGAACCTCCTTGACCAATAACATAAGATAAGCCAAAGCATCTTCCCGCTCTCTGAAGCCTTTTGTTCACGTTGCCTCCATCACGTCATATCGAAAGTTTCCCATCACCTTCGTCTGCCCCTTCTTTTCGGGCTATTCTGTCGGCTAGAGCAGTTAAAGGCTCTAGTCGGTCGGTTATGGCTCCAACGTAGCTACAACCTCATCAGCCAAATATTCCAACCATTGTATTTTGGTTTTCTTAAGGAATCTTTAAATATGGAATATGGCGGTTTGCATGCTGATACAATAAGTAATGTATACATGTTTCAAATGAATAATATGGTGAAGTATGAACATTAGTCATCCCTTGCCTATTAAGTGAACGACCATATATGGCATGGCATATATGTAATTGCCTTTACAAGCTAACATTTAGTGCATGTCACACCCTGTTAAATTAGGGAATGATTATCTGGTTAAGTTGCATAAATACTTGATGAACGTTATTCTTGTATCAATGAAGTAATTTCCATATATGGCAGCACGTGATTATTCATTTGTATCGAGGTTTAACGCCACTAGCTGCAGTCGCCTTCTTAAGAGAATCTTATTGCAAGACCAAAACATAACGGTGATTTTATTATAGCTAAAACACGAACGATCAGACATTTTTCAAATTGTGCGTATTTTCTAGTCATTAACGAAGATAAGCAACAATGAATTTTCAACGTGCTAATATGCCCTATTGGTGTTTGGTGCATCCAGCAACATAGGATTTGCATGAGAAACATCTCATCACGTGCACGAGAGGTCTACGATAAGGTCAGACACATTGTACACAGTACTTACATATACATATTGTAGCGTCAGGCATGGCGCATCGTATCTATTAAGAAATAACAATTTATAAAAACGGTGAGATTAGGATGGTATCATGCAGTAGCGGAAACCCTTCAAAATAAATGACATGGATAAGGAACGACATGCATTGCAAACCCGTTGCACAAATCAGTTTTGTTAACCGATATAGTCACGACGATGTAACATAACAACCATTTTAGGATTCTGCTGTGTTGGTCTGACCACTATAATAAGTTTGCGTTATTTGCAACAGCGAGTAGTTGATGATCTCCCTTTGTTTTATTTAGTTGTAACAATCTTTTAAATCAGATATCATGGACTTTTAGTAGCCATATTTATGATTTTTTTTCGATGAAAAGCGAGCCACAATATGCAGAAGTCCAGAATGATCAGACCTTATTATATACTGCAGTTTTCTTAAACTCAGTTTCATAGTTTCGTTGCTCAATATGATGATATTGGCTTTCCGCTTAAATAATAGATCTCACAATATTCTCTACAATTTATGCCACGCTTCATTACGTAATATACATGATATCTAGATGACCATTGGTATGACGTTGACGACACTGTGCATGTGTTGTATGTAACGTTCAATGAGAGGTGTGTGCTTTTCTTTGGACATGTCTATTACAATATGATCGCCAACGTGTTTACTTAATAGCTCAATGAATAGGATTGATTAGCTACAGTCAATCTATTATGTGCAGGTCTGCGACGATTATCTGTAATTCGTTGTATTTGGCTGGAATTGAAAAACAATTAGAATCGTCTTCATCGAGATTAAAAGGTGCGCTCGAACGATGCAGTCATTTGCTGGCAATCGGACTTAGTGATTCAATGGCATTGATGACACTATGAACATACCACAAGGGTCGTCGGATGTGTCGGTAATGTAAATCAGTGGAGCAGAACCTTTAATGTTACTGTAGTAGACTACAAGTAAGGTCAGACATGATATAACACGCTCGTGTGCTTATACACCATCTGCGTGTGTGCAAAAGACTTTTGAATGACATGGTAAGGTCCATCATCGACATTAGAGCACGCGAAAATTGCATTTCATCTTAATATTAGGCTTCAATACTCAGTTGAATAACCAACACAAATATGGGTCTTTTTGCTAGTCGGTAGATTGAAAGTTGGGTGCAATATGTCGGTAACTCATATGGTGACTATTCAAAGTGGTTATGATGAACATGATTTATGAATGTTATACATTTTCGTATGACTCATATTTATGACAAACTTGTACTTTTCAAAATTGTTAGCTCCTACAAATGATGAAAGGGTGACTTTGATGGATAGAACAATTACTGCACTAATGGGGGATATACCACATATTTCCAAGACTCTATTGCGTAGCCAGAATAAATATATGGCGACTTTCCTCTGGGGGATGATTGATCAGTATATCAAATGTGGCTTTAAGCCTGTGATAGACTACCTTGAAAGTACTGAGCTTTACGATCAATCTACATAACGTGTCTTTATATTGACTGATTTGTGAGAGGCGTTACGGCACCAGATTAGCCAGCAAATTAACAATGAATTAAGTACAATGACCTCACAAACCATATGGCGGCTGGCAGCGTATTGAATCTGTAAAGAAATTGCTAATGTGTAGAGTAAGTAATAGGCCATGTTTGATTATAATTATAAAATCAAAATCATTGCGCACGATAATTCGCTGACTTTGGAAATATTTCTAATACATGTCACAGCAATCTTATTTAGGGGATTCAAAATCTGACTGGTCAAATTGGTTATCTGTTTGATCGAAAGAGGCGGCGAATATATATTTGAAAGGTTCAGGGCCTGCTGACTGACCAAGTGAGTGCAAATAACTACTCGGTTTAAATCAGATTATACGAATTACAATTACGCTTTTACATTTTTAATAGGTCAAATTATAACGGATAGTATTAAAGTAACAAAGATATGACATATGCGTTGCTTGTACGTTGATCAAGAAATGCTATTTGGATACCTTAACAGGGTGATCATAGATTTGCAGCAAGTTATGTATTGCCACCTTGTGTAAACATACCGCAAATATTATTCACCAAAAGATAAGCTGGCAATGTCGCAATTATTGTACAGACATTATACCACGTGCATGTTTATCAACAAACCCTACCCCAATATCAACAGCTTGTGTAACAGGTAGAGAATAACCCAACGTATATATGCAAATGGTAATTTGCAATGTTCAACAACTGTGTAATGAAAGCCCTGATATGCTACGATGTACTTGATATTGTCAAGGGTGAAAGTACAAAGGCGCCCCAAAGATTATTACTGTGGATGTGATCATCATAACTTGCACGATCTGGCTCCAAGGCCTGTACAGTTATTTTGTTCCTGCGTGTAACTCTTCTCTGTGTGCATTGAAAACGACGCAATACATCCCAATGAGCCTAACAAGCTGTCAGTACGAGCCATGCTGTGTTGTTTATTGATCCCAGTGTGTACGGCATGCTACTCGCTATACATTCAATATCTATTGCATGCAATAAAACATATAACTAGCAGTTGTTTTATTTCCTTACGCCTTACTAAATAGATGTGTCATACTTTAGGAGCCTTATGGTTTAGGCATCGTCTCAATTCACAAAAAAAGCCATATGCCACACGAATAACCTCGTGTAATAAGGAGATATGAATCGTACTCAACTAATCGTCGTCGCACTCGTTAGTTTCCACACATATATCGCCACAATCTAGCATGGGTCGTTTTTTAATATACATCTCTGCCAGGTTACTTCTGTCATAGTGCGTTCTATGATTTATACCACATAGCATAATAATTAACCATCACACAGCCAGGTCACATAAAAACGCGATCATCAATTTTGTCGCATATGAACGTACTAGGTTTTCATTAAGTTTAGGTTTGAATGTTACGTGTTTGTGTGTCTAAAGCGCTGTTGAGTCTGTGTTTGTGGTAGATGCAGAAGATTAAACATAATTATAGTAGAAAGTTATGTTGCTTCCGTTTTATACTCTTTGTATTGCATATAAAGTAATTAATCGAATTAGTTCTTAAATTGAGGCACAATTTCTGACAGGCTTGTAGTTTGCAATTTATTTTCGGAAAATGTCCTTTCGGCAATATGTGATTTGCAACATCTGTAGTATTAAGCATATAAGTGCTAAGTGTCATTCCATACAAACATTGGTGCTTGTGCGTGGCGCAACATAAACTTTGAGTGTGTCCAAAATGGATGTTCTTGATCAACATTAGAGGAATGTATAAAAAAAATCCAAAATAAATCCGGATCGATTTATGTCGCAGAAGTTAATCATGCGTCGGCCGTTCTGCCTGCAATACAATTGTTTAGATGCGGGTTGTTACTCTATGGCTTTTATTGCTTTAATAATTCCTCAGTCAGCATTGTTTATGCTATAGCAGGTTGTGCCCATTTGCAATGCAAATTAAATCCTGATATACAAAGTGTAGTCGTTACACATAGTTATTTATAAACTTAATATAAGGTTACTGACCATTCATGCAGAAGTTGCATTCGATCTATTTACTGTACACGATGTCATCGCAGCTATTGCCTTACTTTTTCATCACAACAAAAAGAACATTCTGAACGTACACTGACGCATAAATTTGCATATGCCTAGATATACTAATACATCAGCTAAAATAAAACATTTGGTATGCACAAAGGTGAATCGTACTAGAAGTTGGGCTGTAAAGGTACCAGCACAGGACACATTTTAAGTCATACAGGAACTGTCTTACAAAGTGCCAATTTATACATAAGAAGTAAAAAGAGAGGATCAAGCGTAAAGGATGATATATTACAGCTTCCGCTAAAGGAACTGCTTATGTAGGATTATGACGGCGGAAATTAATATTATACCCGCACCCGGCTGCGGTTAGGAGCCTCAGATAAATCCTTGCAATCGCTATCGTTAAATCCTAGGGTTTCAGATGCGGTTGCCAATATTTTGAAATGACAAGATCTGGCTACTAAGTAGCAAAAGAGTCCGGTATCAAAGAATGGTAAGGCTCAGGCGGTGTTTCCTGTGGTTCAATCTTATCTGTCAGATTGCAGCTTAGTTGGTCGATTATCATTCTAAGCACCTCTTGTAAAGAACATCACAACCCAGGCTCTATGGATGCCTAACAATGAAGCCCAATATTTATATGCTGTATCTTTCAGATAGCAAGCAAGCACGCAACACACCATTAATCAGGCGACTATAAACATTCCGTCATTGCAACATCTACCCGTTAGTCCCATTCGACATAAGTTACACTTAACTAATGTAGTCTGGGTCATCAGTGCAGCAATATATTTGCTCCGTAGCGTTCAGTAACAATATTTTACATTAGCTCAGAGCCAATCTCAACAATGTTTATGTACTAGGATTATTAATTTTTTGCTTTCAAAACTGATAGTTTTAGGGAATGGTAAAGATAGATAGTTTAGCGAAATCACCAAGAGTTTGCTGTTCATGCTTTCAAACTGACCTCAATGCACAAGGACATAGCTTTGTTATTCACATTGCCCGATATGATTGAATTTCTACTTGATATGCTAGGTCGTCGAAGTTGCCTTTTGCATGGCCTCGATTAATAGACTGGAGATGCACGCTGCCAACATTTTGGAGCCAACACATTTTATCAACAGGCTGCCAGTTTATGTATCACTGCAATTGCCTTTTAACTATTAATTCCACAGAAAGGTCACAACTTCGAATCTCAACCAATCTGTACATTGCACAAGTTGGCATTGGCTAAAGTTTAGTGGCATATTTGTTGCGTTGTCGGTTAAAAGCGGGTAGTAGTTATAAATAAGAAAATAAATGTTGCTTTGGCTATTAGATACAGCTTGCAATATTCCGATGACCAGGTCCTTGTGATTTTTGAACAATATTTGCAATTCTTGTATAATCTTGTCCCTAAATATAGAATAACACGGGTTTTCGCTATTGCTACTGATACGTTAGCATTCATTTCATGGTAGGTGAATGCAATTTACATCAGTAGCAAACAAATTGCTTGCTATAGTAGGTTTGAATACAAACGTACGATACGGACTTCCACAGTAAATGAGTGCAGACAGAGTATGCTTCTGCATTGTATATGGCACCAAAACTTCGGGACCTATCTCAGTTGAATAACTCTAATTGTGGGGTTAGTTAAAGATAAATAACCGCACCGCGACCGTATTATACTTTGTATGTATTTGTACAACGTGCCTGTATAGATATAAAGTCTTAACACCATTGATACCAGTCCCGCCGACGCGGATAATCGATACTTGGCCTATATTTACCCTGTCAGTTTAATCACTGTAGGTATAGTATTTGTATATATGAGTGTACGTTACAGCGCATCCTTCCACAATTGGTAAGCTGTTTGCAAGTTTTGTTGTCAGTGCCAACAAGTGAGATATCGATATTGGCGTCCTGAAAGCATTTCTAGGTGAAGGTTCATGTTGCTCATTTTGTATCCGAGGAGTATTCACTTCGGCCTCAAGCATGCGCAAGTGGCTATCAGGGTCATGTATACATAACCGCTCATGTTAGGCAATTATCCATATACAAATATCTTGTGAAAGATTTATTTATGATTTGTAACAAATTCATTCGAAAAATGTGCTTATACACAGTACAAAAACCATTAATACAACTGGTATAACAGTTCTACGCATAAGAGAACATAGCTTTTTACATCGAAACATAAGAAAATTACAGATTACATGCTCTATAAAAGCTAGTCAAAATAAATTGCTGATATGGCCGTGACCTTAAGTCGCAGTCTAAGAGTATTTCACAAGATTTAGTTCTTTCCTATGCTTACATATGCAAAATACAGTAATGAATAGCTCAATCCAACTTCCACAAACCGTTTTTATGTCAACGAGATCTTTAAACATATTTCTGAAAATGGGTTAAGTAATTTACTTATTATTAAGGATTTAAATACTGCCTTCACCAACTCTTCGTAAACAATTTAGGCTATTGGTAAAAGATCATTTTTATAAACGGATGGAATGAAATTAATCCGAACAATATTGCAATATTATGTGTTATCATTTGATTCAATACAAGCAATAAATGACATATATATATCTATAAAAGCTACTTACTTTATTTCATCTAAGAATTTAGATCGCAATCAACCAAAATATGTAACTATTAGAGCTGTTACCACTACCCAGCCTGCCCCAGAAATGCGACCCACAGAAATATTCACTCACTAATCAAACAAGATTATGACTCACAGGAAACATTTAGTCAAAGCAGGACTTTGAGGACATTCGAAGAATTATTATGAACACCACTTGGTCAATTGATACCCGCTTAAGTACTATAGTAAATCGTATAGAACACGAATATTACAATATATCATATAAGCTCAATCACTCGGTCTCATCAGCATAGGGACAAGCCAATCGGACGAGATTGGATGCAATCAGTTGCAGCCATCAGTCATCTGATTTCATCAGCACCTTTCTAAAGATCAACGTGATATAGGAAATGGAGATGCAATTGCCTAATTAAGTGTCAAGCAAGCAATCACAAATCAAACATTTCATATAACCAACTCCAGTAACGGACAGAGCTTGTTTCAGTAACACTCAATTTGTGCTTGTATTTGTCCAGAAATTTAAAATGCATATATTTTCAGTCTGCGTAATGCCAGAAGTTTTCCGGCAATCCGAACAACGCTGTAAAGAGTAATTGATCTAGTAGACAACGACAACTTTTGCCGCAGTATCACGCATACGGACATACATACTCATTGCGAATAGTTCGATAATTGGCTGACATAATCATTAATTCTATTCGTAAACTTACTGTTCTCTATATTCTACAGTAATATCGTAACTTACTGTTCTCGTAATGTGCAAGTGTTTAAAGAGCGACTCGGTTCAACCAAACGTGTACAATATTTGTTCACGGACAATATTTGAGTGTTTTTGTGACACACCAATAGATTAGCCCCTTAATAAACCTGGAAATTTTTCTGAACTGGTTGACTGACAGCTTAATGTACATGGTGCTTTAGGAACAAATGGAGAACTTTATCACTCCCAGTGCTGTGGCGAAGTGTGGTAACAACTGGCAATGTGCAGTAAGCAGATAAATATCCCTATCAATGCTGGGTGCGCCTATATAAAATATTGTTTACTATTTTGCTAGCGAAACACTATGTGTAACAATTCAATAGACAAATGCAAAACCACTGAATAACACATCAAATGCGTTTTCATCTCAGCGGGCGAATACGAAGCAAAATAGCCTCAACACCTGTTTACTGCGAATGTGCAGTTACCCCTTTATAAATTCCAGTTTCAAGTAACCAGCCCATTTACATATTTATGGACGTATCGATCAGTGGCTAACTTTGAAAATCAAGCAAGACATATTGTCGTTAAATGTTCTTGTTCGGTAGTCAACTATGCAATACTAGTCGGTGTTGCCGACATGAATATGCTACAGTTGCTCACCTATTATTGAACATATTAGTATGTTATAAGTCCGTTATCAGTATATCAAGTATTTATGATACCTTCTTTTATTACCGTACAGGGTAATTTCACGATAAATACAGCTCCTTAATGATGCTACTTTATTTAGCTTTAAAACCATTAACTTTGAGGTGTGTATCAAATGACTGACATCTTACATCTGAACGCAATCTGATCATCATCTCTAAAAGAATCACCCAGGACGCAATTGTCGGTATTGCCTATCTGCTTCTAATCGATTGAACATAATTTGTTTTTCATTTTAACTTGTATTTTGGTATAGCAATTATGGGTTAAGACATTTAATCTCTCTGTGCGCAATATCTATTAAAGTACTGATAGGTACGAGCCCTTGCTTAAATAATATCTATTAATGCTTTCGGTTATAACAAATAACACAACCGTGATGCCTTTTATAAATGCGTCCTTCGCCTTCCACTGTGGCCGATTCCTCGCATATTTCACAATCGCAATATTACCATGCAGTGATCTGGAACAATATTGCGTAATGCAGAATATTTTCATTCCATTGAGATAAGCGAGCTAACTTAGTTAATGACCTCCGAAATGTCTGTTTAGCTATGTCCAGCATACCTTTTCCGTTAGTAGATTTCTGGGAAAAGATTCTATGAAGCATGTTGTGCTGGTAAAGATAAAGCATTGATACCAATATGTTTTTCCTACGAAGTGGTAAAAAGCATCAAATATCCGTTTCATACGATTCTATTCCCATAAATTTAATAACATAAGTGGAATTATCCGGTATTGACAAAGCCATAGCACTAAAGGTTCTTGTATCGACTTAGTGTGTCGTCGTCACATATTGTTCAGATCATGTTCTCAACAATAAAGCGGATTGTACTAATAATGAAGTGGCGCTTTGCCTTATCTTACTTGTGCCAACCCCTATTTGTATTCCAAGCGATTCTTGAACTAATGGGAAAATATAATGTTGCATTAATATTCAAGCAAATCCGTTATTACAACAGGAGCTATTTAGAATTAGCATACCGTGCACGAATAGCCAAGCACTCACTTATAATTGGGCCACAAAAACTACATTGCTCGTGCTTTTACCTGGCCATCGAGGCGCAAACAATTCGCATAATTTTTGCGGAAGGATGCTTTTTTTAAGGGCTTGAATAAAACAAACTCCGTGTTACTATAGCGTTGAAATGTAGGATATAGCTTTTACAAAAATACGCTATGCCACTTTTATAGTTTATTGCAATATCTCCCTTTGATACTCTAATGTCACGCTCGTTGCTCGGTTAATCGGCTGTGCTCTAAATAGTTCACATCAAAGAGTACTCTTGAGTTACGAGCGGGTCACATGTAATTGACATAGTCAGGTACCATGCGACTGATCTTCTCAATACAGCGGTGAATATATATTGTGTTCTGCAATATGCATGCCTAATGTAAGCCACCGAGCAAGCCAACAAGTTAAACCTACATAACCCGACGGCCTCAATGATATGCATTGCCCAGATGATTAACCTGCTGGCGACTCAAGCGGGTAGTGAAGCTCGAGGCGTTCGATATGAATACAACTGATATATTAAAATATGTAACAAAGCACATACTAAATAGTTCTCGAATAGTATCAGATATACATATATTGGTTAAAATGTGCATGATATGCCGTAAAAGCTCTTGATCACTTCAACCTTGGCAATTAGGTAACGTAACGCTCGATATATTGATAGATATATTGTTGATAATTATATTGTGAATCAGTGGTCAATAGAAGGAGTAGATATTCAGCTATAACATTCGTCCGTTGCCAGTCAGACAAAATATACAGTCGCAAATGCATGTACTAAATGCGCATGACACACACAGCAGTTGCATATATTTGACTGATAAGGTAATGTGACTTGTTAGACAATTCTAGAGGGGGAGATAGCTGTGTCAGAAAGTATGTCAATATATGCGTGATAAGGAATGACCAGCACATAGTAGTATCATTGAATAGTCAGAACCTGGCCGACTGTTGCTCACTTGTCGATTTGTGATTGAGAAAGCACACAATCAACCTTTGAAGGTTGAACATATACTCAACGTTTCAGTAATTACTCAATACAAACAAAAGGGTTAGACCTGAGATAAAGTCACACTTTCATTGTAGGTACAATCTCGACCTCATGAGTTTCGGTGTGATGGGTTATTTCAAGACCATGATTCATTGTTAAACACTCGAAACATCAGCTTGCTACATAAAGCCAGCTGGGGAAGTTCAATAGAAATATTAGTCACTGACCCTTACTCATACTTAGCCCTGCCATTATCGCTTTTTCTTCGTTATAATTACTCGGTTACTTTGTATGATAAAGCATACATGAGGGTACCTATCCTGGCAATACGCACTCAGATAATTAGGACGAAACAATGTTGATGTAGGCAAATATTACAACCGACAAATGATTCGAATGATTCCTACCACGACGGCAGGCTCTAAAAGGGTCAACATTGAAAACCACCAATAACTTTGCGCATTCAGCTGTAGTATATTGATGATGCAGGAAGCAATACTGGTTGTGCCGCGTGTAACGAATTTGCATAATGTGTCAAAGCTGTCATGCAGGTAACTATTTATAGGGCAGCACGAATATGGCATATATAAACATGTAATCAAATAAGCAACATGCATAGTATTAATCAACTTTATCCATTTGTTTTGATTTGAGATTATGCCATACCTTAATAGCTTTTCCCGTCAATACCACGATGCAGAGCGGCACTGAACAGTCATGGAGCTCTCGCTGTGTCTGATACTAAAGGGTTAGGATTGTACGGACAGATGCCACAAAGCTGAATTAGCCGCTACATTATACACAATCTCCCAGAATGTATACTTTATAGTAATTTGTGAATACCCTTATTACGGAAACCTCATGGCATATCAAAAGCAAGTCCAACTAACTTCCTGCGGGACCGATTCAACTATATGGCTAATAGAAAAGTACGACTTACTGCACAGGGCAATGTCAAAATATATGGAAAAACCTATTGAAGCAATATTTGTTGAGTAATATATGCAAAGCGAGCTCACTGTGATAACAGGAATTCCGCGTTACAGGAAAAGTAGGATTTATATGTTAAACATTGATGGATAAATCTGTATATATGGTGCGTTCTATTCAGCAACGTCGAAATGGATAGTTTATTTGGTGATATATCATAGATCGTTATTGAGATATATTCCTATTAACCCAACTGCGTTCACCAGTTGGACTAATAGACATAGTTGACCATTCCTCTGAACCTGATATCATAGTCCGCAATTAGTGCACACCGTAGTGTCGACGGATTTGTCACACAGTCCGATCGGCGGCTTATTAATGAAATAGCCAGAGTGCGCGGACATGACGACCATTGTCTATTGGTCGATTTAATGCATGCTTGCAGCCATTTTTCTTTGCTGTCAGTAAATATATATGGGAAGCGTTTTGATTAATCAATCTATCGCTTGAGAAGTTAGAGAAAATATATATCGTTTATGCCACTACTCAATAAAACTTTTGCCAATGGACGCATCATAATACCATTATCTACGGCTCGCATGTGACATGCACTGTCTGGTTGTCTGGTTGTCTGGTTGTCTGGTTGTGTTGTGTTATCGTTACATAGATGTTGTGTTAATTTGTAGGTTCACCGCTGAATATCAACACTGTGGTTGATTGATTGCCTAGTAAAATGTTTAGATGTGCTTCCGCTTATCGAGAGCTATTGATTGCATGTAGACAATCATGATACCCCCAAAGTTATAAAAGTCTTTCGTCAAGTCAATTGATGCCTTTCAGAACTACGATGAAGCTATAACCCATCTTTAATACAATTACTAAGGAATTTATCGCTGCTAAGGGCTTGCATGTTTGTCAATTGACAAACGTGGTAAAACAGCAAGATTCTATTTTACACAGATGGAACCCAACCATTCACAACCACGCCCTAAATGCCGACAATTATGAAAAACAAGGGCTGCGTGTCATATTGTCAACTATTTTTATCAGCCCAGGATATATGTGAAATGGTATCTCAATGAATACTCATCGCATGAACAATATTAATTATGCATAACAAGAATCATCATTCCACCTGTCCTCAGATACGTCAGAACAAAAAACTGTCATTGCCATGTCTTGTATTATGAACAAATAGCTGTTGGCAAAAATTTATTACGTGCACATTTCTTGCATTATTATTCTCTATACGGGTTCTTCATGCAAATATACACTCTGTCCAAAATACTATGCGCGTTAGGAATAGGCTGATTTACTTCTGATGTCCTGGCGTTTTTTTTGGTTTCATACGTTCGGTGTAGTTAGGGGCAGAGAACAAGCATACTTCACATTCAATGTTGCATTACATGTGACTGAGTAACTCGTGAAAGTAATATGTAACGACCGACTAGTTACTTTACACTTTTGTTGGTTGTGCAGCAGTACGTCCTAGCAATATCTGGACCGTCCCAATCTCTCCATCGACGTTTGTTGGAATTGGAATTCAAAGCGAATGCATTTTTATTCACTCTGCCCAAATTTAGTTTTCATGTGCCATTTAAGCTTATTGCAACATGTTGAATTATTTGAGGCGTTTAGTAGTGTGCATGCGCGTTTGCGTGCAATAGGGTAATTATTGGCAGCTTCTTGAAACTTTATAGATTGAGCATATCACATCAATAATAAAGCAATGGACATTTTTGGTAGACTAAACATTGGCAGGACGCTTTTGTTTTTACCAATCATGTGATTCTTGCTACTCTTAATAGTGTATGTTGTGAATAAGCTGTTGGGGTACACAGTATGTCAGGGTGGTCATCTCTACACACATCATAAGCAGTAACTCAGCAGATAGACTATCATGAGGCACAATGATTCATACATTGCGTTGGATTTATGTCGTAGCAAACATATTAATAACAAATATCTAAAATGTTTTGCTCTGTGCTTGAGTGCCTTGTATTTAGATAAAACAATCCTTAGTGACCTATAAAGCATTTGACTAGTTTAATCAACTGCATTGACATGCGAATGATAATTGAGTGAAATAAAACCATTAAAGTTATAAGTTATTCCATATCAAAACTGCTCACGCTATCGCTGAAAAACTACGAATTTTACAGAGAAGAAAACACATTTATTTCTTTTTTCGATGCGGTCCATGTCAATATGGATAGCAATGTATATTGCCGACATGCCAAATACCGAAGACCATACATAATTGTATCCTTGTACCTTTGAAAGAATATGGCATGGGTGCTCCTCTTTTGACCTCGGGAAAGAACGCTTGCATATATTACATATAGTCGTTTTATTCTTGCATTATATTGCATGTTATTGCAACAAGCATGGCAAACGCATTTCATTAGGAAAGAGTTAAAGCTCCAAGAACAAAATTGGAATAGTAATAATGCAGTATGTCAATGTGTAATATGTGTGCGGGATGACCATGGAACGGCCAATATGCAGCTGGAACACAATATGAAGCAAATTATTTTTTACAAGTGTTAGTCTCGCACACGCAAACAAAGACCAAATGATGAACACATAGTTTAGCCATAGATAACTATATGTAGTCGCAAAACATGATATACGTGATAATAACCTGATCTTGACCAAATGAGACAATTAGCACATTTCTCATAAATTGATTGCAAAGATACATTTGCCTTAATCCCTGCTTCATGTCGTTCGTGCGGCTAATAATGCGTGACCATCCTAGAGCGGCTCCGTAATCATGTCAACGTTTATCCAATTTGTGAACTATGACGCTGGCAATACTAAGCCGAATGCATCACTTTTATACAGCTCTACTTTTGAACATTGCATTGGGGCAATCGACTTGGTATGAGCTGATATGTTATGGTGACCAACATATAAGGATTATTAGCAAAACGAATAGTCGATATGTGGATGTAAGAAATAGATTTGGCATCATTATGTTCCGCCGCCGTTTAATCAGTAGATAATCAAACACCTCAGTTGAACGAATAGGCTTCATATATCCATTCAGTTAATAAGATGTGAGGTGGATTTGATAACTGTCTGGTGATTATCTGTTCAATATGTCATTTGACAGGGTTTGGTTAGGATAACGTTTCTTTATCATCGGCGCTACTAGGATGTAAATGAGGATTGAGATGGTGCTAAAATTAATGGTGTTCTTATCATCAATGATGTAACGGCATTATTTAGGCAGTGTAATGGATTCAGACACCGCTTCTGATAGATGGGCTTTGTGATTGATTGCCTATCATAGCTGAATATTTGATTTACTGATGGGATATGCTGGTGGCCTTTCATAAATGAATGATACCAAAGAGTGCATTGGCGAGAATTCTACAAAGCGTTTAGTACACCACGATATTGCTCATCAGTATGAGATAAACTGTTGTTCTTCGTATTTTCAAAAACAAGCACTTATATAATATAAACCTGTGAAAAATTAAAATTTATTGAATAGCTGAAAATAATTGTAAATGACAATTAACAACAAATTACATAAAACCAATGTGTAAATGACGAATACGAATCTGATGAATGCTATATGGTGGTAAAGTTATTTGAAGATGGCGATTCTGGATAGAATGTCCATTGCATGGCATAACACGTGCTTTTAGCTGCCAATTCTTTTATGATGCCGTATTTATTTGTAGGTCAAAGAAGGGGCGATATTATTATTGGCTAGATAGAGGATGATTGCGCGATTAGGTTTTCGATTTATCATCCAGGGTTGGCTCATGTTAACACACACACATTAAAAATACCAGCGTGGTGTTTTTTTTGTTTGATAATGTGAACGCGTAAGTGGTGCGTTTATTTTAATCTCACCTTATGATAACCCAAGGACATGTTATAGTTTTTCTCAATGACATAACCCTTGACACACGGTGAACGGCATTGGACACTGGTGCTGTCGAATCATTCAATTGTTAAGCAGTTTTATTAAATATCATAGTTCGCTGCCTGTCCAGTTTACGACAAAAGCAAACCAGTGTATTAAACGCAAGAAATATTGACAGTTGGTCTCCATGGATTTTCGATTATGTAATGTAAACGACGACGACAGATGAATACAGCACCTGCATAAGAGGGATGGGTCGCGGGTGGATATGATGCGAAAACATATAAGGCAACCACCATTGAAGGCCAAGTAGTACATGCTACTGCACCAAAACTATGCATTTACCAAGTATAAACAAATGATGTGCCTCCCAATTTAAGCTTCATTCCGTGTAAAAGTTTGCAAATGCCCACGTAAATGTGAACTTATGCTGCTTGTCTCCATATGCTCTTTATCCGACAACCCCGTCTGATGTTGACAGTATTACAATTGTATACATACATCCTTCCATTCACTTGTTTTTGTGGGCTTAAATATTTATTGTGCTATATGCATACCGTCATATATCGGGGATTGTTGGCCCACGTATCTGTCATTATAGTCGACTATTCTCATACGCTGGAACGAGCATCGAAAATTTGTGTGGGCTTGTGCAAACGTGTCGTCATGCCGTCATATACATTTGCAAAAACGAAATATGCAAGCCAAGTCATGAAGGCTTATAAAACTAAATAGTTCAAGCTAAAACAGTCATATTATAATTCATTCACCCCGCAAATATGCAGCTCGCTCTTGTACAATAATAGAAATAAATCAATTGTGGAACATTTGATTTGAATTTGTTAAACAGTGAGAGTGATTTTAAAGATTATATTGTTTTGGGAAACAATTGCTGATATATGGATAATATTCCGTTATATTTCATATACGTAAAAAGCTAAGCATAATCCGTGTTAAGGTGTCACAGCTATATAACAGAGAACCTACTGCGGTATTACGATTCAATAATTGTTAATGCATTTTAGTCTAAGTTCGCAGCCAATGTGTACGTACTTTTATGATTGCATGCATAATGAACTGATTTACGTTGGATACAACTGACAATGGTAACACCAACTGTGGTCAGTGACGTGATTGATCATAGAAAATAGGGCCTATGTTTACAAAGTGTACAAAGAGCTAGATTTGGTGAATGATATATTACCATTGGCAGTCTGAGAAGGCACGTTATATCTAAAGAAAGACACCAATCTTCGCCTACATTCTTGAATTAAAATTATTTGTTACTTTTTTACACCACCGTTTATATTTTGCTTAACTTATTTTCATTGGAAATGCACCGAAAGCTGTGTTTTTAATTCAAATATTCATAGCAACGCGCTATATATATATATAGAGATATATAGAGAGAGAGAGAGAGATAGAGAGAGAGAGAGAGAGAGAGAGAGAGAGAGAGAGAGATAGAGAGAGAGAGATATAGAGAGAGAGAGAGATAGAGAGAGATAGAGAGAGAGAGAGAGAGAGAGAGAGATAGAGATAGATAGAGAGATAGAGAGAGACATACATAGAGAGATAGATATAGATAGAGCGATATATAGATATATATATATAGGGATATATATATATATATATATATATATATATATATATATATATATATATATATATATATATATATATATTTAAATATGTATATATATATATATCTTTATCTTATATATATGAACATGTATTTACGTATATATAAATATATACATATGTAGCTATTTATATATATATATATTCTCATCTTCTGCTATTGTCAGCTAAACTTTTTCATTACTTGATACCCAAGCGGAAAACAAAAACGACGGGTCGAATGTTACTTCCGAATATATTGTACCGTCTTTGAAGGTGTTTCTTTTACATCGAGTTTGCATATATGGCTGTCCAGTAGCGATGCAAAGTGTTTTGACAGGAATTAATGATTCACTTTTTGCTTGGCACACGCATTATCATTAAGACTAAATCATAGATTATCTGACTCATATGTGCATACTCGCTTCCATATGTCCCCAAATAACTGCCCAGGTGGGCTACACACGGGTTTTGCGGACATACAGCTAACGCATCTTTTGAAATGAGTAAACAGGGGTATAGTCTGAACAAGCGGATTGCACCATTTGTAACTGTAATTGCTGTTAGACTATTGTCCGTCGCGCAATAATCAGACAAGCGCAGTCTATGTTTTGTTCACGCATATGATATACGAGCCGCGAAAAACATAATATACACAGGAGAAGGTAACAGCATGTAGAGGATGCAAGCATGGTTTGAATAAATCGATTACTTTTAACACAAGATAGCATATATGCATTCAGCGGCTGTATATTATATGACGCGGAATGTAATACTGATACGATTGCGTTTAATGGGTTTGGCAATTTGCGCAATGCTATCATACATGGAACTATTCATAAGGCCGCACGAAGATAGCATATATGAACAAGTAAGTCAATAAACATAAGCAACATGTATATAATTTCTCAACTCTTATTCAATTTGTTGCTTTTAAAGGAATGCAATCCAGCGAGATATGAGATTATGCCATGCTATTAAAGAACCTCAAAAGCTATACCCGTCAACCGTCAATATCAAGATGCAGAGTGGCGCGGGCAAAGTCTTGAAACTGGTTGCTTCATATTGCAACGTGCAAGGATAAAACCGACAGATAACATATAGCTGATTTAGGCGCTGGATTAAACACAATCTCCTGGATTGCATGCTTGACAGTAATCTTGCTCACATCCTTATCACGATGCCGCACGGCAAATCAAATGACAAATCAGATGAACGTATTATTCCTGCGGCACTGATTCAACCATGTCGCTAATGCAAACGTACGACTTACTGCATTGAGGCAATGTCAAATTTATATATACATATATATATATATATATATATATATATATATATATATATATATATATATATATATATATATATATATATATATATATAATTACATATACATATATGCGCAAAGGTATCTATATCTATATGATCGTTTATCAATCTAAGCTTTTCTTCTTTTGTTTTCTGTTTTGTATAAAACATTCATCATTCATCACAATATTTTGATTTCCTAATAACCGGACAGTCGCCTAGCATGAAGTACAAGCTTGTTTTGATTAGATTATTGCAACTGATAAATAGTGGCAAGCTCTATAGCTGTTAGGACTAGTACGCGAATTGCGTTATTCTGCACCGTTTTGACTATGTATATTCATCTCGACTGCTGAACATTCGCCACATAAACAGGCCTGGGCACATAATCGCTTAAAATGATGTACTCTTGCGACAGATATCAAAGCAATGCCTCTAGGGGTAATTGGGATGATATTGCTTGGATGCCATTCCGAAATGCACCAATTTCAAATATATGTACTCGTAATCGCAGTTGCCTCAGGCGCTGTTCAATTTTCTCTATGATATATACACTCAACGTTTTCAACCCGCCCAATTACTGGCATGCCTTGTTTATCGACAACATATTGAAGCGGGAAAACAACAAGAAAGTATTTTGCTCGGTTCAATTGCTCATAAACACAGTTTGTGGGTTTGACTATATAGTAAAAAATATATACAAGGACTGCTTTCTTTGTATTACAAACTATTCATAATATGGAAAACATTGTCATCATCAGTGCAACCTCTCGTAAGTAGAAGCATTACATCCCATCTAACGGAGATATAATTATTCCCTAAGGAGTGCGGTTCTAAAGCAGCATTTAATTCGTTCAGTAGCGATCAATAACAATATTTCAAATTAGTTGCCGAAATAAGAAAGTTTATTTGTTTGGGATGGACTTTCTGACTTTTGCATTATCAGTCAACATAAAACAACCTGTGTCATTTTGTTGCCTTACACAAAGCTGCAGGGCCAATCTCCATTATGTAAATGCACTATGATTCATTAGTGCTGTGACCCAAATTGGTAGTTTCAGCGAAGGAAACCGATGGGTGGAAAGTGAGGCCGCTAATAGCTTACTATTCGTACTTTGAAATAGATAACAAAGTGTAGAGGCAGATCATGGGTAATTAGATTGTCCGGAAGAGGAGATATTCTGTGAAATACGCTATGCTGTCGGTGCTGTCCTTTTGCATGGTATTTATTGGTAGATCGCGAGATGCACACTGCCAACGTTTTTTAGCCAAGATACCCCACCAAATGGCTGTTACAATAGGTGTTACTACAACAACGCGTTTGTACGATATTTGTGACATCACCAGAAAAACTAAGTGTCTCAACAAAGCGGTACGTTGCACATGTTGTCATAAACTAGTAACAATAGCTTAATTTCCCATCAACTTATATCTATACCATATTTATCAGACAGTAACTCATAATAGCTGTTACCAGTAAAAGTTACTATCAACAGAGGGTTTATCTAAATTGTTATTGGCACGCTCATGACAAAGTTTAAGGCGCTGATAGTGTCAGAATGCATGCAGTAAATCAACACAAATGATGTGAATGCGGGTTATAAATACATCAAGCAATAAATAATTTTGAATAGAATGTGTAAACTTTGTCAAATTAATTAATTCAGACACTTCAATGGTTCGAACATCTGTACATTTTGCGATATGGGAAACGAAATGCGCTTAAATTGGCGAGGTTAAAAATTTATATGTTAGCTTTAAATTTGCATATAGGTTTCAGTTTTGCTTTTTACGAATCATTAAAGTTAATGATATATCCTGCAGTAGCAAGCCAGTGCAAATTGTGAAATAAAAACAAAATATGAGATATTTGCACTTAGTAGCATACTAGGTACAATATATATCTGTGCAATGCTTTTAATCCTGTATTATGATTTTGATATTTTGGTAAAGCCTACATCCATTACGGCGTTGTGGCACGCTGAGGAAACGTTCCAGGCAAATTCGCGTCATATCATTAAGTGACGTAAAATTCTTGCTTTTTAGTCTTCAAACGAACACATCGAGTTGTTCTGTTACCTACCAAAGTAATGCATATCATCGTAATACCAAGTGTACACATTATCGACTATGTGGCAAATGATCAGTCAAATGACAGGGTTCGCTTGTGTTATTGCATTTGAACCATTTGGAGTTATCTTTTAAGAAGAATCTCAATGTCGAGAACGGCTAGGTGGAATAGCTAAACAATTATACATATATCAAATATGCGGTTAATGTGTTAGCTGATAATTTTGATGCAAATGTGAATAATTGTTTTAAAATAAATTAGCAAATGTCCGATGATGTTACAGGCTACAATATGTCGTCTGTAATGAAACTTGAACATGTGTGAGCAGTTGCTGTCAAATATATTGAAAATATTGCAACAAAGCTCAATGTTTAAATAATCAATGACCTTCACCAGTTGTTTATTCACATCGATATCGAAGAATCTTCATAACTGAAACAATCATGAAGATGTGCATCTACTGGTGTATTTGCTGCAGTGTACGGAATAATGTAAACCGTATGTATAATTTGCATATTTCTGAAATACTGTGATAGTCGTAAAACAAGTTGGAGTGGCTTATCAAGCAGACATCAGATATCAAATATGCAATCAAAATGTGATATATATATATATATATATATATATATATATATATATATATATATATATATATATATATATATATATATATATATATATATATATATATATATATATATATATATACATGCGATAATGCATCTGCAAACAAAAAGAGTTATAAGTAGACATATATATAACGACAGTATTGCATATAGGTTATGCAATATACAATATACTAAAATATCTCAGAGTACACAACAACTTTGCTCATACCTTAGATATATTTATTCACGATGGTTGATCCACGCATAATGTTTAGGTAAGAACTTACTCAATTCTGGGCGAAACATCTTCATGGATATATATATATACTGGCCAAGCTGGGGGCCTAGGTATGTGTATATGTTTATATCATACTCCACATAATGCGATCAATATACCATGTGGTATATATTACATTTTTTGCAAAGAACTGCAGTTCGGTATTCCGTCGATGCGACATTCAACCATGATGCACCGCCTGATGCATCGCATCTTTGATATATCCTTTGAAATGATGCCGTTTGAGAAACGGTGTCGGTGAAACATTGGGTTGGATAATATTAGGGAAAATCTATGTTGCTTTGTCTATTGCTCTATCCATCATAACCAGGTATGATATACAGCGTGCAATATCCGTATGACGAGGCGCTCATAAGTTCCAACAAAATCGCACCTTGTGATATATCATAGGTTTGCCCCTAATAAAGAGAATCACTGTATTCTGCTGCATATAGGATGCGTTAACATTCGTATCCTGGTAGGTGAATGTAAATGACAAATATATTCGAGCTGCTGTTAGTTCGAATGCTTTGTAACAAATTAATGCGATTTTGCCATATTAAGATTTCTAAAGACCATAAATACAAATGACATAAAAGTTCTACATATCAGACAGTATAGCTGTTTAACTCGAAAAAGATTTCCAGGGCGAATGAACTACAATCCGATGTATGAGTGCCGATGTCACATAGTTTAAAGGTTTGTTCATAGAATGGGTCGTTTATCGTTCGACAAAACTGCGACTGGTTGAAATCATGCTCACAAACGGCTCACACAAAGCTTAATTACTTATTGGGCAATAATATAAAAAGCACGTACCATGAAAACGACAATCATTGCTATCGACAGATTGACCGTGATTAAACCGGACCATAATACAATGCTGTGAGTGATTATTTGTTAAAAGTCATCATTAAATCACAAACACATTACCTGATATTGATATTCCGGCTAATTATTAATATCACAAACCATATATTTTTCGACTATTAAAGATGTGTTTACTACTCAAGCTAGCCCCAGATAGCTCCAAAACGAGCGCAATCTGACTCACAGGATCCATTTTCCTCAAAGCAGCATTTTGGCGATATCCGACCCTTTATTCGGGACATACCTCGGTTCATTTCAGTGCTTAGTAAATTACATCAGGTCTATCCCTTGATTCAATTACCATAGTCAATGGATTGGATGCAATCAGCTGCAGCCCTCAGTCATCTGATTCCATCAGGACCTTTCTAAAGATCAACGTGATATGGATTATGGAAGTGATATTGCCTAATTAAGTGTCAAGCAAGCAATCACAAATCAAACATTTTATACAAGCAACTCAAGTCAGCGACAGAACATCATTGTGTGCATTTGTTGTTCAGAATCGCTTTTATGTATATTTTCATTCTGCATAGCATCCTGACATCAGTTTTATTGGGCGATCACAGCAACATTAGCACTGGGTAATTAGTGTTAGACATAATTACTGAAGACATAGATGCTTGTTGGCGTAAACTGTATTTATCTTACAAACCTGACGGCTTTTATCAGTATCATGCAAAACCATTGCAAGATAATATCACGTATAATGACCGACTCATAGAGAGTAATTCGGTAATTAGGTGATATAATCATTGATGAGAATCAAGCAGATTGTATTCGTCAACCCATAGTTCTTCATCTGTCACGGTCAATCGCAATATGCTAAATTACGATATCTCCCACCATCGCACAACGTACATACGTTAATATGCATGTTTTTAGATTGCAATTCTGGATGAAATGTTGGTCGTGCATATAACATTCTAGTAGAGTTGCGTCTAGCGAGGAGTGGTGGATGATGACAAAAAGGCTGCATCGGACAAACAAATACAGCAAGTAGTGTCAGTCACAGTCTTCACCTTACTTATTTGTGCAGAAACTTTTTTTTTACGCGACAGCTTTTGAAAGCAAACTAGCAAAGGTCATACAGCCACGCCCGCTATAGGTTTTTGCATGGACATGTGCTCGTGCATCCGATTACATAATGTGTAAAAGATCGATTCAGATTAACCAATATGATTTAACTTAATTTAATTCGGTGAACGCATTGATAAACAATTGAACGCAAATGACTGCCATTGTTGACCATTGTTACGAGGTACATTATCCATTGAATTTTGGCTAAGAGTATTTTAGCGTTCGAGTTGTATTCCAGACATACATGGTAGCCTCAACATTTACCCCTCAATGCATCCCAAGTATATTAAACGGCCAAGTGCAGTGGCGAAGTGTGGTTGCAACCGACAATGCGCAATAAGCTGAATAAATATTATTATTATGCGCCTCCTACGACACAATTGTTATTTAGCTATCTTGCCCAGTGCACATATTGTGATGGAAGTGAAACGGTCATCGCGAATATACTATTATTCAGCAGTTTTGGCAAAGAATATGATATTACCCAAACTCAAAACGACGGAATAACAGCATATTTAAACGCTTTTCGTATCAGCAAGGCGATAATGAAAATAAATTCATGTATATCGAGAATACCTCTTTGCCAATAGAGTACTGGTCCAATTTCAAATTCGAGGGATGCGTAACTAGCCAATTTATACACGTACGGATGTATCGGTCCTTGGATTAAGTTAGTAAAGCAAGAATTAGATATTCTTCGACAACATTTTGCTGGGATGCGATAACGTCAAGACTTCACGTAGGTCATGTTTGCCTCTGTCAGATAAAATAAACAGTTGCTCTCTGATCTCTCTCGCAAACAGCATGTACTACTTACGCATAATACCCATAACAGTTGTATGTAATTGACGGGTTGGGCGGGAAATATGCAATGGATACCATCGTTTGGGCGGGATTCCTATGTCAGTAGATATATCAGTATATGCGTGATAGGGAACAACCGCCGAATTAGCTATTCTAACTTATTTCTTTAACGGCTAAATGCATATGAATATATGGCACTTTGATAAATTTCAGCCAATCAGAATGTCAGAAGTTTCTCTACAAATATTGCGTGAAATATAACGGTTTGAACCGGAACACATAAATCCCGTCTAAGGCGAACACCTATTCCAGTATATGACGGCTTATTGATAGATGACTTGGGGTGAATCGGCCCCATCGATAGTAATGCATCTGTCGCAATTGTTATTATAACATAACAACGTAACATTTGCATCGATCGGCCGAGAACCATATTCTCAAACACAAACGTTATATAGATATATATTTGAGCGGTTTTTATGTCGCACTCCACGTCATAATGTATGGTGCGTTTTATTAAGCTAACCGACTTCGTTAATTGGTAGTTCTGTGTGTTATGCCTGTAGATCGTTATTGATATATATTGCAGTTTAATCCATTGCGTTCACCATTGGACCGATAGGCAGAGTGACCATTCCGGTCTCTCTCGGAACCTGATATTCCAACCAACATCTGGTATACACCGTCCTGTCGACTGATTCGTCACACAGTAGGAACGGCGGCTTATCATATAATACGGCCATTCCGTGTTGAAAGTTAATATTTATTGGGACAGTTTTTATTAATGCGGACATCTATTTACAGTCTTTGATGTTAAAGAATATATGCGTAACGTTTCCACCACAACTCAAATTAACTTTTTCTAATGAGCACACTAATCACTGTATGAAATGTTCTATCTGGTTGTGCTGTCGCCATGTAGATGTCGTGACAATCATTAAGTTCACCGCTGGATATCAATATTGTAATAGATCAACTGCCTAGCAAAATGTCTGTGATCTGCTCCCGCTTATCGAGGGCAATGTATTGCATGCCGACAATCACGAGATACCCAATTAGTTATATAGGTCTTTGATCAAGTCCCTTTTACCTTTGATAACTGCTATGCAGCTATTGCCCATCCTGTGTATACATTACTATTGCATTTGTCGCGCCAAAACTGTTATTGCTGTATCTTGTATTTTGCAAGAATAGTTGTCGGCAAAAAATTTATTACGTGCAAATATATTAATAATTCTTGTATCATTATTCTCAATATGGATGCTACATACCAACATACATACTATCCAGAATACTATGGTTGTAAGGAATAGGCTGAATTAGCATACACAATTAGTGAGGTCATTCGCTGACAGATAATGTCTTTTGGCATATAACTATTTGGAAACTATCATTTCTTGATGTATGTACTTACGGTTTTTTTTTGCTTTTATATTTTCTGTAATTTGAGGCAGAGAACCAGCATACTCTACATTCAAGAATGTTTATGGTTTCTCGTTAAAGAAATAGGTTATAACCGACCAGTTTCTAAACACTTTTGTTGGTTGTGTAGCCATACTTCTCCCGCCACACTCTATACCATCCCCATCCCTCCAACGACCTTGCTTATATACAACTCTATTATCATTGGAATTCATAGCGAATGCATCTTCATTCGCTTTTCCCAATTTGGGCTTCCACGCGCTATGTAAGCTTTTTGTTATATGATGACAAATGTAGGTGTCTTAGTGTGTGTGTGTGTGTTTGTGTGTTGTGTGTGTGTGTGTGTGTGTGTTTGTGTTCAGTTGTGCATGTGTGTAGGTATTGGAAGCTTATTGAGGCTCAATTGGTTCATAATTCATTGTAATTGAAGATATTTTGCAGATAGTTTTTAACAAATATGTTGCTTAAACAGACTGCATTCTTGTTATGTTAAAGAACAGATTCAGCATATTAAGGGAACGCACTTACCAAGCACCTCGCTCACTGGTTAAACAAGAATAGGGGATTTCAACGGCCAATAATTGCCTCCGATTGAATACGAAGTGATATATTGCATTATCCATACATCAGTTATCCCGGGCTGTTTGTTAGGGTAACTCATCTCAATAGCTAACCAATGCACATGTTAAGTGTATAAATCATCGCGTATATCTAAAATGTTTGACTGCTTCCTTGATTGCGTTGTTTTTCTACAGCATCAATCTACAGTGTCTTATATATTGATCGATTATTTAGTGAGTCGCATTGACATCCGAATGATATTTGTGTGAAATAAAACAGTTGAAATTGTAAATTATTCTATAACAAAACTGTTCGCGCTATCGCTACAAAACCACGGATTTTACAGAGAAGCAAATATATTTATTCCTTTTTTCGATGCGGCCCATGTCAATACAGATAGCCTATATATATTGCGTACATGCCAAACACAGAAGGTTATATATAGACTTGTGTCCTTGTACCTTTATCAGCATATGGTACGGATGCCCCTCGTTTGATCGCGGAAAAGAACACTAGCCAGGAGGGGCACTAATTGACGCGTAAGTACATATGGTTGATTTATTCTTCCATTATGACGCAAACAATTCTTTAGGATAGAGCTAAGGCTCCGAGAACCAAATTGGAAAAGTGTTAGTGCAGTTTGTCAGTAGGCGTAACATTCGTGTGGGATGGCCATTTATCATAGTCTAATCGCAAAGATAAATTTTCATATAACACTGTTTTTGTCGTTCTTGAGGCTAATAATGCGTTACCGTCATTGGTACAGCTGTAATTGTAAACAATGCATTGGGGCAATCGTAAGAAATAGATTGGGCAGCACCGTGACTAATAATATTGCACTTGCATATTACATAATTTTTCAACAATTAAATGGCTGCCGCATAGCCCATTCGGTTGGTACAAGTGATACAAATATTAGAACTTATACCTAATTGTTAATGGGTATGAAGCCCGAACGTTCATAAGGCTAAGTAACCCGTGTTCCGTTCCCGATCAATACACACGTAGGTAATGCTCTGTGTCGTCGACAATATTTGTCTAAGGATCATATGGGCTGCAAAAGCTGATTGATCAGAGTGCAAGGTATGCTTTTTGCTATGTTCCATTGCAGTTTAGTCAATGTCTAACCAGTTAATCCTTGATTGAACGAATATGCTTTACATTATTTTAGTTTACAAGATATGAAGTAGATTAAATAACTGGCTGGTGATTATCAGTTTAATTTGCCATGGGTGAGGGTTTAGTAAGGGTTACGTGTCTATATCATCGTCGCTACTAGGATGCAAATGAAAATTGATATGGTGCTAGAAATAATGGTGTACTGCGCACTAATAGTGTAAAAGTATTATGTGAGTAGGGTGCTTTATTTAAACACCTTTGGTTGTGACACGTGCATTTCAGATAGATGGGCTTTGTGTGTCCTTTGTTATCATGGCTGCGTTAAATGAGTTTGGCACAATGAGGCCATACTATCATACATTGAAATATTTATAAGGTCACACCAAAATAGTATATAATAAACATGTAATTAAAAAAACCTGAAGCAACACGCATAGTATTTATTTACTGTATTTATTTCGTTGCTTTCGAAGGAATGCAATCCCGTGACATTTTAGATTATGCCATGCCATTTACGTACCTTAACAGCTATACCCGTCAATGCCACGATGCAGAGCGGAACTGAAAAGTCCGGGAGCTCTCATTGTTACATATTCCAAAGGGTAAGGATTATACCGACGGCTGACATAAAGTTGAGTTAGGCGCTAGATTAAACACAATCTCTCGGATTGTATGCTTGACAGTAATCTTGTTCACAACCTTACAACGGAACCTTACGAATAATCAAATGACAAATCAGATTAATGTATTATTCCTGCGGCACCGATTCAACCCTGTTGTTAATGGTAACGAACGACTTATTGCATAGGAAGCACTGTCAAAATGAATGGAAAAGCCTTTTTAAGCAATATATGTTGAGTAATATATGCGAATCGAGCTTACTGTGATAACAGCATTTCTGCGTAACAGGAATACGTAGGATTCCTTTGTTGAAGGGAAAACATTATTGAATAAATCTGTATTTTATTTCGTAGAGTATATCAATGTAAGTGATATAAAGTTGATCCAAATACAAAGCTTGAGTAGAACAATATTCATCGACAAAAGCATGCCACAATATATGTATATATGCATATATATAAGCATATATAAATACGTATATGTATATATATGTGAATATTTATATATATGTATATATATATATATATATATATATATATATAGATATAGATATATATATAGATATATATATATATTTGCATATATATATATATATAAATATATATATATATATATATATATATATATATATATATATATATATATATATATATATATATATATATATATATATATATATATATATATATATCTATGTGTGTGTGTGTGTGTGTGTGTGTGTGTGTGTGTGTGTGTGCGTGTGTGTGTTTAGAATCTAGCGCTTTCCTACTAACCTGACAGTCGCCTAGCATGAGTTAAAGTTTGCTTTGATTAGATTATCGAACTGAAAAATAATTGTGAGCTGTTTAGCTGTCATAAATTGTAACGCAAATTGCGTTGTTCTGCACCGTTTTGACTCAATTGCTTTTGTCTCGACTGCTGAACGTTCTGCACATGCTACATATTCGCCACAAAGACTGACCTCGGCATTGGAATGCTTAAAGTGATGTTCTCTTGCGACGGATATTGCAGCAATGGCTCTTGTGGTAATTGAAATGATATTGCTTGGCTGCAAACCCGAAAGGCACCTATTTCGGATATGAGTACTCGCAATCACAATCGCCTCCGACGCTGTTCCATTTTCTCTATGGCGTATACACTCTGCTCAAAGTTGTCAACCCGCCCTTTAACTGGCATGCTTTATTTATCAACAACAGGTTGGAGCGGAAAAGCAGCGAACCGGTATTCTGCTCAAATAGTTCGCAGTCAATATCTCAGAAACACAATTTGTGGTATTGACTTTCTAGTGAAATATTCACACAGACTGCTTATTTCGTTTGACATATGATACATTATTTGGAGAACATCACGTGATCAAGAAAACTTTGTGGGGGGGATGAGCTAGTTGACGTTCACATTACCAATCACAATAACACAACATGTGCCATTATTGTTGGCTTGTGCAAAACTACAGAGTCAATCCACATGATCTTTATGGACAAGTATTTAATATTTTTGTGCTGAAAATGGGTAGTTTCAGCGAACGGAAACGATGGGTGAACAGCGAAGTCGCCAATAGCTTGCTATTCGTGCTTTCAAATTGGTTTCAAAGCATAGAGGCAAATCATTGGTAATAACATTGTCCGGAAGAGGAGATTTTCTGTTAAATACGATAGGTTGTCTGTGCTGCCCGTTTGCATGGTGTTGATCGGTAGATCACGAGATGCACGCTGCAAAGTAATTCCAGCAAATGGCTGTTACATTAAGCTTCACTACAATTGCCTTTGCCCTATTCATCTTGATAGTATCGCAAAAGCCAATATCGAGCTTGTAGGATGTTTGTGACATCGCTAGAAAAATGAGCGTCACAACCTAGCTATACATTGCACATGTTGTCGTAAACTCATGGCAATTACTTAATTTCTATCAATTTATGCCAATCCAATATCCATAAGACAGTAATATATATAACTTCTCTTACCAGTTAAAGTCATTATAGACAGATGGTGTATTCAAATATTAAATGGCACACTTATGTCAATGGTTCGGCAATACCTACTTAAAGCGCTGCTGTTTATAGTGCACGAATGCATGCAATAATTTAAGTGCTAATGCCGTTTATCAATACAAGAAGCAACGAATCACTTTGAATAGAATGTGTAAACTTTGTCAAATGAATTAATTTAGACCCTAAAATTATTCAAACATTTGTACATTTTACAAAATGCGGGTAAATTGGCGGCGTGGAGATATGGTTTAGTACCTTTAAATGTACATATAGATTTCAGTTTTGCTTTTATGGACTCATTGACGTAATGATATACCTTGCAGTAACTAGTCAGTGCAAATTGTGAAGTAAAAACAAATAAGCGAGATCTTTGCATTTAGTGGCGTGCTAGGTACAATATTTATCTATGTATTGCTTTTAATCATGTGTTATGATTGTGATATTGTGGTACAGCCTACATTCATGGCGGAAACTTTGCAGACTTTAATAAAGCAGACATGTGAAATCAAATATGCGTTAAATGTGTCAGGCTAAAAATACTTATATACATGCGATAATGTGTTTGCAAACAAGATAAATAGACATATATATATATATGTATATAACGATAGTATTGCACATAGATTATGCTGTATACTGCCATTGCCAAAACACTTTGCGCAATAGGCTTATAAATAGCGAAAATAGAAAGTACACTGTTTGATGAATGTCAACTTGATCAATTGCCTGGTCTGGGTAAACTTATCGTAAACAGTTTGCCTCATACAGCGTGCGCGCAGTTTACAATTCTATATCTTCCATGCCCGGGCTGTGGATTGTGTTTTTAGATTGCCAATAACTATATTGTGTGGGACATGTGAAGATCTCGATCAAAGAGTTTGTAGTTACGCTAACCTGTGTGGTGATTATGAAATGACGCGAAATGCACCCAGTCATCATGGGGCAATACCATGAAATCAATAAAAGCGCATGGGACTGTTGATTAAACGTGTCGGCGCCTGTTGAAGACATGAAGTTGATTAGTCGAGGTGACCAAGGCGCTAAATACAACAAACAACTCCACATGGTTTTAAGAGGCGACGTTGCAAGACGCAATGACAAGGGCTTAGGCTCACAAATGGCATCTTCACATATTTTTTGGTGCGGAATGCCTGAGTGAGCGCTCTTTGCGAAGCTATAAACTCTTTGATTGCCCTATCCATTATAATGAGCTATGAGATGCAGAGTGCAAACTCCCGATGAAGAGCGCTCATAAGTTTCAACAAGACTAGACCATGTGATATATTATAGATTTGACCCTAATAAAGAGTATCACTGGCTTCTGCTGCATTCGTATCCTGGTAGTTGAATGTAACTACCAAATATATTATTTAGTGCTGTTATATGATCGAATGCAGACGTACAGCACGGAGTAGTGTAGTAAATGAGTGCAGCCAGGGTTTGTAGCTGTATTGTTTACATGACCGGAGTTTCGGCAATGAGACTTATCTCAACTTATCTCAGTTGCATATCTCACATGTATGGGGCAGTTAAAAAATTGCATAATTAGATAATAATGCCCGTTAGATAACCCTAGCCCTAGGGACCGTACTCTACATTATATGTATCCGTACAATTTGCCGGTGTAGATATACACTCCTTTGACACGATCGTCGACGACGTTGCCAATATTAGCCCTGGCAGTTAGGTTATTGTTGTTTAAGTATTTGTGTATTTGAGTGCACGAATCAAGACATCATGCGACATGAAGTAAGCTATTTGCATGTGTTGCTGTCAATGACATCCAACTGTACAAGTTGCTCTTATTGTTGCCAGGGAGAATTCACTTTGGCATTAAACATGTACCATTGGCTATCAGTATCATGAATCAACAACTCTCACCTGTCTTAAGCAATTATCCATTAACAAATATCTTCTGAATAATTTTTTGTTACTTTTTAATTCTGCGATTTTGCCTTATTGACACTACTAAAGACCAAGTATACAAATGGCATAAAAGTGCTGTGCATCAGACGGTTTAGCTGTTTAATTCGAAACACAAGCACATTACAGATTTCCAGGGCGAATGACTGCAATACTATATATGAGTGTCGGCGTCAAACATCTAAAGGGTTGTTCATTGAATGGGTCGCTGATCGTTCAACAAACGACAAAACTGCGCTCAGCTGAAATCATGCTGACAAACGGCTTAAAGAGAGCGTCTTGTACCTATGGGGCAAGAATGTAAAAGCACGTACCATGAAAACAACTATTTGAGCTATGTATATTGTTCTTGCATTATGACTTATATCTGACGGAAATATGCGTTACGATCACTACCAGTCTACCAAAATGAGGGGTTATACTGCTGCCACTGGCATGCACCTACCAGTAAATGCACTACCAAGGCTGTCTAAAAACTAGTCAACTTCAATTGCTAATATGGCTATGACATTCAGCGGCAGTCTAAGAGAGGGCCACTAATTTGAATTCTTTATTATGCCTAGGTTAAGAAAAATACCAATGTGAATAGCTCATTTCAGATTCCACTTACCGCATTTATTCCAAAGTCGACCCTTAGATTTATTTCTGGGTTGAGAAATTTACACTGAGTCGCTGCTTACAAGTTAAGCTTTTAATACTGCCTTCACAATCACAAATACATCTATAATAGCTGCTTACAATATTCTGGCTAATTATTTATATCCCACACTTATAAGTACTATTACGGATATTTTCGCAACCTACGCTAGCCCAAGAAGTGCGATCCGCACGGATTATCCCTCACTAATCAAACAATAACCACAAAAAAACCCGCAACCTGACTCATAGGATTCCTTTCCATAAAATAGGATTTTGGCGTCATGCAACACATTATTCCGGACATCTCTTGCTTCATTACAGTATTAAAGTGAGCAATATATATAACCAGAATTATTTAGTCTGGGACAAAGTCAACAATACACTTCATAAGCTATATCACTTGATTTCATTACCAAAGTCAATGGATAGGGTGCAATCAGCTGCAGCCATCAGTATTCAATTCCGCCAAGACCTTTCTAAAGATCATGGTGATATAATTAATTGCGGTGATATTGCCTAATTAAGTGTCAAGAAAGCAATCACAAATCAAACATTTTATATAACCAACTCAAGTCAGCGACCAAACCTCATTTAGTGACACTCGATTTGTGCCTTTATTTACTCGGCATGGCTTTTGGATAGCACCCTGACATCAGAATAGTTGGGCGATCAGAACAACGCTAGCACTGGGTAATTAGTTACCGATATATCAACTGCGGACATGCGGGTATGCTGGTATGCGGGTATGCTGGTGTAAACCGTATTGATCGGATAAACGCAAAGGCGCTTTTCGGTATCAAGAATATCTATTTCAGCAATATATCAAGACTCCTAGGTAATAATTCCGTATTTGGCTGATACAATAATTAATGAGTATTAAGCAGATTTTATTCGCCAACCCATGATTCCTCACGGGTCACGATCAAGTGTTATTTAATAAATTGTGATACATCCCACCCTCGTTGAACGTCCATACGTTAATATGCATGTTATTAGATAGCGAGTCGGTTTCATAATTCTGGATGAAATGTTTGTCGACTTGTATTCGACACGCAGGGTAGCCTGCACATGTACCTGGCAATGCATTCTAAATTCGTTGACTGGCAGCATAATGCACATAGTGTCAAGGACCAAACTGAGTATATAAACACTCCAAGTGCAGTGACAAAGTGTGGTAGCATCCGGCAATATGCAATAAACTCAATAGATATCATCACTATGCGCCTTCATCAGCATAATTGTTCTTTTGCTATCTCGCCTATTGGACTTATTATGACAGAAGTAAAAATGTCGTCATGCATATACCATAGCTCAACAATTTTGACCGGGAACGTCATAATACCCATAGCCAAAACATCTGAATGACAGAATATCAAAATGCTTTTTGTATCGCCGAGGCGATAACGAAAACAAGAATCCTTTTAGCTGTATATCGAGAGTACCGCTTTGCCTTTGGTGTATTGTTCTAGTTTCAAATTTAAGGGAAGCATAACTGGCCAATTTACACACTTACGGATGCATCGGTCGTTGGATTAGGTAAGGAGGTTAAGCAAGAAGTAGATGTTCTGCGATAACATTTTTGAGAGGTGGTGGTGATGCTAGAGCTTCGCGTAGGTCACGTTAGGCCCCTGTCAGTTAAAATAGACAGTCGCTCTCGCAAACTTCATGTACTACATGCGCATGTCACACATAGTAGTGGCATGTAATTGACAAGTAAGGTCAATTGGGTAGCATTGATGAACAAATTTAGGCGGGAAATATGCAAAGGATACCATCGATTGGGCGGGATTCCTACGGCAGAAGATATATCAATCTATGTGTGATGGGGAACAACCGCTTTGCTCAAGCGTACATGTGCTTAACGAGGCTTAATTTGCTCTTGATTCACAGCAATTTGAAGATATTGTGCGAATAGCTTTCAAAATGTTGCGCATTCAGTTAGCATTCTTGCTATGCTAATATGCAGAATCGGCATAATGAGGGAACGCACTTTTCGAACTCATCGCTAGATATTTATTCCAGTAAATTTTGCTTCCATAGCCCAACGAAAGGCTGTGATTTAACGCTAAGTTATGTTATGCAATAACAATAAATCTGGTTATCATGAGCTCCTTGTTCGGTTAACTAACATCTATAATACAACAATGCCTATGTTCAGTAATTTATTCATTGGCAGGAAGACCTTATAAGCAATAATGGGATCCTCGCTGCTCTCATTTATGGTCGGGATTCACAGCGGTCGTAATCACACATATGATACGTAGCAACGTCTCGGCAAATAAATGTATTTCCTTTCACTTGGGCGAATGTCAACGAGAATAGCAGCGTATTACGCATATATGCCAATTACAGTGGGTGACATGTACTTATTTCCTTGATCATTCGTCAGGATGTATTATTAATGGTTCTCTCTAGACCCCAAGAGGGAACGGAATCCAGGCGTCTCATTAATTAACATGTAATTGCATATGGTAAACTTATTCTTCCATTATATTATCTGTTATTGCAACATTCATGACACAAGCATTTCATAACGAAATAAATCAAGGGACAAAAATTGAATTGTGTTAATGAAGTGTATCCGTGCGTAATATGCGTAAATAATGGCCTAGGATATGCTTATATGCGGCACAGTTTCATATAAAAAAACAGGAATAGCATTTGCTTACATAAAGTTGCAAAAATGAGCCAAGGGCGAATACCTGAATGCAACCAATGGTACATATACATCGATTTACTCGCAGCTTAGCCTACAGTAAAGAAGACAACAATAACAGCACAAAAACAAAACAGCATGGTTGGAGCACAACTCATACGCAATTCAGCTAGCATAGCTTTAAGCGTAATACTTACTTATTTGGATGCGGTAACACTGATATATGCCTCTTGAATAGTCAATAAAGAGGTATCTTTGGGACGACTAGTCGTGTTTTTTTAGAGCGTTTGCACCACCCGACTGGCTGATATGCAACCATTACTATTTTCCTCAAAAAGCGTGAGGCGGAGGGCGACATCTGTTATCATTTGGTATTGTTCAAAGTAATATACCACCACGTACCATGTTAAGTACTATTACCCGCACCATGTCTGACAGATTTAAAGTAAAACTTTTAATAACTTTCAAATTTCCATTCGATTCAAGGTCTGATTTCCAAATAAAAACCCCAAAGAGTAAAAAACCCCAGTAAAAAACATCTAGTTTTGCTCTCGATTGACCCTAGATACATGTAGTGTAAAAATTGTGCCAAAATATCAGCTCTCTAAACTCGTAAATGCGCACACGATTCTCCAACGTATCCTAGAAATGTTCGTAATCAGGCTCATCATAAGATAGTAAGGCTTAATGTTCGAGGTTCCTTAGTTATCTAAGAGGACGTTAAAACCAAAGCCAACAATCGAGTCGCGATGTCAGCGATGTTAGGTAATAAATGAGATGCGCGCATGCTACTCACGCTCTTTCTGCTAATGCTAATGGGAATGACGTGTTGAGCACAAGCGTGGAAATCCACTGCATACACGCATTGCATGCACGCATGTCTTTTTTTACAAATGATGTGTTTTTGCAGCAGTATAATTTTAATCATTCTGTTTCAATTCCATTGTCAACGCCAGCCCTGTTCCAGCAAAAAGCTTTTCTGTAGATTTAATGGCAATATGAGCTTGTGATTGTACATTCATGGCTTCAATGACGTAGATTTATTATCGCTGCTACAAGGAAGTAAATGAGGATTAATGTGGTGTTAGGAATAAAAATGTACGGAGCATTAATGTTGTAACAGAATTATTTGGACAGTGTGAATTATTCAAACAACACGGATAGGCTTCTGATGGATGGCCTACTTGAGTCATTTATCACCAAAGCTGAATACATGGGTGCCTGGTAGGAATATTCTGATGGTCTTTCATACAACACTAGCGAGTATATTGCACGTCTTCTGTGCCAAATTAGGACATTTCATTACAAAGTTACTGTCATATTAGTGATTAAATAGCCTATCACATCGTTTACAATTCATCAGGAAAGTGTGTAATATTCGTGACAACTAATCAGTATGCATTGAGAGGTAACGGAACCGAAACGGCCGTGTCGTAACTTCGCAAGTAATGTACGCGGCTTCTGCTCCAAGCATTAACCTTCGTGGTTGAAGAACAAGCAGCTCTGTGATAACGACCTGTCACAAATGCGACAAATAATGATATTGAGAAAATTATTGAATAGCTGCAAGTAGGTGAGAATTTACAACATTCAATAGCATTCACCTATTGTGTAGATGCCAAACAAAATTATGATGCCCGATCATCTGTTATGAGATTATGATGTCCAATTAAATAGCATTCGACTTATGTGTGGTTGCCAATTCTGATGATAATGCCGTTTTACATTAATACTAAACCTGTTAGAGCAGTTTCGGATTCCGGTTGCAATGCCCGATGTTATGCCATTTAACAATCGAACCACAATGCCGGCTATTCTCGTTGAGAGACCAATTCTGACTTGTCCCCTGCAACTGCCTTATGAAGGTTACGGTAATTTAAAACAAAAACGAAACGACACCATTATGTCGCTAAAACGAGCTAATATGTGGCTTCTTCTGAATTAGCAGAGAGTGCGAAGTAAACGTCTTATAGACTGGGTAGAGGTAGACTGCGCGACTGGACTAACAACGGATTATCCAGGAACGACACAAGCAAACTCGTGGCTCTTTCTGAGTGATTTGATAGTGTGAACACGTAAAGTATGCGTTAAATTGAATTACACGATATTATTTCCCATGGAGATGTTATCAATCTTTCGTTGATATCCTTTATGTTTTTTGCATTCATTGATGTGAGTGAACATCTATGGGTGTACCGACATCCCTAAACACACGTTAAACAGCATGGGACGTTTGTGCTTTCGAATCAATGAAGTAGTATGCTGTTTTGCTAATGCCATGGAATTTTCCATATTGTGACTAAAGCAAACAAATGTCATAGAAACAAATATATTGATAGTTGCTCTCTATGGCAACTCGCTTCCCAGCAAGTATTGTTAAAGACGACTTCCATTAAGTACAGCACCTGCATGACAGAGCAGGATCGTGGACGGGTATGATACAAAAATGTACATATTGCTTCATTGAAACAATAATGCACTGGCTTAGTATGCAGATATGCTTTTCCCATGCCTCCTCAATTAAGCCCCAACTCGTGAAAGAAGCTTGCGCAATGCCCGCGTTGATTTCTTAACTTATTTTGCTCCAAAACGTGTTTCTTCTCCATTCCCTATTTTATAATCTAAACATAAATCGTGACAGTAGTGCGCATGTCGGCGCCACAACTGATCGGGCCTATGCATCCGTAAATTGATTGCGATATGTTTGCATATAACTCTTTCGGCAATGCAAGTTAATGAAGATTTTGCATTAGAAAAATGCGTCATAGGTCAATCCGATGTTACATTTCAATAAAAGCAAATCGGCCAAACATTTTCTGCTATAAGTGTCAATAGCAACATTACAGATGTATTGAATTAAGAGAAACGGCTGCGCATATTCTTAATTGTTTGCAAACTACACTCTTGTATCTTCAGATTGCAAGCATATTCGTTTTAAGAATTATGTTGGATACCGTCATTCCAAATTAGAGTGAAGTTGTTGATCACAGCCAAATAGCCTGTGTACACAGCAGCCACTTGTTTACGATACGTCAGACTTCTTTAGTCAGGTTTTGTGATTTATCAGCCAGGGCAATCAAACGATGTACACTACTTATAAAGATGAACACCAACTATTGCCTTTATTCTTACATTAAAAAGAATTCTTTACTATTGTACTCCCAATTGTATATTTGGCGAAACATACTAATATTGGAGTTGCAGCTGCAGAGTTTTTTTACAAATTTACATAGTAACGCGCCATAGAGGCTCTTAAGCTTTAGATATGCCTCCATGTATACACACGCTCCCCGCTCAGAGGCAACACATTGCCATTGCATCTGCTTAGCTTCTTTTAAGATATATAATGTGACAGTGTTTCCTTACCAGCGCAACAGATGGAAGCAAATGCGCTGTCACCCTGCTTATTAAAATTTATGTGCAATTGTTGACGTTTTGCAAGGCAAACAGTACAGCAATACGAGAATTGAACGGCCGTTGCAATTTTGTTTAGTTTTAGTATTTGGAATGCAAACAATCTTTGTTGTATATTCACATACAATCTGTGTGCACAATATGCAGGGAGTAACTCTCTCTTTTGGCGTTTTGACGATTGCTGCTTACAGATATTCGCAAATCTACCGCCTCAGGGTGTAATGTATGACTCCATTAATACTTATCACGATGCATACGGGTGTGTATATGAATATTAATCTAATTCTGTACGTCGGGCATGTCCAACATTACCGCACTATAAAAGTACTCAATCGCTGATATATATTTAACTTAAAGCTGTGGCGTGATAATATCACCTCGTTTCTAACCAATCGATATTGATGTCAAACGCTTCATACTTCATTCTTAAATTACCTCATATTGTCGCATATTCGTTCGTTTCAAACTGATTTAGATACTCTTTTTGCACATTCCCACATGTTTGCATTGTAGCCGATAGCTGTTTCCAACGCAAAGTTGTAGCGTGTCATGATGCTAGATGCTTGCTGTGAAATTATGTTAAAATGGCTATTGCATGAATAATCAAATGAATTATTGCATCAAACAAACGGCACCTGAAATTTTGTGTCGCTCTGAGAAATACTCTAGGTCGAAATGATAAATAAATTTGTTTTGATTCTTTTGGTGATAACTAGATAACCAAAGGAAGTGTACCTATCCTTGACGCTGCATCCACATTTGTAAAAACCCGTCACACTTTAGCTATTAACTACCACAGTCTTTGTGATTGAAAATGTTAATTTTGACAGAAAATGCATCGCCAGTCGAAATGAGTAATCGAACTCAGGGCTGTTCGTTAACATATACATATTGATTTTAAAGCTACAATGTTGCATTTCTATTTGAATCTGAATCCCACGGAAAAAATAGTAACGGTTATAATCAGTTGTCAAATATTGCACAATTGTATTATATACAAGGAACATCCGCTAAATGTGTTGTGATGTTCCTTTAAACGAGAATGGTTAAAGATCGTAAATAATCCTACTGGCGATGATAGGGTTGTCGATGCAGAAGTAAATTTTCCCCTGACATCGACAACTTTAACTAGGTTATTTTATCATCTAGGTGCTGTATACTTATATTTACGTGATTGCAGTTTAATTGCTGTTATGTCGTATGTTTTCAGAAAAATATCGCGTTATGGCGCCTTGTTTACTTTTAAAACGCAATCGATGTAGCCACAAATGTTTCCTAGAACTCATACAAATAGGCCATAATATCAGGCAAAATTATATTTAATTAGGTCTGAATCTGTAAAATAGGTACCTAAAACATGGTGTTGGCAAAAAAAGAGATCAAATCGAAATAAAGAAATTGTGCACACCAATTTCCCTCAGCATGTTATCTGATCTCAAATATTGTTTATAATTTATCTGGTTTTCATGTATTTTCCTGTTTATCTGGCGGAGAAAAGGAGTTCTGCTATCGATGTAAAGCTGCCAATTCACCACAAAACTAAATAAGACATGCATTGTTGTATCAATTGTGAAGAGCCACAAGTATCC